>OU015496.1:197554715-197767215 GCA_907164885.2 Dolomedes plantarius | reverse complement strand
TTCGGGGTCATTGAGAGGAACAGTGACTCTCCCTATGCCGTTTAAGGGCAAGTTCAGCCCCAAACATCATTGGGGGGAAGGCGAGGGGGAAGAAGGGGGGAATATAAAATGTCAAAAATGAACGAGTGTAGTATTGAATCCATAGTTTTCGGGGTCGCTGAGAGGAACAGTGACACAACCGATGCCGTCTTATTGCAAGTTTAGCCCCCCCATCAGCATTGAGGGGGAGGCGGGAGGGGAAGAGGGGGTGAAAAATTAAATGTTCAAAATGACCGAGAGTAGTGTCGAATCCCTAGTATTCGGAGTCAGTGCGATGAATAAAGGAAACTAAAAACGTTGTTTATAATCAAGTTTTGAGTTAAATAATAGAGTGAATTTGTAATTTTATTTTATCATTTGTATACTGAAGATATACTTTTAAATACCTGTAAATAAAATTACTTAGATTTTACACTATAGGTAGAATTCATCCCTTTTCCTGTGAAGTAAAAAATTGAGATTAATAAATACCTGGCAACGCCGGATAAACAGCTAGTATATACACTGCTGGCCACTGTAAATGCAACACCCTGAAGGAAACATGCAAATAAAATGAAATTTACAACATGCATTAGCGGAGGTGAGATATGCAAATGATTAAAATTTTAGCGCAGACGCACATCACGCGCGCCTGTGGTGCCACTTCAAAGCGCTATTTAAGGCTTGGAGATTTCGACGATTTCAAGTTCGGCAATTGTATTTTTCTTGTGGTTTTTTCAAAAAAAACGATCAATTATGCCTCGTCGAAAACAGCGATCATCTTTTGATCAAGTATCCGAGTTCGACAGAGGAAGGATAGTGGCCTACCGAGATTGTGGATTATCTTTCAGGGAAATCGGTAGTCGTGTTGGACGAAACCAAACAACTGTAATGCGGATATGTGATCGTTGGATGCAGGAGGGTACGACGGACCGGCGTGTTCGATCGCATCCACCTCAGCGCAACTGGCTCACAACTGGCTCCAACACCTCGGAGATGTAGCGCTGGCTGTTTAAAGTACTGGCAATGCGTACTAGAGGTGTGCGAGAGTGATATACAATACCGCCCCATACCATAATACCCGGTGCAGGACCAGTATGGCGGTGCATAACGCAGCTGTTCAGCATCCTCTCTTCACGGTGTCTACAGACTCGAATGCGACCATCGTGGTGTTGCAGACAGAAGCGTGACTCGTCAGTAAAGACAATTTCATTCCATTCTGCCGTCCACATCCTTCTGTCATCGCACCATTGGCGGCGGAGACGTCTGTGGTTCTGCGTCAAGGGTAGACAAAGCAATGGACGTCTTGCGGACAGACCACTCTGCTGTAAACGGCGTCGAATGGTACGCGCAGACACTGGATGATGCGTTACAGACTGCATGTGCTGTGCTATGGTTCGTGATGTGACTGAGCGATCCGTCACTGCCATGCGCACAATTTGCCTGTCATCACGTGAAGTGGTGCGCTGAGGTGGATGCGATCGAACACGCCGGTCCGTAGTACCCTCCTGCATCCAACGATCACATATCCGCATTACAGTTTTTTGGTTTCGTCCAACACGACTACCGATTTCCCTGAAAGATAATCCACAATCTCGGTAGGCCACTATCCTTCCTCTGTCGAACTCGGATACTTGATCAAAAGATGATCGCTGTTTTCGACGAGGCATAATTGATCGTTTGTTTGAAAAAACCACAAGAAAAACACAATTGCCGAACTTGAAATCGTCGAAATCCCCAAGCCTTAAATAGCGCTTTGAAGTGGCGCCACAGGCGCGTGTGATGTGCGTCTGCGCTGAAATTCTAATCATTTGCATATCTCACCTCGGCTAATGCATGTTGTAAATTTCATGTTATTTGCATGTTTCCTTCAGGGTGTTGCATTTACAATGGCCAGCAGTGTATTAATGAAGTACCAAATGTGAATGGGAAAAATTCTTCTAGTTCGGGATTACTTCCGTTTCGCAGTGCATTTCCAGTCCCAAGAACGTTATGTTGCAAACATGTACTGTTTTGGCTTCATTCGATAGTAACGCCAAGCTAACACGAATTCTGTTGGATAATGGGAGTCAAAGAAGTTTCGTAAATAGTGAATTAGCAAATGCTTTAAAATTAAAACCGATTAGAAGTGAAATGCTCTCTGTTTATGCGTTTGGTGTTAAAAATGCTCCCAAAAAAGTGTGTGTACCCAGTAGTTCTAATTCAGTTGAGAAAGAGAAACGATTCGCATGTCAAAATAAAGTTTGAAGCTCTTGTGATACACAAAATATCCGCGTCGCCAATTTTTGCCCCTAATGTAAACATTCATCCCTTGATGGAGAGGCGCGAATTGGAGATCGCTGACTCTTATTTAGGAGACGATTTATTGAACATAGAAGTACTTACTAATCTGAGTAGATGTGTTTTGGGATGTCGTGCATGCTCGAGAGAAGATTCCCATAAACAAAAACTTGAATGCTATTGATACTCTTTTTGGATGGGTTTTAACTGGAGTTTTGTGTGGTCAAAACAGCAGATGTTCTCAGAATATAGCAGTAATGAACGCGAATATTGTGAATGATTTAAGGATGTTCTGGGATTTAGGTTCAATGGGTATTAGTTGTGAAAATAATAAATTATCGGATAAAGATAATGCTTTGATTAATCAGTTTGAGAGTGAATTGCAATTTAAAAACGGCAGATATGAGTCGAAATTAATATGGATATCTTGTGCGGATGAAGTAGATAATAATTTTGAAGTAGCAAAAAGACGTTTTGAATTGTTGCGCAACCGTTTAAATAAAGACACAATTATGTTCCAAGATTATAAGGAAATTATTGAGGATCAGCATAGAAAGGGTATCGTTGAGGAGTGCTCAAATGAGGTTCAAAATTCTGAATATTATATGCCACATAGAGCTGTTGTTAGGTCCGATAAAGAAACTTGACGCGTTCGAATAGTTTTTGATGCTTCTTCTAAAAAGGAAAACGCAAAATCTCTTAATGATTGTCTAGAATCCGGTCCTAATTTGAACCCAAATATTTTGGATGTAATACTTAAATTTCGTCAGTATGAGATAGCATTCTGCGGCGATATAGAAAAGGCATTTTTAATGATAGGAATTGCAGAAGAAGACAGAAATTATTTGAAATTTCTTTGGTTTAA
Source organism: Dolomedes plantarius (assembly GCA_907164885.2). Classification (NCBI taxonomy): domain Eukaryota; kingdom Metazoa; phylum Arthropoda; class Arachnida; order Araneae; family Dolomedidae; genus Dolomedes; species Dolomedes plantarius. Next base: position 197,764,052 of record OU015496.1, on the reverse strand, counting down.
AAATTATGAGGACAAATCCTCCAAAATTATGCGGATGACACGCGTACCCTTTGGCGTGACACTTAGTCCTTTCATTTTAGCGGCTACGATAAAGTATCACATAAAGAAATACAAAAACGAAAAGCGGGATAGTTATGAAATGTTAAATTCGTCATTATATGTTGATGATTTTTTTTATGGAGCAGATAATTTAGAAGATGCATACCGTTTGTCATCTGATGCGTTTAACATTTTAAAAGATGCAGGGATGAATTTGCAAAAAACTAAAGTCTAATTCGAGAGAAATAAATGCATTATGGGTTAACAATGGATAGTTATGAAATGTTAAATTCGTCATTATATGTTGATGATTTTTTTTATGGAGCAGATAATTTAGAAGATGCATACCGTTTGTCATCTGATGCGTTTAACATTTTAAAAGATGCAGGGATGAATTTGCAAAAAACTAAAGTCTAATTCGAGAGAAATAAATGCATTATGGGTTAACAATGGATAGTTATGAAATGTTAAATTCGTCATTATATGTTGATGATTTTTTTTATGGAGCAGATAATTTAGAAGATGCATACCGTTTGTCATCTGATGCATTTAACATTTTAAAAGATGCAGGGATGAATTTGCAAAAAACTAAAGTCTAATTCGAGAGAAATAAATGCATTATGGGTTAACAATGGATAGTTATGAAATGTTAAATTCGTCATTATATGTTGATGATTTTTTTTATGGAGCAGATAATTTAGAAGATGCATACCGTTTGTCATCTGATGCGTTTAACATTTTAAAAGATGCAGGGATGAATTTGAAAAAACTAAAGTCTAATTCGAGAGAAATAAATGCATTATGGGTTAACAATGGAATTGCAGATAATTTAGATGATTCGCGTAGTTACCAAAAGGTGCTAGGTATGCTGTGGAATCCTGAAAATGGCGTTCTTAAATTGGATACTACAGCTCTTGTAGAATCTTTAAACAATAAAAAGGACACTAAGAGAGGTGTGCTTCAAACTGTAGCCAAAATCTACGATCCTGTAGGCTTCATATCACCGTTCGTTGTCAGAGTAAAAATTCTGCTTCAAGAGATTTGAGTTAAAAGGATTAGATTGGGATGATCTGCTTCCGAATGATCTTATATCAAAATGGACAAACTGGTGTTTGGAGATAATTAAACTGAATGACTTATCGATCGAGAGAAAATACTTCCATTGTAAACAATTGAAAAGAAATGAAGTCACTTTACATGTATTTTCCGATGCAAGTCCCAAAGCGTACGGTGCAGTTGCGTTTGTTAGATACCTGAATAAGAAGAACGAATTTTCCACTAGTTTTGTTATGTCTAAAAATAGAGTATCCCCACTGAAACCTTTGACTCTGCCTCGACTGGAGCTCATGGGCGCTATCGTTGCAGCTCGAATGGCTGAACACTTGAAACAGGTATTTCCTGATATGTGGTCTAAAATTAATCTTTGGACTGATTCATCGATAGTAATTCACTGGCTAAAAGGATTCTCTAAAGAATGGAAACCATTTGTGTGTAACCGTGTAGCCGAAATTCAGCTACTCACTGACCCAGACTGTTGGAAACACAGCCGCTCAAAGGACAATCCCGCGGACTTATTAACGCGAGGTTTAGATGCCTCCACGGTTTCCAGAAGTTTGTTTTGGTGGCATGGACCAGAGTGGCTGCAGCTTCCTGCTGAAAACTGGCCCACTCAGCAAGTGAGGTCTGTAAATAAAGAAGAATTAGAGTGTCGTAGCGGTGTACGTATCAACGAATGCGTAGTTAAAGTCGTTGAGAAACCTATTGACGTATCAAGATATTCTAGCCTTTTACGAGTCTTGAGAATCACTGCATGGATCAAACGTTTCATCTCGAGAGCTAAGAAGTTACCCTTTGAAAATGGCCCCCTCACTGCTGCTAAACTTCAGAATGCTGAAGAATTTTGGATACGGAATGAACAGAAAGAAATATATCAGTCTGAAATTCGTGCATTACAGAAGAACCAGACGATTCCAGCAGAATCTAGTCTGTACAGTTTAGCTCCATTCCTTGATGATAAAGAGATTCTTAGGATTAAGGGGAGATTAGAAGAAAGTGAATACACTTTAGATGAAAAACACCCAATAATTCTCCCTCGAAGTTCTAAATTTACTGTTTTACTGATACAACGTGAGCATAATAAGACTTTGCATAGTGGAGTTGCTGCAACCTTGTCGAAAATTAGGAGGAAGTACTGGATCCCCAAGGGCCGACAGCTGGTAAAGAAAATAATTGGAAAGTGTCTCATTTGCCAGAAGTATGCAGTGAAACCAGCCAATCAGGTGAATGCTCAAATTCCACGAGACAGAATTGCTGAAACGCCACCCTTCAGTATTTCTGGTATCAATTTTACTGGACCTGTCATGGTTAAGACTGGAAAAGAGGTAACAAAATCCTATATTACTCTATTTACTTGTGCTGTCACTCGGGCGGTACACCTCGAGTTGGTATCCGACATGACGACCAAGAAATTTATGTTAGCTTTTCGACGATTCGTATCCAGGAGAGTAAATTGTCGTACAGTGTACTCTGATAATGCAAAATCCTTCAAGAGTGCTAACAAGGATTTGATGTATCTCTTCAATATTATCAGAGACGAGGAATTCAAGAATTTCATATCATCAGAGGGAATTACTTGGAAATTTATAGTTGAGCGTGCCCCATGGTGGAGAGGATTTTACGAGCGTCTAATGAGAAGCATTAAAGAGCCTCTCAAGAAAATCCTTGGACGAGTGCTGTTATTTGAAGAACTTACGACTGTTCTGACGGAGATAGAGGTTGTGCTGAACCAAAGACCTCTCACCTATGTTTATAATGATTCTTGCGAACCTGAGCCTCTTACTACATTTCATTTTCTCCTAGGACGCGATGGCCATGTTCGATCCTGTTTGGTTAAAACAGCCAAAGGACTGTTCAAAAGACCAGTGCAGCTTATATATCCTTTAGAACTTAATGATTCTAGTGACTGATAATTTTTATTTCATTGAATTTACATGTTTCTTTAATATTTACATTGCTGATTAATTTTGATAATGCTCTATTTGTTCATTTATATTACTTTAATTTAGATATCATTTTATATATTGTGTTTTGGTTATATTTATTTCTGTGAAAGTGTGTTTATGTGGTTTTAAATTGTCACTTGTATTACTAACTGTATTAATGTTTCAAATTTGTTTTCTGAATAGTTTTGAAATTTTATGCCAAGTATGTAATTGAACACTAATGAGTTCAGGTGGGGAGTGAAGTGAAATGAGCTATAGAGGGTGCTATGTGCGCACCCTCGTCGCACAAACGTTACCATCTGGTTTCGGGACTATCACCAGAGGTGATCCCTAATCACTTGTAGCTATTTTTGAAATAATTCTTTGTGCTTCCAATGTATCCAATTCTTTATTAACTTTATCTCGAAGGGCATATGACACATTTCTTTCTTTGTGGAATACTGGCTTACTTTTTTCGCGAAATTGTAATGACACTTTGACTCTTGGAATAGAGCCTATTTTTTGCACAAAAAGTCCGGGATAACTAGAAATTATATCATCATTGTTACTTATAGACTGCACTCACAAGTCATTCGATTTTCTTTTCTTTTTATAATAAATTTCTTGAAGGTTAATTTCAAGATGTCGTATCCAAGTATGACCAAGTAATGTAACACACTCTTCCGGAACTATATACAATTCTTCACAGGAAGTTTTCCCATTGTATGACACATTTACTCTAACCTTTCCATCTGGTATAAATGTATTACCTGTGTATGATCGGAAAGCAACATTGGAATTTTGAAGATCAACTGAAATGTTAAGTTTGTAGAATTTATCACGTGGCATGAAAGTAAAACCTGCACCTGAGTCCACTTCAAATTGTTCTTCATGGCCTTCAATGTTCCCAAGAACAAAATATTTTTCAGCATCTTGTAAACAGTCTTTTCTATGTTTGAAAATATCGATTACTTGGTTGACACCATAACGATAAAGTGATTTTTCATCATCAATATAGTTTGTAGAATTTGCATTTGTGGTGCCACCATTTCTTCTTTTTTCTTCAAGTAATGTCCGAATGCATACCTTCCGGATATGTCCTGATTTTTTACATGCACTGCAATGGAGGCGGTTGTAATCAGATTTGTAATTCCTTGCTATATGATATCTCGGCCGCAACGGTGACAAAGATTCTTAATTCCATGTCCTTCATAATCGATTCTGGATTGTGAGTTTGAACGGGTGACTTTGGATTTGGTTTGCAAAATTGAGTGTTCGTCACGTCTGGGACTTCGATATCTCGAAATTTTGTTTACATTTTCATTAAAATCAGTTTTAGTTGCTGGTTTCCTCGAAAGTTCTTGACTATCCATTTTTGACGCTTCCAAGGCTATTACCTTTTTGACTATTTCATCAAATGTAAGGATTTCAGACTTTAAAATCTGCTCTCGAATTGAGTTGTCTCGAATGCCACGTACAAATTGTGCTCGTAAAAAGATATCCGCTATCGACGTTTTACATTCGAAAGGGGAAATAAATTCACAATCTATAATATCTCGTCGAAATGTTGCGATATAATCAGCAATTGCCTCATTTTCAGTTTGATATATTGATAAAAATTTATGTTGGGACACAAGAATATTCTTCTTGAGACAAAGGTGAGTTTCGAACGTATTCATTAGTTCATCATACGTCAATTCAGCTGGAGTCTTTAGCGGTACTAATGCAGCTAACATATTATAATTTGATGCGCCAATTGAATTAAGAAGTATCTGAGCACATAATTCTTTGTTTGAGATTATTTTCTTCACGTCAAGAAAATTTTCAAAACGTTGTCGATAAAATCTGAACAATTCCGTTATGGAATCGAAACATTCGAATGTCTGAAGTAAAACAGAATGTACTGACTGTTCATTAGAATTTGACGATTGTCGAACGCCTGCTGCTTGCCTTGGCAACAGTTTCTCAAGAAATTGTTTTTGTTTAGTTTGAAAAACAGCCATAGTTAGAAATCGATGTCTGAAACTTAAGCCTAACGCATGCACGGTACTTGAATAATAATACTAGCAAAATATATGCAGGAAATAAATGTTCAATTTAAATATAAAATGCATATAAAAAGGTTTTTACCTCGTCGCCAACTGTTATATGTATTGTATTTGAAGTTTACTTTAATAAAAGACACCATTCTAGAATGTTACGCTGCTCTTTTATTAGCCCAGCCCAACACATCACAACAAGTAGTGGCTGTTGCCATACGTAGAATGGAAATACAACACCTTTCCTTAGAATGGAGCTGTTCAAGTATTACGTAAGCATTCAAGGGAGGGGGTTCAAGCTTTGTTTATTTTTTCTGACAAGGGGGAAATGGGGATCAGAGCAAGGCTTAAGTAAGACTGAAAAGATGCACGCAAGCGAGTGAGCTTCGAAGTGCTCCTGACTACACAAACTACCCTACCATACAGTATTTAAAATTAGTTGTTCTGTTATTACTGTTGATCCTTTAATATCTATGCACTTTTACTTAAGAATGCACAATAAATTTAATAATCGAAAAAAATTGTTTGGCTTGCGAAATAGAGACAAGAATTATGAAAATCTTACAAAACAAAGGGGGGGGGCAGACATTTATTACTTTTTGTTTACAAGGGGTGGAAAGGGGTCTAATTGGGAGCAGGTATCTGAGAATACGCCCGTGATTACATCATTTAATTGTATAAAGCAGGGGTTCCCAACCTTTTTATAGTACCGTACCTGTACGTTGTAAACAATTTGATGATGTACCAGTAGACCAAAAATTTTGAAATGGGGAATAAAATGCAATGGAGAACAAACTAAATTAGGATATATAAAAAATCATTTAAAATAAATCTCCTGAGTTTAATACACTTACCTTAACAGCTTCTTAATATTTATTAATAATACAATTACTATTGATTAATAATATGCAATTAATTTAAAGATGTTGAAACACAAAACACAATTTTTAGTAGAAAAGATATAATTCGCAAACACAGTTATAGACACAGTTATAATTAGCAGGCGAGTGCCAAATTTTTATGGGGTGGTCATAAATAACCATTTCAGGTGTAGACGGCATCATTTGAGATTAGGTAAATCCCAATAAAGTATTACAATACAAACAATGGATAAGAAATTCCAAACTAAAATATTAAAAAGGTATGGATTATTAGTTAATATAGTCATTTCTTTTCTTTTTTCGTAATACAGATTTTTAATAGATTTTTGTTTTAAATTGTAAAATCATTTGCGTACCGGAAGCTGCTTGTCCGCGTACCGGTACTGGTACGCGTACCCAAGGTTGGGAACCACTGGTATAAAGTATCAGAATACGATACCTCTTTTGGCCAACCTCTGTGTTGCTCTTATTCGTGTATAATTTCTTTTGTAACCCGTACATTTATCATCAGTTTAGTTTGTTCTTTGCAATAATATGTGGGAGTAAAATCCACGCTGTGTCAATCGTCATGTTCCGGATACTTGTCAGACTCTTGCTTCCTTATCGAGCGTAATGATAGTTCGGCGAAAGACCGACTCAAAATGACTGGTTGCGTCTCGTTAGATTTTTTACACTACAGTGTGCAGGGCCTTTTTATACCATTGCCAAATCGGAACTTTGCCCAGGGCCCCCTGATGCTAGGGGGCCCCAAAACCCCCTTGGTATATGCACCTAGTACTTCTAATAGTATGTATTTTTATAAATGTCCGTAAGGGGGGCCCCCAAATAGCATCTGCCCAGGGGCCCCCAGCGTTCATAATCGGGCCCTGACAGTGTGCATTTGCCCACTCATGTTACTAATCCGGATTCTGAATTTCTTCTGCGTGAAGTTGAAAACAAATAATAAATGTACACTTACTCTTATGTCTAGTTAACATAAAATTATATTTTTATTAATAAATGTGCATCGAGTTCAGAAAGATGTGTTCTTCACACCGTCAGTTATTCTTTAAACAAACATGAAGGCATATCTTTCAGAATTATTAATTAGCCGCCATAGACTTTTCCATCCACTCCAAGTAGGCGGAAACTTTAGTATAAATCCCTGGGAGGTTTCTGCGCCCGCGGGGTTTCAACCCACAACCTCTGCCGAATGATACCACTCCAACGAAGGTTGACACACCATCCTGGCTTGTTTGGAACATTGGTCCCCCGGAACCAGCCTGGAATATACATATATACGTAATGAGCCAGATTAGGATATTTAGTGCATATGCAAGAACGGTATAAATAATTCAGTTATTTGTTTTATTTTATTGGGTAGGATATAGAAGTCTTATATTTTTGCATGCAACATAGTTTTGTGGATCAACGATGCATCACAGATAAAAGGTTTAGTAATAAAATTAAAACTTAGGTACGGATATAACTAAAAATAAATAATCCAACAGAGTTAGTTAAATACAAGAAGAATATAGACAAAAAACAAACAGAAATCAAGCACTCAGGGCATCCACGCACCAGAGGCAAGATTATGTAGTAGTGCCGGAACTGAACCATAAAAAGACATAGAGGTAACCGACAGGTCTCGTCATCAGGGAGCCTAACCAAATCAGTTACCTCAAGGGGAACTTTCTGAAGAGGATGCAGGTAAGACCAAAAGACATCCCAAGGCCCCGAGATCCCCATGGAAACATTATTACGGTACTTAGGTACTTATAACTTAGGAACGGGTAACAAATAATCCTAACTTTTATGGTAAATATATATTTTTACTAGAAACTTCTTTCAGAGGAGTAAAGTTACAATGTATACTTATCCAAGTTTTATTATTATGTTAGATAAATCTTTTCAGGATAACTGAGTTTATTTCATCGAAAATCTTAAAAATAGTTCATTATGCCATGCTCAAAGCCGCAGAAACGAGCAATTAATCACTGGTCGTTTCTGCGGCTCGGTACAAACTGTTGGTATGGGTATTAGTAACCGTTTAAACTATAGGGTCCGGTCTTTTCAGCCGCATGTCTCAAAAGACGACCGTAGCGTTCTAAAAGAAAGCAACCAATTAACATAATATACGGACCGGCAGATCTTGGAAAGCTACTTTTATAAAGAGCTTTTTGTTTGGAGCATCGAGAAAAACAACTAAATATTTTCAAACTCCATTAAACTCGTGTCATTAAATGCATTAAAGCAAAATATTCCGTTTATCGGAGAAATTGTTGCATTTTTTCAAGACATGTCGTCACCTAACTCATTGTTATTCCTGGTACATCGGAAATTTCAGATTAAGTTGTACGTCGTTCACCTCCTCCAAGCTACCTAGAAGCACCAAACATACACATTTTGTCACGACAAGGCATTCATTAACCTTCTCCTTACGGGGTGCGAGAGCATGTATCCCAAGATTACAGGCCCATGAATGTTCTATGTATATATATATATATATATATATATATATATATATATATATATATATATATATATATATGTATGTATATATATATATATATATATAGATATATATACATATATATATATATATATATATATATATATATATATATATATATATATATATATATATATATATATATATATATATATATATATATATATATATATATATATATATATATATATACACTGCTGGCCACTGTAAATGCAACACCCTGAAGGAAACATGCAAATAACATGAAATTTACAACATGCATTAGCGGAGGTGAGATATGCAAATGATTAGAATTTCAGCGCAGACGCACATCACGCGCGCCTGTGGCGCCACTTCAAAGCGCTATTTAAGGCTTGGAGATTTCGACGATTTCAAGTTCGACAATTGTGTTTTTCTTGTGGTTTTTTCAAAAAAACGATCAATTATGCCTCGTCGAAAACAGCGATCATCTTTTGATCCAGTATCCGAGTTCGACAGAGGAAGGATAGTGGCCTACCGAGATTGTGGATTATCTTTCAGGGAAATCGGTAGTCGTGTTTCATGAAACCAAACAACTGTAATGCGGATATGTGATCGTTGGATGCAGGAGGGTACGACGGACCGGCGTGTTCGATCGCATCCACCTCAGCGAACCAGTTCACGTGATGACAGGCAAATTGTGCGCATGGCAGTGACGGATCGCTCAGTCACATCACGAACCATAGCACAGCATATGCAGTCTATAACGCATCATCCAGTGTCTGCGCGTACCATTCGACGCCGTTTACAGCAGAGTGGTCTGTCCGCAAGACGTCCATTGCTTTGTCTACTCTTGACACAGAACCACAGACGTCTCCACCGCCAATGGTGCGATGACAGAAGGATGTGGACGGCAGAATGGAATGAAATTGTCTTTACTGACGAGTCACGCTTCTGTCTGCAACACCACGATGGTCGCATTCGAGTCTGGAGACACCGTGAAGAGAGGATGCTGAACAGCTGCGTTATGCACCGCCATACTGGTCCTGCACCGGGTATTATGGTATGGGGCGGTATTGTATATCACTCTCGCACACCTCTAGTACGCATTGCCAGTACTTTAAACAGCCAGCGCTACATCTCCGAGGTGTTGGAGCCAGTTGTCCTTCCTTACCTTCAGGGCTTGCCCACAGCCATATTTCAACAAGATAATGCGCGACGACACGTGGCACGCATTGTCCAACGGTTCTTCGTCAATCGCCAGATTGAATTGCTTCCCTGGCCGCCTCGCTCTCCGGATGTTTCGCCGATAGAAAACATGTGGTCCATGGTTGCTCTACGATTGACCCAGATTCCATCCCCAGCTGCCACAGCAGATCAACTTTGGCAACGTGTGGAAGCTGCTTGATCTGCTGTACCCCAAGAACTCATCCAAAGTCTCTTTCAATCAATGCCGAGGCGTGTGGCAGCGGTGATCTCGAACAATGGCGGCTACTCTGGATACTGATTTTGGCAGGAACCACACTTCACAGAAGTCTATAAATTTAATCATTTGATACTTGGTCAACATGTTATCTACAAAATAAATTTTGTTGTGATATCTCTTGTCTTTCTTGGTGTTGCAATTTGGGTGGCCAGCAGTGTATATATATATATATATATACATATGTATGTATGTATATATATATACATATATATATGAAATAAATTTCAAACCTTTTCGTTATCATTAAAAACGTCAATCTAAAATTCTTTTATCCTATTGCAATAAAGCATTATCCCTCAATTTTGACACGAAAATCTATTAGTTTTCCCCTAAAGCCACGCGCTGACACCTTATATAACCGTTATATAACATTGGAAAACTTTCGATGATCACGCCATATGACGCCTCATAGTCCGGTGATAAATTCAGACCAATTAAAGTTCAGCCCGCCTGAAAATCTGCGCTTTTTCTCGGCAAATTCCCTAGGACTTGTGTATCTGATCCCAAACCGAAAAGATGTAGAGTTTTGCTGCTGTAAATATGTGCTGTCGGGCCCCCTCCCCGCTAGCCGCGATGTGCCTTTTGAATGTTAAGTTTGACATAGTGTGTAGCCAGTCTTTTAAACTTCATTCTTAATAAAAGAACTGTGCAGCTATGTGGAGTACTATGTTTTGTTCTGCCTGGACTTCCTGCTCCACTCAGCCACTTCGACTATAATTTGGAGTTTCCAGTTAACCGGACTGTTGAGATTCGCCATCGCCGTAGCGTTAATGTTTCATATATATATATATATATTTGTATTATATATGTATGCATGTATGTATGTATATGTACAAATGAACTTTTGGGTACAATCACTAATTGTATTCACTCACTATTGTGTATGGTCACTATTTTGTAGAGAGTCAAATGTTTTTAGCTGGATGGACGAAGGACCTTTGTTCTGTAGAGTGAAAGATGAAGTACACCAGAAATGTTCACAGCACGAAAGTTCTATCAAAAAAATGAAGATTTGTCTATCGTTTAAGACGTAGAAATGACAGTTCGTCAAGGCAGGCCGGAACATTTAAGACGCAAGTCCATCTCTTACGGAGAAAAGATCTTCCGACAACTGTAGCCGTAAATGGTTCTTCAAGAAAAATATTAGCGATGGTACATTACATGTAGAGAACCGGAAGATTTTGCTTAGTGGAAGTACAAGATTTGCTGAGGAAACAAACGTTGAAGATCATTGTGCCGCAGGATTGAATTATTACAGGTTTTGATACTGCTCACAACTACTTTTTATAAAAATAAATACTGAGGAAGAAAACTTCTTCAAAAACGACTTGTTGGTAGAAATAACAAAAGTTTTTATTTTTCTTGATAAAAATAAGAAATATATCTGGACTACTGAATTATAACAGGAACAAATAAACGTCTGCTACATAATAGAAAAGAGCTTCAGGTCTACACGACCACTTATTAGGAGAGCATCAAAAATAAAATAATAGTATTGAAGGAATTTCTTTTTTTAAAGTATATACACAAATATCAGATCAATAGAATACACTCGTACTCGCTATTCGACAATAAAAAAAATACATCCCCCTCACCAAGCCACGGCCAAACAAAAAAAAAAGGACCGAAAGCTCGGCTCAGGGTCTCTTAGAGCAAGTTTTTATCTACCCAGAAAGAATTCTGAATCTCTGCATCGCATCTCTTTTTTTTCAGCCCTGGACAACGCAAGGAGAGAAGGGTTGCCGTACAACCAATCTCGCCAAGCCGTGCAGAAGGGAGAGGAGAAAGACAACCTTAACAGCGCCCCAACACATTGCCAACACCTTGTGTCCATAAAATAAAATACGCGAAGCATCGCCAAAACTGGATACCTTAAGTACCACATTCCTCTTGCCAGAAGAAAATGCCAGAAGAACCCTTTTAAGGAGTTTCATTGGCCGAGACTGGCTGAGCTTAACCAATCAGAGGAGCTGGTCAAGCAGCGCGAAGCCCAAACGCCTGTTCAGAGAAAAACTGTTTCCCATGCAAGAGAATCGTAATAAATTACGTTCGCCGCAGGCGCGGAAAAGGGAAACTGGAGCCTTTAGCATAAACGGAGTTTAATAGCTTAAAAAGACCCATCAATGCTGTTAACAAAAACACGGAAACAGGGAAGAAAAGACATCTTATTTCGTGGACACGAGGCTAGCAATTAGGGGACCTAGCTGACAAAGACTTAAAGATTATAGGACGGCAAATTGCACTGCCAGATGTTAGAAGATAGGCTATTCTCAATTACCGACCGAACGGACTAAAAAGGTTACAGAGACCTCCCATGACTAAGAGCCTGGGAAAAAAATAAATTACTATCAGATAAGGAAAGGAAACATAACTAGCAGATTTAAGATTAAAATTAAAGTTATAATTTAAAGTTTAAGAGAACTACACAAATTAAATTAAATTAATCAAAATAAAGGAACCTGTAACGAATTCCTCGTTACAGTATATATACATGGACATGGACAAAAAGTTTTTGTGAGGTTCCAAATAGGGCTAAGAAAGCCCTTTACCCTCGGTATGTATATGGGAAGCACTGAAGCTTTTCACTCATGGTCCAAGAAGAAATGAATCAAGTTAAAAAAATAAATAAATAAAAAAATAAAATAAATTGTGCGGTCGGTTGACCCCCGTCAGGAACGAAGTTTCTTACGTTATTTTTCATCTCTAAACGTGATTTCATATGTAGATTTCTATTGATCATATTAGTGTATTTTTGTCACGCGAAAAAGCGCAGCCCTCTTTTATTTAACCAACCAACCAATCAACTTTCTCTCTCTCTCTCTCTCACTATTTTATTAAAATAAAAAATTTTAATATATAAATTAATTATTTTGATTTAGATGTTACCCAGCATAATTTAATCGGATTAATTTTATTATTTAATCATGAACAAAAATAAATCAATGATACAATATATATCCCGTGTGAATTAAAACAATAACAAACAAAAAATAAGTTTAAATAATATTTACACGTATTTATAATTGAGGTTATACAGCTGACCGAGCACAATGCTTTCTGCTCGAATCTCGATACTCGTACGAACACACACACATACAACTGCAGTTTCTGTTTCTCGACTTTCCATTATAAAATTGCAATAATGACACAATATAAATCCCGTGTGAATTATAACAATAACAAACAAAAAAATCGAAAAATAAAAAATAAATTTTTTTCCTATTTTCATGCGAAAGATATATATATATCATACCTATCAAGATTCAATGTTTCATTTTGCCGTACTTTTTCTTTTTGATTCTGCCAGAATTGTTGTTGACAATGAGCGTTTGTTTTTGGTATTTTTTTCGCACTCGGAAGTTGATTTTAAAATTTTTTCTCTTTTGATACTCTTTTTGACGCTGAGCATATGATTTCACTATTATTTCTCTCTAATGCATGTAAATAGTAAACACTCGAATCACATGTATATTAAATGAATGTAAACATTAAATACTTGTATTAAGTTACATGTTTTATTAACTTACTTTTCTAAGATTGCATTATTTACAGTTGCTGCAGTTTCCGTTTCTCGACTTTCCATTTTAAATTGCAATAATGACATAATATGAATCCCTTTGTGAATATTAAACTAAAGAATATTCTAGAAACTTCAAGAATTAACAGAATAAAGGAAATTAAATTAAAATTGAAATTGCCCGCAGTGCTTGTGCGGGGATTTGAACCGGGGACCTCTCGCTCCGCAGTCCGATGCGATAACAATTCAGCCACGGAGTCCTTGAGAGTAAGGTCTTATGGAGAAGGCATAACGCTTTTTCGTTACGTGACGATTTCTGCCAGTTCACTCTACTGTAAGCCGCGTAAAAGAACTTAGTTCCAAAAATTAAATAAAAAAGTTAAGTTACAAAATAAATTAAAGAAGTTACAAAAATAAAAATAAAAACATTAGAATTTAGTAAGTTAAAGTTAACACAAAATTAAATCAGCAAGACTTGTCAAAGAAAAATGTTCCAATATAAGATAAAATGAAAAGCAAAATATAAAGATTAAACTCTCAAAAGTCGAAGACGAGCCACAGAGGACCGCGAGCAGCAAAAATATTAAATGCTGGGATCAAACCCAGGATGGGAAAGAACTATCAAGCCAGCCGTGCTTGAAAACAGGCCGAAAAAAGGAAGCAAGATGATGAATTTGTATTACAGAGGTTAAAAAAGATCAAGCTTAAGTACTGGTCGAGAGTAAAATGTGTCCCGCAACCTGATTGGTTGACGAAACAGGATCCAGGATCTTGTACATATATATATATATATATATTCCTTCATGGTCTCGTAATCTTGGGATACATGCTATCCCACCCCGTACGGAAAAGGTTAATGCACGGGGTTGCTCGAAAAACATTAAAATAAGGAAAATAAAAAACCGGTCTTCCATGGAGTAAAAAAGAATTATTCGGAACTTTAAAATGAGCAAATGAACATCACGATTTAAATAAGATTAAATTAAAATATTAAACATAGATATTTCAGCTTTATTGCTCGAAAAAGTCTGTTGTATTATTCTGGTTGCGAGGCATGTTGATAATCTTCCGGACAATAATCATTTTAAAGACAGCTGCAGAAAATATGTCACATCTCAACTCTTGGAGAAACGAAGGGTAAAATGTTTGTTGTAAAATATTCGGAATACTTTGACTCATACATAAATGCCTGTTTTAACAACTGCGCCACAGCACATCGAGTACAACCCCGCACGTGTGAAACGAACAGGAACTGCATCCATTTTGTGTTTATCGTTTCTTACGTATTTCGTTTTTCGCATCAGTGACGTTGCATCTCAGTATCTTATTCCTAGCCTATTTCGTTTGTTATGCATGGGTATCATGCTCTCGGACAGAGAGCCTATTTTTTAAAGTATCGTGTTGTGTTTTACATGTTTTTATTAACTGGCTTTCTTGTTTATTTGTGTGTTTGTCCAGTTCAAATCTTGCAATCGATTTTTAACTAACTTCCCGACTAGCTAAAACATTTGAAACTTTTATAATCTATATATATAAAACGCGTAGGTATGCGGCACAAAAAACGACGATATTTCTGCACTCAGAATGGCAACGGCTGCAACTACCGGATGTAAACATTAGCGGCCATCCGCAATTTAAAACCGCGTGTGTGCAGCGGCGACATTTGTTGCAACCACTGATGGTTTGACAAAATATGTCCAGACCTATCAAATCCAGTGCTTAGTCATGGGCAGTTGCATGTAGGTTTATCTAGAGACCGTTCTATTGATTCTGCCACTGTAGTATCTCCTACTTCTGAAATACTCAACTGTGTATATCAAGAAGTTTTATGAATATCATAGTTGTAATCCACACTATATTTTAGTACTTGCTAAATTTTTACTCCATTTTATAAGTGAAGAAATTTTCCGAACAATTTATTATTTGATATGATTAAGTGGAGATATCTAAATTGTAAACAATAGTACATACAGAGAGTGATGTAATCCATACTATATTTTAGTACTGGCTGAATTTTTACTTCATTTTTTTAAGTGAAAAATTTTTTCCCAACATTTCTTACTTGATGTAATGATAAAGCGTAGATATATTAATTTTGAAAAATTGTACATACAGAGAGGGATGTAATTTTTAAAATCTTTGTTGGGTTTCTCAGTCTTATCTTTAACTCTGTTCTGAAGTAATGGAAATTCACATTTTTTAATCACGATATTTTAGAATCAGCCTTATAGTGAATTTAGCAATGATTATAAATTTTTTGGCTGAGCTCCCACTACCCCTTAACAACGTATATTTATGATGACAGGTAATGGTAACGTTCCTTACATATGTTACTTTCAGTTGAGTTGTTTTGCAAATGAAAATATAAAGCTAAAAGCGACCATGCTGGTCGCGCAGCGGCTAGTAGCTCAGAACACGATGACAATGCCTTATTTTAATACTTTTACCCATATTTAAGCAGATTTAAATTAATTTTCAGTTATTTTCAGTTAATTTTGTTTTGTAGACTGGTGCAGCCATCTATCGTCCGGTACGGGAATGAAAAGTTAAACGCAAGTCAACTCCCAATTAACTTCATTTTCTTTCAAGTTGTTGGGATAATTGATTAAAAAATTTTTACAAAAGTATTTATTAATATATAGAATTGTCAAGTTTATATGATTCAACAGAAAATTTAAAAACATGGTATATAAAAAGTTCTTTTTATCCTGTAATTATTAAAGAATTGTATTGTGTAATATTGTAACATCAGATAGAATGACATTTTTTGGAGTTAAAAAATGTTGATGTCGTAAAATATTTATTCGCATGTCAATCCGGGTAATAAAGATCTTAAGAGCTACATTATCAAGCTCAAGCAGTTTTTACGAAAATATAATTTTACGGTGATTACAAAATTCCATTTTAAGTCAACAGATAGTAACGATGTAATTTCGAATGATACCTTCGAAAATGTGAATGAATCTTTCATAAAAATTTAATGATAAATAAATGCTATAAATATAGTAAGAATTTGCCAGCTTCGATTTTCTACCCTTTTATATTTTGGGACGATATTCTGTGGCATGTAGTGATACCACTAAATTTTATTATTGTTTTGAGTATGACCAATAAAAGGAATATTTTCACTGGGCCTACACCAAAATTTTTATAAAAAATGAAAAATATTTTGGTTGTGGGTAATCGGATCCACGCAGGCCAAAAATTCGGTATCCCATGACTCGATTTGATGGAAATTTGTTTAATTATTTTCCTGCTCATTTTGAGATACAACAATCTTAAAATATGGCTTTATTCGGTACTTTTTTTGCAGTTCTGAGTAATCTATACTAATAAACAGACAAGTGGAAGTCGATAGATCACGTGACCGTAACTCATCCGGGTGGGCCAATCCTCGAAAAAAAATGGCCGACAAATATACAGGAATCGGTGTAATTTTTTTTCTCATGAACGTACATAAATGTTACATATTTGGAAAGAGCTTCGAAAACTGATAATTTTTTCTGCGTACACTTATTCTGTTAATTCAATAGTTTTAGAGATATTTTCATTCTAAAATCACTCACTGCTGAGAAACCAAATCATCTGGTGCAGTGGTGCTGCCATCTGTCGGCAGCGAGGGGAATGAAAATTGAAAGGAATTTATTCACTTGAATTTAATACATTTGTAGGCTTTTTTTTCTTTTGTGGGGCCCGAAGTACATAAATATGTTACACGGATGGCTTGAGCGTAGCTAGGCTAATCCCGAGCCTAGCCGGGCGAAGCCCGGCTAGTACACAATAAAACACCGAGTTTTAGTAATACGTAGACAACCCTGTACAACTGTACGTGAATGAAGTATCTAATTCGAGTACGATCAGAAACAGTTGTTCAAGGGGACAAGGGACATTCAACCTAGTTTTTTAAAATTTTCAATATTTTACTCTGTATATAAAATGAGAATAATTAATACTGTTTTTTTGTTTTGCTGTTTTGAAGGCATTTAGAATGCACAAATAAGTGTTTTGTGAAAGAAAAAGACCTGTTTTTCCAAAACTTTCTTCAAAATTGCTAAAAATTTTCAAATTCTTCCATGCGCCTTAATTTTCTTCCGATTTCTTCCAAGTTTCTCACTATCGTCAATTACTGTGTTTGTCACAAAACAGTTGCATCATTATTTGGAACCACAAATATTTTTCAAATTTATAGATCATGAAATAAAGTAGAAACATGCAAAAACATAAGAAAATAACAGACAGATTAAAAAAAAAATTTGACTTTTAATTTACACACAAAAAAATTAATGCACAATTATGTTTATATGTATATGGTAAACCTATATTAAAAATTGACGGCTTTTAAATCATATAGGATGGGCATGGAGCATTTTGAAAAATTCCACCATTTTTGAAAAGAATTTTGAAAAACAGGCATTATTCTGCCAAAAAATCCTTGTTTTGAATTCTAAGACTCTTCATTTTAGTAAAAAAGAATATTTATTATTATCATTCTGTATATAGAGTTAAAATTGATAATTTAAAAATTTCGAGGTTGAGGGTCGCTTGTCCCCGTAAAAAATATTAAAATTTAAAAACTTTCAGTATCCGGTACGACAGCAAATAGGATATTTTTCAACTGAAACAGCAACTTTAATTGTTTTGGACCAAGATTGTGTTCGCTTGAGAGCAGGTTTATTATTTTCAAGAAGGGAATGAATGCCTTTGAACTTGATGTTTTATTCCTTGTACCTAAAAAGAAAAAGTTTCATCTCACTCGGAATTGACTTACCTTGCAAGCATCTGTATTCTCTGCGCCGGCGCATACCATAGTATTAACAATCTTACCATCATAGGACACACTGCACTGATCTCTGGATATGATTGGAACAAAGTACTCTCTCAAAGTATTGGATTTCCTTCCGCCTAACCAATAAAAGAATTCATTATCAAAATGTTACGTTATTTAACTCAATATTATATTATATATCGTAATGCATCATTATTACACAACATATATCACGATAATATTGGGTTGTTTTATAATTATTCTTTGATTCCTGCAAGGGTTAACTTACAGATCCAGTTACAAGGGACGCATCGTATTAGGCACTTCCAAATGCCCCTGAAAAGTGAATGGGTTCAATTCAAGTGTTGAGAAAGGTATTTCAGTCAAATCAAAACAGTTTGTGTGAAGCAACGCGATGGGAAATTAGTGAATTTGCACAAATTCAAACTTGAATGTCCAAAACGATTGCCAATGTGAATAAAGCGTGGCACGATGAGTGATAGAATTGTTTGTAGACTGTTTTCAAAGTTCCGTGCCGGTGAAGTTGACATCGATCTCGACCAAGAAGCAGGTGGTCCGATTGTGTGTGAGACGGTATAGTTAAGGCGGAAAGTCGAAGATAATACAACGTCCATAGTATTTGAGCTCAATATCGAACTTGTATTACTAACGACAGTTTTCAAACACTAAGCAGCGACGGGCAAGGTTAAACAACTGGATACCCGGGTTCCACACGAACTCTTCAAACAGTAGTAGATACGGTGCCTGGTAAACATGCCCTGCCCTCCGAAAACGTGAGTCTAGGACTCACTTTCTGCATTGGATCCTTACGGTACATGAAAACTTGGTGCTTTATGTCAACATACCCGACCTGTTCCCACAAAAGGTTCTGATTTTTATTCCTGGACGAATATTACCAGAAATTATGCAGCAAACAATTATTGCTGGTCAATAGTTTGTGTTCCATACTCCGCATGATGGGGCACTACTGAACTGGAAATATGTAAAACATCAACGCCATGTGTACAAGGTCATTCCTCACCTTGCGTATTCACATGACTTGTCTCCCTCAGATTTTCACATGTTTCGCCATTTGAATCTATTCTTGAGTTGTGGGGGGGGGGGGGGGGGGCGGGGGGCAAACGGTTCGCTCACCAGGATGCCATGGTTCTTGCCGTTAGCGATTTCTGAGACCACTTTGACGCTATTTTCTCTATTGTCCAGCTTCTGCCATATAGTATAGCCATAGTGTATTGCTGCTGAGGGCAGATATTTGTCTTGTTAAAAAGTAATTCTTTGTTAGTGCTGTTCTTTTATTTGTATCAGAATCGGCCAATAATTGTAAAAGTACCCAAGAGATATGTCAGTATGTTAGATGTAATATCATGATAATAATATCATATTGTTATAATGATAATATTTATCATTATGATATGATAGTATGATAACATAATAAATAAATTTGTTAGGAAAGTACTCTGATAGAACATGTAGATCTGAAGAAACAGATCTTAGTGTATAGTTACGACTTTTATTGGCGTAATCCTGTATAAATAATCCCATTTAATGGCAGTTAATGATATGTAATTATACTATGTTTCACAATGATATACCACTAATAATATACCAATAAAAATATACCAATGCTCGAAGAAAATGAGGAAAGGTGGATCTTTTATGTGCAATGTCTATTTCTGTAAGACATGTTTTTGTCGTACCTGTAGTCTTCCATTGAATGGCATCTACAATAATTAGCTATATTATGATTGTGTAACGCTTAATGTTATGAGGAGAAGTGAGGCAGCATTCTTCACTTTATAACTACGCTTTTCTAGCAACAGTTTTTAAATAGTAGTAATAATCTTCTGTTGAATAGCATTCTGAATGATATGACGATCGATGATAACTCATGCTGGAAGAAAATGGATACTCGAGTTAATTCTTTCGAGTTGCAATTTCGATGAGACATTACGTCTCATATTATTATTATCCATTATTATTATTATTATCCCTAATCTCTCATTCTATTGCATCCACACGGTGGTGTTTCGTTCACTGATAGGGCAGTGCCGAATAAATATGTGAAAGTGAGACACCGTTTAATATGAAACGAGTTCGTTCAGTCAGCAATTTCAAGTAATTTCCACAATCTTCCCTGCTTAACATCCACAGATGAATGCCATTTATCGATAATGCAACGCTGAAAGAATATCGGGAATCTAAAGTGACTTTTAATCCTTGCTAACATTAGATCCAGAGTGAAAAGTGGCGTCAGAAATAAAACTTTTAAATATATCACAGAGCTTTACGCAATGACCACGTAATACGTCAAACCAATCACAGGTCATGTGAACAATTTCTGACCCTCTGAAGAAATGTTACGCTACAAGACGGAAACAATCTGAACGATGCCTAAGGCTACGGGCACAGGAGCGTTTTTTTTCACACAGAAACGCAGCTTGAAAACAAGCCGCAAAACATAGATAAACCGCTGTAACTTACGCGTGGCCACGCTAGCGGGGGGCTATTTGTTGCATTCTCAAGGTCGCCCGCTGAAGGATAGAACCAGACCTATTTTCCAAGCTGGTTTTCAATCTGGTTCTCAAGTTGGTTTGAGCTTGAAGGAGATTTTCACCACCATGACACATGAATTACAGCTGAAACCTTTTACGATGCCCTGCAGTGTCGTGCCATGTCTGACGGCCATTCTCATGAATGACGGCCGTCAAATTGCTCAATTGTAATCCTAGCTGCGTTGCCAATTCTGCTGCGCCACTGTACAAAGTACTCACACAACTGAAGCACCACCTGTCGACGACAAATGCAACTAATCTGGCAATAAAATTTTTGTTATTAAAAGAAATCCCATGTCTTTCTGGGCATTTTGGGGAAAATCGCATCGTGCTACTCTGTATACTTTTCGAATTATTAAATTTTTACTTTTTTTGTGACTTTTTGATCACCCTGTATATATCATGTCGAAGGTGTGGCCAAGCATACTTCATATGCGAAAATTGTAATGACAAAAATAGGATTCGAGTCCCAAACTTGTTAATTTGAAAATTGGTTTAGAAAGTTTAGCTTACCAGCTAAATACTTACCAGATCAGAGATCTTAAATTTTGTAGAAACCTATGTGCTATAATCACATTTAAAAGGCTTTTTTTTAATGAACGTAATTCTATTCTATTGATTGAAATATTTTTAAAGGTATAAAAAAACGATAAAGAATTTGAATATTCCTACCGCAAACTTATTAAAATCACAGTCCTCCCAACCACTGAGAGCGAGCTAACTAAAATGAATGTAGAAAAAGAATCGAACATTTCGAAATTAAGATGCAGGGAAAGAATGCATAAAAAAAGGAGATATTTCAAACTTTATAACCCATGGCCTATTATTTAAAAATGAATTTTTACCTCACGGGATATCTAAATCCACAATAATAATTGGAAGAATTGTTCTTAATAAAGGTAAGGAATGAGATGAAATTTACATGCCTACTTTTGAAATCTTATGTACTTTTAAGGACATACAATTTCATGTACAGCTATTTATCAAAATAATATAATTGTATTCTATAGAGGTCGATGAAATACATCAGAACAGTAGATACAACAGCTACATAATAAGACTAAAAGTATTAATAAATCTGTCCCATACAGAGCCATGGGAATTTTTATCAATGAAAGAGTGGTAAATACAAAAACAAACAAACGAGTAATATAAAAAAAATTAAAGTCAATTCCTACTTAGGTCAACAAAGAAAAATTTTAATGTGAACTAATAGGAGGAATTGAATATGGGGAGAGTGTGAACTAATAGTAGGAATTGAAAAAAAGGATTGCCTGCCAGAACCTTGCCTACTGTGCAGGATTAGGAAGGGGGGGGGGGAAAGAGAGAGAAAAAAAAGTGTGTCAGGTTGGGGATTCGATCCCGTAACCTAGAGGAGCGCGCGCTACCGCAGTGCTACCGTTTACACAGTAAGAAGAGGGAAATTACCATTCAAGAGCAAGAGACGCTCTAGGTCTCTTCCTATTGAAAGGGCTCCCATCTAAAACTAAAATTAATTAATTAAATTTAATTAATGAATTAATATTTTAAAAAACTGTATTAACATCAAGTGTCATCCACTACAGGTTTAAAAAAATGTATTTGAACTTGAGTGGATGAATAAAAAGTATTTTATTAACGATTGAAAATTTGAAGAAGATATATAAATATATATAGGGAGAGTGTGAACTAATAGTAGGAATTGAAAAAGATCCGAAATATCACCCCAGCTGCTTGCCTAACAGCATAAGACATTAATATCAGAGGATCGAGGAGACCAGATCAAGGCTTTTCGTCTTATGGTATTGAAACCGTGCGTTGTTTTAATTTGTATCTTTAGGCCTGGAGTCTTGGAGGCTTATTAGGAATAATTTTATAGTTTACATTATCAGCTTAGACCTTTGAAGTTTCAAGCAAATGAGCTATTAATAGCCCTGAAATAGTAATTTCTATAGTAAAGACACATATAGCGTAATTTACCAGGATATTTATGCCCCCAACCTATAACCGTAGCATACACCCTTGGCTCTTCTTTCGGCTCAGGCAGGCAGATTGCATTCACATAACCTCTTGATCCGATGATGTCTACAGGCTTGGCAGTTTTCAACAGCGCGATGTCATCTTTGTAGGTTCTTCGATTGAAACCTTTGTGCACCACGATTTTGGAAATCTGTGGGAGAGAGAGTAAGGAAGCGTTCATTTCACAGAAAGAGAACAGCACCAAACTTAATAAACAAGTCACGGAGATGTTTTTATTACATTCTTGAGACATTCGATATTATATATATAATAGCCCTTGTCTCTGTATAGCACTTCCGGGCTGTACTCATCTTTCAATTGAAGCCCTCAGTAAACAAAATGCCGGTTAGGGTTAATTTCAATTTCAGATGTGGATCAGAATTTTTTCTTACCTAAAAACTAACATCTTCTCCATCAAATCACGTTTGTTCAGCCTATTTTTCTATAAAACATTCCGAACTAAAAAAAATTGGATGTTTTTAGCTGTATATTTAACAGTTTTTAAAAATCTGTTTACTTTTGCGATGAATTCTGAAAGTAAACAAATTTGAATGTGAATGAATCAAGTAACTCAAGTATTCATATCGCGTAGTGAGCTGTAAAAAACTGGATGGCAGTCTACTACTCCAATCGCATGAAAAACTAAATAAATAAAAAATAATGAAAGGGTTTGCTTTTACAAGGTGTGGATTAAATGCAATATTGTTAGATAATTCGGGATATTTTTTAACTTTCATATACTTTTTCCATTATGACGTCATTATAAGTATTATGACGTCAAAATGACGGGTTGGATGGCAGTCTACTACTCCAATCGCATGAAAAACTAAATAAATAAAAAATAATGAAAGGGTTTGCTTTTACAAGGTGTGGATTAAATGCAATATTGTTAGATAATTCGGGATATTTTTTAACTTTCATATACTTTTTTCCATTATGACGTCATTATTAGTATTATGACGTCAAAATGACGGGTTACCTTCTAGTTATAGGATATTCTCCCCCAATAACTGTAAACGAAACTCAATTCGGATATTAAAAGCAAATTCCTTCTCATAAGCAAAGTAACTAAACACTTTAAGATAAGGTCAAGACGGGGAAAAATAACGCCTTAATAGTGTTGCCTTCCCACATGAACGAAACTCTGATGCGTGGAATAGCCAAGATAGGAAGCAGAATAGGGTAGGAAACGTGGTATAATGAAAACAAGAGAGACATACAAAGGGACGGACAAGAACAACATATCGATATCATATTTGTTGCTATTGTTATTGCAACTTGGGAGATTTTTATGTTCTAATTTTTTCCCTGTTACCTTTTGACTGGTGATCTAGGGATATATCTATGCTACTTCGTTTTCCTACGCCAATATTGGGGAGTAGAGAAAAATCACACGATTTGTTGAAAGTAATTTATATGATAACTAGCTGAAAACCCGCGCTTCGCTACGGAGTACATTCAAATTAAATACAACGGTCAATGTATGCAATTAATGCCAAAAAATAAATATATATATTTATAATAAATGCGACGATCAATGTATAAAATTGATGTAAAATAAATATAAACATATATTTATAAAAAAATCGTAACGGATATTTATTTTTTTTTTGATAATATCCAATCGTCTGCTGCATTAGAAAGAAAAAAAGATTTTTTTGTCTATTTAGTTGTTATGCACGTGACGATAAATTTATTTAAATTATCAGAAAAAGAAATCACGTGATCAACATTTAATAAATTAAATTCTAAAAATTAATCTTTAAAAATTCACCAAAAATCAGAAAATGGAGGTAAAGATTCGAAAAAGATCTCATTTTAAAGGACTTTTTATGATCTTTCTCGTGATATAAATTTTATAACCCTCAATGTATTATTTTAAATGCAAACGTAAAAAAAGTTTAAAAAACAGCTTAAAAATTTAATTTAAAAAAATCTAAGAAGAATTTTTCAAAAATCTTTCTTAGTGCACCCCTACACTATTAGAAGAATCGCCATGCAAAATTTCAGCCCTTTAGGTCCAGCGGTTTGGTCTGTGCGTTGTATGTCAGTCAGTAAGTGAATGAATGAATGAATGAGTCAGTTACGGAACTGTTTTATATATATAGATTACACACCAGTTAGACATACTGGTGTGTACAGTCCGACCACAGTACGAAGAACCACGGTTGGCATAGTGCCAAGACGATTCTATTTACGCAGTAGGTAAGGCTGCTGAGCAAGGAGGGGGAAAAGTCTCGTAGTCTCTCGGCATTCTTTAGAATCGGTTACTAACTGCGCTTGCTTGCTTTTTCCTCGTCTGTTATTTTGATTATTATATTAAAATTAATGGATCCTTTACCCAACACAACTGCTCGGAATAAGCCGTTCCGTAGTGATTGTAAACGTGTAATACACAATGTAATTAAATTGTGTGATAAAGAAGCACTAGAAGGAAATGTTATTGTTCCACTTTCGCAATCCCTAAAGAGAGCTAGTGAAATGACCGGGATATCAATGTCCAGTGTAAAAAGAATACGCAGAGAAGCAAAGGGTGAAGAAACTCCAAAATTTGAATCTCCGAGGAAACTTCAGAAAAAAAAACTACCGAAAACGTAGTTTTAGATAATTTTGATTGTGATGTAATCCGAAAATATCCACTCCTATAAAACTCCTATTTTTTAAATAGATTTGCTTCTTTCTTTTTATTATTTTGAAATTATTATTCACATATTCGATCAAAAATAAAGTTTTAAAAAATAACTTTAAAATTGCGGACAAAAAGCAGTCTGAAATACATTCCGTATTTCACAAACAAACACATCCGAAAATATGACGTTTTCCCCTATTTTCTAAGTAGACTAGCTTTTCTCGCGCATGCGTAACAGCTTCCAGGGACCTTGCTTCCGTGGTCGGACAGTAATTATCAGTATTATTTTGAACAGCTTCTTACCGAGAGGATAGAATTTTGAACCATGAGAGGTACGTCATATATGATCTGTAATTTAGATGGGGACGGAGGTTTCTCCGTATGGAAGTAATAGTATTGTGGTGTCACGACAAGCCTGATAAACTCTCTGAGGCGTTGCTAATAATTACTACTATGGGATCCATAACAAAGAAAGACAGAGTCCTAATTAAAAGTGAAGGCCAATTTTTAAAACAAAAACTTAACGAGGAAATTTATTTACAAACAGAAAAACTTAACATTTAAGGTTACAACATATTCAATTTAACTCCGTGTTGATTTACAACGGACGGAGCCTATAAAACACACGTCCGTACAGGCCGCGTGCTAACTAGCGTCTCTCCCTCAGACAGGGGGTCGGCAATCGCTGGTGACAGTTCCTTCGTAACTTTATTGCATTCCAGAGTCGTTAGGACGACAGCTTTACTGGCTGCATCTGTCGGAAAACGTTTTTTAATCCCCCACGTGTTCAGAACTGGTGGAACCTCATAAAACTTTTCCCCGATAAAACGCAGCTGTGTTTCAAGCACTTGTGGGGTCTTGGGGAAAATAAGACGATACATCCAGTACGCTACAGTATTGTGATGTTTTTTCGTTATATTTACCAACAGTGCAGGATTTACGTATAAGCTGCACAAGCTATAGCTTAAGGCCTCCAAGAAAGTGGGGGCCCCCAAAAAAAATTGTTCGAGTGAGCAATTATCATATATACTTAAATATACTGCAGCATTGAATAAAAATGATTTTAAGTTAAAGATTTATTATTTCACTATCTATATACTTCTTAACTGTATTTTATTTTAACCCTCTAGATATCTGAAAATCATATTTGGCGCTGACATAGAATATCTGGACTTATAAAGGGCCCCATATCTCAAATAGCTCAGGGCCTTATCAAGTCTAAATCCGGCCCTGTTTACCAATGACCGCTGGTGACCACTGCAAGAGCAAATTTTAACACTTCCAAATAGCACCCTGTTTCAAGTGCATGAATCTATTCTTTGAACTACAATAGGAAGCATATGTAAAATTATCTGAATCTTTTAAGAACTACTTACAATAACTCGGTACATATCACGGGGTATTTACGGCGTACCCTCTAGGAAATTTGTTTTATTCTGCCTCTGCTCTTTTCAGGGAAGCAGAACTTTTATAAATTTGATACTATTTTGGGCCGCTTTTTGTATATTGAATGGCAGACAAGCAAACTAAGAGTTTTAATATTATATAAATATTTACCGGATCTACTATGATAGGCACAAAATTGTATGAAATAAAAGTATTTCCAGTAAGTGCAAACTATTAAACACATTTGCCTTGTTTCAAAGACAGGAGAAAACAACCTAATTTCGTTCAAGGAATATTTCAATGCATGAGTTTGGGTCTGTGATTATAAAACCTTCTTTAAATATTCGCTGTTCAGCATTGCTTCACCTTTCTGCCAAAAGATGGCAGCACATGTAATATTGTTTTGCTTATTTGTTTAAAAATTATACTTATTATTTTTTAGAATTAATAGCTTAAGATTAATATTTAAATTGGTAAATCACTCTCTAGATTTTTAAGAATTTTGTAATAATTTTATACATTTATAGCTTTAAAAAACTAATAGAACTTTTATTATTTATTCTCTTCATTGTAAAAAAGACCGATGCATGCTGGGTAATTTTGAATGCGGTTTGATTTTTAGTTGTCCTATGCTTAGAGTGGAATTTTCTCTTTAAAACGCTGTTGCTATCTATTCTATGTTATCTATTCATTCATTTTTTGAGAAATTCCACATATTTATTTTAAAATCGGAACATCCACGTTAACTGCTAAAATCACATTACTGAATTTTATTCTAAAACGTATTTATAGCAAATAGCAAATGGATTTCCTAATATTCAACCACACCATTTTTGGTAAGCAAATTCTGTTTATTATTAGAAAAATAAATTCCCATTGCATCGCAGTTATATTATTATAAATTTCATTAACAAAATAAATCTGTTTTTAACTAATAGAAAAGATTTGTGTATTGTTTTTTTCTCTATTCTTTATGTCAGTTATCCATTTTTCTCAATTCTTAAATATTGTTCTTTTTATTTTATTTTTCTCTATTAAATATTCTTAATGATCGTACATTCGCTTACCTTAACAGGCTGAACAGTTGACCTTTTTATCTTGAGATTGCGTAATCCAGCAAATGCTTGATACTTCTCGGGTTTATTGACACTGGAAGAGAGAAAAAAGTTGCTAAAACCATTCGATTTAACATTTCTGCAAATATGATTTTGGCTATAAAATATATTTTTCTGTGATAAGAAAATTTTATTCCATGATTATTTTCAAACTAGAAGGTAACCCGTCATTCTGACGTCATAATACTAATAATGACGTCATAATGGAAAAAGTATATGAAAGTTAAAAAATATCCCGAATTATCTAACAATATTGCATTTAATCCACACCTTGTAAAAGCAAACCCTTTCATTATTTTTTATTTTTTTAGTTTTTCATGCGATTGGAGTAGCAGACTGCCATCCAGTTTTTTACAGCTCACTACGCGATATGAATACTTGAGCTACTTGATTCATTCATATTCAAGTTTGTTTACTTTCAGAATTCATCGCAAAAGTAAACAGATTTTTAAAAACTGTTAAATATACAGCTAAAACCATCCAATTTTTTTTAGTTCTGAATGTTTTATAGAAAAATAGGCTGAACAAACGTGATTTGATGGAGAAGATATTAGTTTTCAGGTAAGAAAAAATTCTGATCCACATCTGGAATTGAAATTAAGCCTAACCGGCTGTTTGTTTACTGAGGGCTTCAATTGAAAGATGAGTACAGCCCGGAAGTGTTATACAGAGACAACGGCTATTATATATATAATGCGCTTTATTCGTTTTTTTTGTTTTATCTTTATTTCTGCTATTGGAATAAGCCTTTAGTATAATAATCTCAGTTTTTCTTATAAGGAACGGCCAGGTGATGGCCGAAGTGATGGCCAGGTGATCGCCGAATGGCAGAGTGCTGGCATTCGGTTCAGATCCTGGGGGTTCGAGTCCCACTGTTGGCATGGATGTTTGTAGCCGTTCGGATTCGGCTTTAAATTGTAGGTGCCGGTCTAATTAGCCCTCGTGTAGCAAACATTTGACCGTAGCGCTGCAAACCAAACCAACAAACTATGAGAAAATTTCTTTTTAGACGAACATATTTTTGATTCTTGTCTTAAATATGAAGGTTAAATTTTAAGCTATCTAGTTTGTTTGAAATATGAAGTCACCTTTGTTAGTATTCAGAGACATATTAACCTATGCCAAGGAACATATATTAGTGTACTTACATATACGCACATAAACGTTCATTGCACAGATTAATAGTATGTCAGAAAAAAAAAAGTTTTCCTTGCTTATTTTACAACACAGGGTACATTGACAACTGAATTCCGTTAAGGATTAAAACTCCATGTTAAATCCAAAGATTAGGAGTTTGTTTTATAAATGTAGCAGGGTTAATAATCATATCACAAAAGTAGACATATCAACCAAAATCCCAGAAACCCAAAAGAATCAAGGACTGTTAAAAGCGGGAAACAAATATCGAAGTAAAATTATGTTTATCACTGAGTTTTGCGAGAATTTAGAGAAACTTCCGAAACCCGAAATATGTGCATTAAAAATGAGTTTCCTGGTAAACCTTCATAAACTTAGAGGAAATATCGTAAAATTTGTCAGTGCTTGTATCATTTGACTGTATCACGTATCAGAATAAGATACCCTGTTTTGACAACTTCTCTCTTCTTGCTCTTATAGCTGAATATTTTTCGTTTGTCCAGAGTATTGTTTTAGCCTGTTTAGTTTTTTTTGTACTTCCAGGGGCTTTGTCCCTAGGCTCGCTACGCTCGCTCCTCTGTTAGGGCAAATAGCGAGATACATAGGGGTGATCCTCGGGCAATGTAACAGCTTCCATCCATTTACTGTTGTCACCCTTATGCGAAGGGCTTTTCATCACTGTTGAATTATCAGTTTTAACATTCAATTAAAACTCGAAATTTTTAGATAGAGACTCGAAATGAGGTTTATATGAATAAGAAAGCTTTCAGCTTCCAGATGATGTAAATATTTTCTTTGTAAGATAAAAACTCGAGGAGCATCGATATTACATCCACATAGGGGACGATATTTCTTGAAAAACTGTGTTTCATTTTTTGATGAAAATATTAACCTGTTTTAAAATATTTTTAAACAAATGAGGTCTAGTTTGAAAGAGAAATGTCTGTAGTCTTAGACTGTAAAAAGATCAAAATTCTACGATCATTTTTTGGAGAGTTATCGTAATCTGAAGATGAAAAAGTCAATATTTTCCCACAAAACATAAAATAAAAATAAAAAAATTAAAGTCCGACGAAGATGAAACATGTCTTACTTTGGTCCCCCCATTTTTCTGCATCCATTGGTATCGCTGTCGACCCCATAACCCCAGCGGTTTCGGAGGAGATAGCGTGACAAGCATTTGACAGCGGCAGCGGGAGTTACTTTTTTTTATAGAACTAGGGGCTTCGCCCCTAGGCTCGCTACGCTCGCTCCCCTGGTGAATCAAGTGAATGAATGACTCAATAGTTGTTTACAGCGATTGAGTCATTTATTTGTTTACAGTTGAAGCTTCCCCCCCCCCCTCCCGGCGAAATGGATGAAGCCTGCCTGGGTGAAAAATTCGATCTTCTTTCATGTCCTTCTGCAAAGAAAGCGAATGAGAAGATTTTTTTGAAGTATTTCTTTAAAATTCTATTAAAAATCGAAATTTTAAGATAGAGACTTGAAATGAAGTTTAAATGAATGAGAAAGCTTTCATCTTCCAGATGATATAAATATTTTCTTTGTAACATAATAAGTCTGAGAGCATCGAATTTATATATCTCTAAACACATAAATTTTTCCAAAAAGTGGGTTTTCAATTTTAATAACAATATCAGTCTGTTTTAAATTATTTTTAAACAAATGAGGTCTTGTTTGAAGGAGAAATGTCTGTAGTCTTAGACTGTAAAAAAAAAAAAATTCTACGATCCTTTTTTGGCGAGTTATCGTAATCTGAACATGAAAAAGTCAATATTTTCCCACAAAACATAAAATAAAAAAAAACTTAAAGTCCGACAAATATGAGGCATGTCTTACTTTCTTCCCCACATTGTTCTGCATCGATTGGTATCGGTCTCGACCCCATACCCCCAGCGGTTTCGGAGGAGATAGCGTGACAAGCTTTTGACAGCGGCGGCGGCGGCAGCGGCAGTTACTTTTTTTTAGAATAGAGAGATAGAGAGATAATAAGTGGGAGTAAGATTTTCCTTGTGTCCTTTGTTATACAATGGATATTTCTAAGTCTTTTACTTATTGAGAATAATGTCATCGATATTTCGACTCATACCCTACAGCAGGGGTGTCAAACTCACTGCCCGCGGGCCACATGCGGCCCGCGACGAAAATTTTTGCGGCCCGGCCAATATATTGGCACACAATAATATACAATAAAATTACCGACGCAGAATTATAATAAGATAAGAAGAATTCGCTAAATGTTTTTTTAATGATACTCTTTTTTTGCTATTATTAAACAAACTGCATATATTTATGTTGAATATACTGTAATTAGGTAAATAAACCTACGTTTCTATTAATATTGATTTTTTTTGCGGCCCACCTATAGTTAAACCTTGTTTGTGCGGCCCAAGGTAGCCTCTGAGTTTGACACCCCTGCCCTACGGAGTACAACTGCCCAATCATGCGACTAATTCGTTATGGGATACTGCTAAGGGATGCAGATATGTACGCACCCGAAGGATTAAAAGGCAGAAGGTTGGTAAAAATGCTATTTACCACGTTTACAAGTCATAGTATTTTAACAAAGCTTTCGCTCGTCTATCTATGTTTTTCCCCCAGTCTGAAGGGAGAAATATTGCTCATGATTCCGTAACCTCTGACCCGGTATCGATCAGACATGTTTTAATAACATTATTACTTACATGGGACATGTAGAAATCAAAACTTATGAATAAACACATTAAAAAAATAGTGGCAACTAGTTCCGAAATAATTACCAAAATTCTTCATGAGGCCGTTGAATTCGTGAATAATTTGAGAATTGCCCTCGAAGATAATCATATCTAAAGCTCCCAAGACCGATAAAGAAGTAATATTCGTTTGCTCGAAAATTTATAGGTACTAAACGTTCCTCTTAGACATCATTGTGGATATTGAGAAACTGTGTTTTCTACTTACAAACTGCTTTTAATTACTACGTTTTTATTAGCTCGCTTTCTTGTTTGTGTGTTTCTCCAGAACAAATCTTGCAATCGATTTTTAACTAGCTTCCCGACTAGCCTGTTCACATAGAAGTCCGTTGCGTTGCGTTAAGGAAAAGATGTCGTTGTGACGCAAATAAACCAATCATAGGCGTTAAAAATTTCATTGCTAATCGTTTGGAGGCATATGATTGGTTTATTTTCGTCTTAACGTCATCTTTTCCTTAACGCAACGCAACGCAACGGACTCCGATGTGAACAGGCCCTTTGAATAGCTTAGAACACGATGACAATGCATTCTTTTAATACTTTTAGCCATCTTTAAGCAGTATTGAATTCATTTTCAGTTAATTTTGTTTTGTATGGAAAGTTAGTTCGGAAAAAATCCGCAAGGTGGCGCGACTCGATAGCCAAAGAGCAAGAACAGCTCAACCACGAGTCAATGAGCCTCGAGAAGAACATGAAGCTGGACTTCAATGTCTTCGCGATGCATATGCTCAACGTTCAGATTTTCACAAGACAGATAGGCAGCAGATTTTCACAAGACGATAAACACCTTCTGTGATAAGACTTAATACATAGCATTATCAAGTTTATATGATTCAACAGAAAATTTAAAAACGTGGTATATAAAAAGTTCTTTTTATCTTGTAATTATTTGTTTCTACTGACTTAATGGGTTTCTTTATTCTTTAAATTTTGTTGCGATTGGTCGAGTGCCATTTAGGCTGCGTTGATTAAGGCTGCTATGCACTAAGAAAAAAATCGTATTTCCTTTTTCCTCTTCTTGCAGACTCTTGTGTTGGGAGGAGTCCAGTTGACAGTTCGAGAATTCCACCCCCCTTATGGATTGACATTTTGAGGGATTGTAATGGCTCTCTCTCTATAAGGGGGTTATGCGCTGCCCCCCTAATTTTTTATTTAAAATATATTTTTGTCAACTATTTACAGGCATATAAATGCTGATAATCAAATAAAATTGGTATTGTCAGATAGCCTGAACTTTTCTGCAAAGCGCTACAGGATTCATTTTATGAATTTCGTCCACCGAAGGAATTTATGAGCGTTTAAAACACACTATACCAGATTTTTCACAGAATAATTTAAATTTTAAAATATTAATTGCATTTAAAAAAAAACGAAAAATGTACACAAATGTAAAATTTCTTTCTCTACGACGGAGCACAAATTAAAAAAAAAAATCTTTGAATCCAAGTCGGCAATCCGTGGATAAATTTTCTCCATAGGTTAACGTTGAGGTGAGCGAATCCAATGGGGTTAGTACATAGCAGCCTTAACAGACAAACAAATGCAGATTTATACTTATCCAGCGTACCAACAGCCCACTTAGCAGGGTAACACCGATAAATATGGTGAAGGGAAAAAATTTCTGAATGCGTAACTCCCTTAAATTTTGACTGGTGACTAGCAAACACAGTCACCCAGCACTAAGTTTAGAGGGCTAGCCAGAATTTTAAATTCCAACGAGAGAGTTTATCTCGCATGTTTCCCAAAAGACTCCTAGTATTAGTATGATACCGATAACTATAGTATTATATATATAATAGTCGTTGTCTCTGTATAACACTTCCGGGCTGTACTCATCTTTCAATTGAAGCCCTCAGTAAACAAACTGCCGGTTAGGCTTAATTTAAATTTCAGATGTGGATCACAATCTTTTCTTACCTAAAAACTAATATCTTCTCCATCAAATCGAGTTTGTTCAGCCTATTTTTCTATAAAACATTCACAACTAAAAAAAAATTGGATGCTTTTAGCTGTATATTTAACAGTTTTTAAAAATCTGTTTACTTTTGCGATGAATTCTGAAAGTAAACAAACTTGAATGTGAATGAATCAAGTAGTTCAAGTATTCATATCGCGTAGTGAGCTGTAAAAAACTGGATGGCAGTCTACTACTCCAATCGCATGAAAAACTAAATAAATAAAAAATAATGAAAGGGTTTGCTTTTACAAGGTGTGGATTAAATGCAATATTGTTAGATAATTCGGGATATTTTTTAACTTTCATATACAGTCGAACCTCCATATATCGAACTTCCACATATCGAAATTTTCTATATATCGAACTCTTAGCAAATCTCCATGTTCATGACATAGAAAAATTGTTCCTATATATCGAAAAAATCTCTATATATCGAAATTTTTTTCAAGACAAATTGGGAGATTTTATTCCACTTTAGAACAAAATCTCCCAATTTTTGGCATTTGAAACAATACGTCGTGGACTTTAATTCGTGGGAAATGTCCCCGATTAAGTTTTTAGTGGACTGAATAAATACGAACATTTCTTTGAACTTTCCGCAAAGCTGGCTGTTCAGCAAGATATTCGTAGTTTTTTTTATAAGAATGTAACTGTGATCAATGAAACCACTGTCTGGATAATTGTTTTTTTAAAGATATGTAGTACTCAATAAATCGTTCATATTTATTCATTTTTTAGTTATTAACTTTCATTTAATGGGATTCGCATATAAATTAGAAAGGGAGTTTCGTATACGAAAATTAGCTTTAATTTTTTTTGAGAAGAATTATGATAAAACTAAGTTCAATTCTATATATCGAATTTTTTTCGGCAATTTGCTGCTTCGATATATGGAGGTTCGACTGTACTTTTTCCATTATGACGTCATTATTAGTATTATGACGTCAAAATGACGGGTTGGACGGCAGTCTACTACTCGAATCGCATGAAAAACTAAATAAATAAAAAATAATGAAAGGGTTTGATTTTACAAGGTGTGGATTAAATGCAATATTGTTAGATAATTCGGGATATTTTTTAATTTTCATATACTTTTTCCATTATGACGTCATTATTAGTATTATGACGTCAAAATGACGGGTTACCTTCTAGTTGATAATAATAATGCTCATGATAATTAACTAATTTTGGGTATTTTTTACAACTTACTATTTGATACAATTTGCAGCTGTGACAATCCAGTTCTCATTTATCAAGGTTGCTCCACAGACATGTTTGAAGCGACGACCAGTACTCACTTGGAGCGAAATCTGTTAAAGTACAGTAAAATTTTAATCTCAGCCTCTTGTCGACAGTGGATTTACATCGCTTACTTGTAAATGGTGTTTTAAAAAGTAAATTCTTTTAAAAAGTAAATTTTTTTTGTGTAAGCATAAAGAGCAATACTATTGTTGCGAGTTTAGGGCCACGCTAAGTTGCACTTGGCGTGTTGTCGCCAACACGCGATGTTTTGGAATCGACGATAAAGAAAAACGATGGTTTTGCACGTTCATCATCTACAATGAGGTAAATGATAAATCCTGCTCTTGGATCAATAACAGAGAGGCAATTTCAGTTAGAGCTGTGTGGCAACAAGGGGTTACGGTTGCTACGAGGATAAAGAACCAAACATGGAATATCAGTTCAAAAGATATGTTAATGGGAGTTTGTGAGTTTTCCGACAAGTGATTTCTAGTGAATGGTTAAAGATATTTTCTTTGGACGCGGCTGACACAAGACGAGGCGTTAGGAAGGTGTTGAAATAAAAGGTCGCATATTATGTTTAAATAATTATTGTATAAACTAACCTTACGTTTGAATTCCCCCTTGTTAACGAAGATTTATTTAGGTGCTGGAATTGTTTAGCTTCCAGTGAAGTGTTCAAATTTGTCTACATATCTGCACTTTGTAAAAAGTGTACTGAAGTTATGTTCTATATAAAGTCCTGTCATTTAATTAGTGGTAACTGGCATATTGATTTCTGAGTTTGAAAATTTACTAACTAAAAGTATTCACTCATCGCTTGGATTCGGAACACTATTATGCAAATTTTGTCTTCCGCTTTGGTAATATCTCCCTCACTATCAATGCCTAAAAGATAATCCCAATTTATATGATACTAAATATGCATTTCTTAGAACACATTTTTATTTAAATTTCATATTTTGTGTAACATCAAAAGCTCATAACTAACCCAACTTTTCTTATGCTTTATTATACGAAATAAAATACGGCAAAACGAGAAGGCATGAAATACTTCTCGTTTTTCCGTACTTTATTTCGTAGTAAATATACTGCCGAAAGATCAATTAGAGTTTTTACTTAAATTTTCACCTGATACAATATGCTGCTCATAGAAAGTTTCCATTCCACTCTAAATACACATCTTAAAGCACGATACGATTACTCAGTAAGACATTTTTTCTAATTTGTTGCACAGCTAAAAAAGCATGCTTTTTTTCTTTTCGTAGTAAAGATAGAACTTAAAGAATAATGTGATTATTAAGAGCATTTTACATCGTCTTTAATATATATTCGCACTTCTGCAAGGCTCTGGGGCAGACGAGAGTCTCTACCATCTAACTCTGTGGAACCAAATCTCAGAGCCGTCCTCTTCTTTGCCAATCCCTCCCGTCCTTAGCGGAGCTGTTGTCCGTTT
The DNA here is from genome assembly GCA_907164885.2 of Dolomedes plantarius. NCBI lineage: Eukaryota > Metazoa > Arthropoda > Arachnida > Araneae > Dolomedidae > Dolomedes > Dolomedes plantarius. Next base: position 197,727,670 of record OU015496.1, on the reverse strand, counting down.
ACAGGGGGGGCATCCTGGCCCGCCCCTCACTTTCATTGGGCAGTGGGCTGTTTTTCTTTCAGTGGTTCCTGCCCCAATTGGTTCTTTATTAAACCGCCTCTGTCGCCTCTGTCCATAGTCTATGAAGTACCTCCCCCAACATAATTTTATTTTGAAAAACAACTTTGACCCTTCTCATCTGACGTTTTTACTGTGGGCCATAAAATAACGACCATCCATCTTGTAAAATTTAGACTTCAGATCGCTATCACTGGCCACACCGACAGCTATTCTTCTATTTTTTATTGGTTTACAAGCCTGTATTTACCCCTGCCTCTGCATCCTTTATAATACATTCGTTATTGTCCACACACCGTGGGGAATTATACCATTTCACTTCTACACAGAACTCATAAAAATTTTAAACTCTACATTTGATCTCGTAATACATATCTGTGTTTGCTGTGTAAAGGGTGAACTTAAAGATAGAAGTCCAAAATCGTAGTTTTGAGAGAAACGGGATTGAAAACTAACATGTTTCTGTTTCGTTTCACATATCCCAAATTTTCCATGATCCTCAACAGATGTCGCCGTTCACGATCATCCAGGGTTTTTCGGTAGCCACACTGGGGCCGTCGGTTCGATGTTTTATCGGAATTTTTTTTTACTCAAAGTACACCCTTGAAATGGTCGATCGTAAAAATTTAAACTTTGCCTGTATCTCCGAAATGCCACGAACCATGTCACGAGCACCTTCTTTGGTATCTCGCTGAAATCATGCTCACTTGTCATGCTCACTGCGCAGTCATCTCTTTAGGCTACCACAGATGTCTACAACTTTATATAAGCTACTTGCGGACGGAACCGTTGACGAGAGAGTGTTTGTTGCTACATACTTCAAACGGAGTAGTCTATCCAAGTTATTCTGGCCCTTCAGTGTGTGTGTGTGTGTGTAAGTAAACAAATAACTCCTCTCAACCTGCTTGGGGAAAAACACCTATGATGGCCTTTAATTTGTGTTTCGTTCGACTGTAAACAACGGGACTTCTAAAGAGCAAAGTGTCATAGGTTGGTCACTCACCATCCAAGGATACTGTCCGGGGCGAGCATTCTGTCCCCCCATTTTATAATAAGGGAAAGTGGGTGGCCAGATACTTGTTCCACAATATTCAATACTCTTTCGTAGAGGGGAGTTGGTGGTGGTTTCCGAGGAATCAGTGGTGGTTTCCGAGGAATCAGTGGTGGTTTCCGAGAAATCAGTGGTGGTTTCCGAGGAATCGGTGGTAGTTTCCGAGGAATCCGTGGTGGTTTCCGAGGAATCAGTGGTTGTTTCTGAGAAATCCGTGGTGGCTTCCGAGGAATCGGTGATAGTTTCCGAGAAATCAGTGGTGGTTTCCGAGGAATCGGTGGTAGTTTCCGAGGAATCCGTGGTGGTTTCCGAGGAATCAGTGGTTGTTTCTGAGAAATCCGTGGTGGCTTCCGAGGAATCGGTGATAGTTTCCGAGGAATCCGTGGTGGTTTCCGAGGAATCCGTGGTGGTTTCCGGGGAGTCGGTGGTGGTTTCATCGGAGCCTGGCAGAGAGTGAAGAAGGGAATTCTTACAAATGACTTTAATAAACTTAGGGGCAATCTAACGGAAATGAAAAGGGTTTGGTAGCTTAAGAGTATTGAATTGTGGAATGGCTTTGGAATTCTACAAACTGGATTGATGTAATTTTCCAATACCGAAGTAAGTAGTGATAACGTAAACGCTTGCTTGTGGTAGTTGGAATATGAATTACTTTCAGTAAATAGCGCTTCTGCAATCGACGTCACAAGCCGACACTGGTCAGCGGATACGAAACGTCAGTTCGTAGATAACACATTGTGCACGGGGAGCAATAACTTTTCTCTCTCGGTTGCCTTAAAAAAAACTACGGGATTATAACTGCTGTATACTTCCATATAAATATTTTTGTGGGTTTTCTTCTAAATAAAGATAGGTATTCGTGATTAAATTTTGATAAAGTTTAGATATGAATTCATGATAATTTTTTATTCTAAATACCTTCAAATTTTATAGCGGATCTCTCTGAAGCTACTAAAAAAATGTGACTTAAAATTTTTTTTACTGATTTTTGCAAAGAAAATTCATATTCTAGGATTTCTACATACATTTCATACAATGTGCTTCTATGAAAAAACTTTTATCTCAGTTTCTTGTGGAAATGTTTTTAGCCCCACATATGAAAGTAAAGTAAAAGTTAGAGGGAAAAGTTAGTATGTATCTGTTTGGGATATAGGAATTAACGACAAAATAATTTCCTCCGCAAAGTAACGTTTCGAAGTATAAAATCATAAACATTTTGTAAAGAACAACATTAAAAATAGTTTCCGCTGAACATCTATCACAAAAGCCAAAAATGAGGCCGTATTAGGATACAGCATCTATGGGGCTCATGGATGTAGTTTGAATGTGTGCTTTCATACACGTATGCTATATGGAAAGCACTCCTAATACTGTACAACTATCAATTTAGGAACGTCTATCTCACAAAGAAGAAAGGAACCCGAGTATAGATATCAGAGCTTTCAAAATTCAGCTGAAAATGCAACTTTAATTATATATTTCAAGGAAACAATTGAAGATAGAAACAACGTAACATTCTATTAACTTAGTAGAAAATCAAGAAAATACTATGAAAATATTTTTGTTATCACTAAAAATATTAAAAACACGATGAAAAAAATGAAGAAATTATTACTTACTTATCAATAGTTAATTTCTTTATGAAACAGGTGGGATTTTTTGACAACTCTCTTAAGTATTAACTATTCTGGCGAAACCGAAATCCGCCCCTCTGCATAATTATGATTTTAATGTATTAAGTTAATTGCTAATAGTCAATAACTTACCTAGGGCGTAGCTGCACAGGCAGAGGCAATAAAGAAAGGTAAAAATTTTCCTAAGGATGAAAGTGTGAAATGGTTATTTAAAGATCAACATTCAGTTAAATATACTTGTGTAAATAAATTTAAAATTAATTCTGTGATACAAGAACTTACTTATCCATGTTGATTGGATTCAGCAGAACATCCAATTGTCAAAATCTTGTGTATTCTAATAGTAAAGAATTAGCATTTTAATTAATAGCAATGATACCTTTGAACTTTTCAGATTTTTTTTCATAAAGCTATACTATTTTTCCATTTTCTAACCTTATCTATTTCCACCTCTCCTCTCCAAATCCTAAAGAGAAATCGTGATCTTTAAAAAAAAAATTCAGATGGGAGAACCTGAAATTATTATTATTATTATTTTTTGAGATTGCGGAAGATTCTTTTTGGCAGTCGGTGAACGCTTAGTCGAACATCTGACAAGGGTGTTCTGGAAAATCTGTCAAAGACACTAACAAGCAACCGATTTTACTACTCTCGTTTGACATAATATTCTAAGTAATAAAGGTCACATGCTTCAGAGTAGTTAAAAATCAGAGGAAAGAAAAACCGGATCGTGCAGTGAGCCAAGTCTTTGGTGTACTAAGCAGGTTTTGCAGATAGAGGTAAAAATAAAAAGTAATACAAATAATGTCTGTAGCAAAGGTCTGTAAAAGGCATAGTAGCAAAGGGATTAGGCACTCTAGAGGGAACCTACTTTAATTCCTTTGGAACGGAAGCAAGCATTTTTGAACTTTTACCACTTTGACATCAGTTGTAACTAAAGCATATCTAAAAGAAATCCTTTATTACTACTATTTCTTCAAATATGCATTTTTGTTGCTGTTGGTGTCTTAAACCACTGTATGGCATCCTCTATAAACATTATACCCTCAAGCTGTTAATTAACAAAAATATATGAAATTAGTCATTTAGTGCTTAGAAAAGGGTAATTTCATTTTCAACAAATGAATAGAAATCTAAGAAGAGTTCTTTAGAGTTAATTTTCATATACCTTTAAGCAGATCTCTAGGAGAATGAAACATCCAAGTGGGCCTGAGCTCGAAGTCTATTCAAATATATGCTCTTAGTCCTAACAAGGCTTGCGCCACTAGAAATCAATGATCTGTTTTAATTTCATGCAATAGAGTGTTCATGAACACACATGAAAATTGAAACTTATTTCTAGACTCAAATCGCACTAGAAAAGAAATGACTAGAGACTTACACTAGAGAAGAAATGCAAATAGCATCGTACATTTCGAAAACTGGACAATATTTATAAATTCTCTTTGTGACTGCAGTTCTATGTACTAAGTACACTGAAATAAAGTGTATACCTTGTTTAAAACCTACTGTTTAAGTACATATGCATCAAATGTTTAATCTGAACATACTGTTTGCTCATACTTCATAGGATTCGGAAACTCAATTTAGAAATGTTTGAAGGTTATTTAACCGACTCCAAATATTTGCCCTTGGGAGGATACGCAATATTTCAGCAAATAGCTACTCCGACTGCAATATGTGTCCAAGCAGCGTAAGAGCCTTGTTGGCATTGCTTCCGGAGCGGAGTCTAAGCTGTAAAAATTGTTATCGAATCACAGAGATTAAGGAAATTGCCACGGGAATTGTTAGTAATCTCGACGTCAACGGAGGAATGCTACGTTCCGGAAGCAATGTCAACAAAGCGTAATTGTTAATTCCCAATACACGGTACTCTTCCATTTGGCGACTTTTTACTGTCATTTTCAAGCCAATGCTATTATTGGCGCGAAAGTTACAAAAACATTCCATGGATATACAAAGCAGATTGAGTTACAAAAACGTCCCATGGATACGTCTACCGCCGGCTACACCATGAATGAATCTGCTGGTTTTGCTATCAGTAAAACTGAACTCAGTATGTACAAATCATGCAGGAGAAAACAGTTAAGTTGGTGGACCCAAATAACTCCTAACGTCTTTCTAAATAACAATGAGAAGGCAACTACACATGAATAAATGTAGATACTATAACTAGATTCTATATAGGTACTATATAGGTACTACACTGGTTTAAGAAATTAAGAGAATTTACAGACTTGGTCGATTATCTCTAGAACTACTTTACCGATTTTAATGAAATTTGATATGTACATATATTAATACAATACAAAACAAATAACCATTCAATAATTGTAATACACACGCATGATCGTGCGTAACACTCGTTGGAGTCGGAAGGTATGAAACAGCAGTTGCAGAATAATCAACAAAAAGGGTTAATAGATGGTGTTATTTTGCAGTAATCGGTTAATTTCAAATTGTAACAGTAAAAATGAGTAACCACCAACGTTTAGATGATGGAATGAGGTGGCGAATTGTGGGGAGGCTAGAAGCAGACCAATCTCAAGTCCAAATTTGTAGAGAGTTCAATTTAACGCCCAGCGTCGTGTGTAACTTATGGAAACAGTTCCAGGATACCGGATCCATCGAGAGAAAGCCTGGGCAAGGTCGTCCAAGAGCCACGACGGCCAGAGAAGATCGCTATTTGTCGATTATAGCGAGGCGTAACAGGAGTGCTACAGCTTCTCAGCTCTCTCGTGACTTGTATGCAGCCACAGGAACCCGTGTATCAAGGGTGACTGTTTCCAAAAGACTTCATGAGAGAGGGTTGTTTGCAAGAAAACCTGCTGTTTGCGTCCCGCTCACTTCTACGAACAGGAGAATCCGTTTATCATGGTGCAGAGAGCATAGAGATTAGAGTAGGGATCAATGGGCGACCGTTCTCTTCACTGATGAGTTCCGGTTTAGCCTAAACACTGATTCTCGCCGTACGTTCATATGGAGAGAATCAGGGACCCGCTACCCACCCTCCAATGTCCGCGAAATCGACCATTATGGCGGAGGAGGTTTAATGGTCTGGGCAGGCATCATGTTGGATGGCCGCACACCTCTCCATGTCTTTGAAAGAGGCACTGTGACTGGTGTGAGGTATAGGGATGAGGTCTTGGAGCCCTATGTTCGCCTTTTCAGGGGTGCAGTTGGCCTTGAGTTAATTTAATGGACGGTAACACGAGGCCACATAGAGTTCTTCTGGTCGACGAATTTCTAGAGAGTGAGGATATTCGTCCGATGGATTGGCCAGCCAGATCTCCAGACCTTAACCCTATGGAGCATGTCTGGGACGCTCTGGGGAGAGAAATTGCAACTCGCAACCCCCCTCGGAGAACCATCCAGGGAATGAAAACAGCGTTGCTGAACGAGTGGGACCATTTGCCACAGGAAATGATAAACTGCCTTATTTCAAGTATGAAATCACGCTGCGAGACCTGTATATCTGTAAGAGGGGACCATATCCCCTATTAACCCATCTATTAACCCATTTTTTTGTTTATTCTGCAACAGCTGTTTCATACCTTCCGACTCCAACGAGTGTTACGCACGATCATGCCTGTGTATTACAATTACTGAATGGTTATTTGTTTTGTATTGTATCAATGTATGTACATATCAAATTTCATTAAAATCGGTACAATAGTTCTAGAGATAATCGACCAAGTTTGCAAATTCTCTTAATTTCTTACACCAGTGTATATCTATGATTCTGTAACTAGAAACCACAAAATAGAAAGTGAAAAAAAATCCCCTCTGTGGTTCAAAAAAAAAGCGCAGGGTTGGAAATAATAACAAAATAAAGAAAGATTGAAAAATTGAAAACGAAACTGACTTCGCAAACATCTCGGTAAAAGATCACGCAATCATTTACCGTGTTTTTAGAAACATCCATTACATCCTGAATATACTCATGACTAGTTTTCTTTAATATTTTTTAAACTGACGTATTTAGGGGTAATCGAAGACAACTTGCTTATTTCGAACCAAGTACCAATTCTCAGAGACCGCGTAACGGAATGTGAGCCTTTCATGTGACATCTCCAACGAAATCCGTCATTAATATAATTTCGGACACTATTCGAACATTCGGATGATTTAGAAATAAATCCTACATCCATACAAAAATCAAAAACACTGTTCTTATCCTCTGCATCGAAACGAAAAATAAAAGCGCCAAATCCATATTTTCGGCCATTTCAAGCACCGGAGAATCCTCGTCAATTGCCAGAAAATGTGAGGAAATTCGAAAAATCATTGCTAATCCAAAGGATTTATATAACGGCTTGAAAAACAACCCATTAGGTACGATTATTCAAAAAGAAAAAATATTTCATGTAGTCTCCTCTAACAAAACTACCGCGGGTTATTAACGCAGGATTACTTATCGTTTGCTTTCCTCTTTTTTTTTAAACTCGTTTTGGTAATTTTCTGTTAAATTGCTACTGGGTTTGGCACAATGCCAAAATTTTAACTCCCGACGCAGGACAATTTTTTCCTCGCCGAAGGACCGTTATTGAGGAACGTAATCCTACGTTAAAAAGAAAAAAAAGAAAAAGAAATTGCGAAAAGAGAATAAAAAGTTTTTAACAGAAATCGAAGGAAGGGCATTTTGCGACGATATCGCTCTTTTGGCAAAAATCATCCAAACCCAGTGGACCGTGTATTTGGGATAGAGTCCTGATCTCAATCTAACAGTTATTGTACCTTTTTGCTGATCGAATGAGTCTAAATAATGTAATCTACATTCGGTTTTTACCTCGGGGTTTTTCATAGCGTAGAATTACTTTCTCATGAGGTGAATCCGTTGACATCCAGTTCATCCGGTCACGTCATTCGTTGACATAATTTTTTTGCTTTCAATCATTCTTTTTCATCTCGTGTCTCTCTATTCTAAAAAAAAGTAACTGGCGCTGCAGCCGCCGCCGCTGTCAAAAGCTTGTCACGCTATCTCCTCCGAAACCGCTGGGGGTATGGGGTCGAGACCGATACCAATCGATGCAAAACAATGTGGGGAAGAAAGTAAGACATGTCTCATATTCGTCGGACTTTAAGTTTTTTTTTATTTTATGTTTTGTGGGAAAATATTGACTTTTTCATGTTCAGATTACGATAACTCGCCAAAAAAGGATCGTAGAATTTTTTTAAACAATCTAAGACTACAGACATTTCTCCTTCAAACAAGACTTCATTTGTTTAAAAATAATTTAAAACAGACTGATATTTTTATTAAAATTGAAAACCCACTTTTTGGAAAAATTTATGCGTTTCGAGATATATAAATTCGATGCTCTCAGACTTATTATGTTACAAAGAAAATATTTATATCAACTGGAAGATGAAATCTTTCTCATTCATATAAACTTCATTTCAAGTCTCTATCTTAAAATTTCGATTTTTAATTGAATTTTAAAGAAATACTTCAAAAAAATCTTCTCATTCGCTTCCTGAAAGAAGATCCAATTTTTCACCCATAGGCGGGCTTCATCCATTTCGCCGGGAGGGGGGGGGAAGCTTCAACTGTAAACAAATGAATGACTCAATCGCTGTAAACAACTATTGAGTCATTCATTCACTTGATTCACCAGAGGAGCGAGCGTAGCGAGCCTAGGGGCGAAGCCCCTAGTTTTTTAAAATTTTAACTGTTTAAAATGGTTTAAAATTCTTTTTTTCTCGGCTTCAGATTGGCTGAATCCATTTGAATGATTTCTTATGCAGTTTTCAGAATTACTTTCTCTTCAATTGTCGTTTGATACTAAACCTGTATGTCCTGTCGACTTGATATCGAAAATTTGTTCTACACAATTTCTTTACTTTTAATTCTTAATTTTCCGGATTGGGAATCAATCATATTGATACGTAGGATTTTTTGAAAATATTTTTCTAAATTATTAAAATATTTTTGTAATATTTTCTAAATTATTGAATATTTTTCTGTACCATTTACATACATGTTATTTAAAAAAATTCTAAATTTTCTCTTCGCCATAAAGTTTTCAGTGCAGAGAAAGAGAGATAATGTAAGAATGTTCTTTGTGTGTGTCTGTGTTTGTTTGTTTTGTTTGTTTTGTTTCTGTTTTAAAATTACGATTAATTTGTTACAATTAACGTTAGTTATTTCGTCTTTTTTTGTAAATAATTATGAGATATGTTAGAACGTTTTAGTTTTTAAAGTAGATGCAACTAAGATTCTGAGGACTGTTCTAGGTTTTAGTGTGTTCTTTTTTAAACATTTGTGTCATTTTATTTTTAAATGTTGATTGGTATTTTAATGATGTTCCTTTTAGTGACTTCCTTTTTTTTAAGCGAATGTCTCACGACAAGTGCCTCCGCACTAGGGGAAAAAATTAATGTTCCTTTTTAAATTTGTGCCATTTTTATGTGTTTTCAAAATTTTTTCCACTGTTCTTAATTTCTGCTTCTGTTTGAAATTATATATTTGTGTTGAATAATGTTTTAAAATATATTGTTTGGTATTTTTATGATGTTATAACCTCCTCAAAATACCGATGGACTAGCCCTTCTGGGGACAACATGCAAAAAAAAACTCGCTTACAAAGAATCTCTTGGTTGGTGTGGAAAGGAACTTTTTTAAACATTTTAAATTTTCAAAAGTATTTTTCTTTATTAATTTTTTAAAATTTCTGTTATTGCTTTATTTTATTTTATTATTTTTTTTTGCTGAAAATGAATACTATCTGTTGTTTTACTGCGCCAGTAGATTCTCGGATTTTTTCACATTGACGGAACGCCAAGTGATGTATCCAACCAGATGCAAGTTTTTTCAATTCCTACTATTAGTTCACACTCTCTCTATATATATCTTGTTCAAATTTCCAATCGTTAATAAAAGTACTTTTTATTCATCCACTCAAGTTCAAATACATTTTTTTTAAACTTGTAGTGGATGACACTTGATGTTAGTGTTTACAGTTTTTTCAAATATTAATTCATTAATTAAATTTAATTAATCAATTTTAGTTTTAGACCTAGAGCGTCTCTTGCTCTTGAATAGTAATTTCCCTCTTGTTACTGTGTAAACGGTAGCACTGCGGTAGTGCGGGCTTCTCCCGTCCTGTAGGTTACGAGATTGGATCCCCAACCTGACAAACTTCTTCTCTCTCTTTCCCCCCCTCCTAATCTAGCACAGTTGGCAAGGTTCTGGCAGGCAATCCTTTTTTTCAATTCCTATTAGTTCACATTCAAATTTTTCTTTGTTGACCTAAGTAGGAATTGACTTTAATTTTTTTTTATATATTACTTGTTTAACGTAGGATTACGTTTATCAATAACGATCGTCCGGAAAGCAAAATTTCAGTGTTGTCGCGAGTTATAATTTTGACAGCGAACCAAACGTAGCAGCAGTGAAATAAATAAACAGAAAAGAACCAAAATGCGTAAAAAAAAGAAAAAAAGAGGTAAGCAATGATAAGTAATCCTACGTTAGTAATCCGCGGTAGTTTCGTTAGAAGAGACTACCGGAAATATTTTATTTACAAAACGCTGTTTTAACACGTTGGTTAGAGAAAAAATGTAAACACCAAAAACACGCCAATACTGGCTAAAAAATTTTAAGATGGCGGACGCTGCCCCCAAATCCTTACTCGTGCCAGGTTTGGAGAGAATACTGTAATAAAAATTATATGGCACACATTTTATAACATTATCTATATATATAAAACAGTTCCGTAACTGACTCATTCATTCACTGACTGACATACAACGCACAGACCAAACCGCTGGACCTAAAGGGCTGAAATTTTGCATGGCGATTCTTCTAATAGTGTAGGGGTGCACTAAGAAAGAGTTTTCAAAAATTCTTCTTACATTTTTTTAAATTAAATTTTTAAGCTGTTTTTTAAACTTTTGTTACGTTTGCATTTAAAATAATGCATTGAGGGTTATAAAATTTATATCACGAGAAAGATCATAAAAATTCCTTTAAAATGAAATCTTTTTCGAATCTTTACCTTGATTTTCTGATTTTTGGTGAATTTTTAAAGATTCATTTTTAGAATTTAATTTATTAAATGCTGATCACGTGATTTCTTTTTCTGGTACTTTCAATAAATTTATCGTCACGTCCGTAACAACTAAATAGACAAAAAAATATTTTTTTCTCTTTCTAATGCAGCAGACGATTGGATATTATCCCAAAAAAATGCGTATCCCTTACGATTTTTTTATAAATATATATATATAGATAGATATATATTTTACATCAATTGTATACATTGATCATCGCATTTATTAAAAATATATATATTTATTTTTTGGCATAAATTGCATACGTTGACCGTTGTATTTAATTTGAATGTACTCCGTAGCGAAGCGCGGGTTTTCAGCTAGTATTTATACAAAACTTACACTAACAACAGGGGTGTACATTTTTTAAGGCGAAGCGCCGTCACGGTTAATAAAAATATCAGTTCTTGATAAAAAAAGTCCGCAATTTCAAATGTAAGATGCAGGTATTAACCCTTACGCCGGCTCATCTGTCTTTTTTACTCTTTCCCAGCTCATCGGTCTCACAGATCGCTACGCTATAAAATTAGGATATTTTCCTATTTTTATAAGTTTTTCGCAGTTATAAGTCATCAATGCAAACCTACTGCCCCCTCTCATTCTTGAGAAGTGTATATGAGAAATAGATTATTCAACAAAAATTTCAGAATCCGATTCCTCAATCTGTGATAGCGCGAAAGAGACAATTTGTCTGGTTCGTTGTGAAACAGGAGGAATTCTTCCAGCCATTCTAGCTACGACAATAAAACAAAGATCTTGGAAATTAGAATGCATGCAGACTGACAGATAATTAGTACGGTTCAAGGCTTATCGGTCATACAGACCGGTAAAAATTTAAATCAGTTCAAGGCTCATCGGTCCAAAAGACCGACTATGTTTTACAAAGATTAAATTTACCGACAAAATGCGAGCGGGCGAAAATCTAAGATGTGTTGTACTTGAAGGTTAGGACCCGACTGAAGAACTCAAATACCCTCAACAGTCTGATCACTCCCACCCCATCCCACCCCACCCATCCTTAAGAACAGGTGCAATAGCGGTCTCCTGGACGAGTGGTTCCCAACCTTTTTCAGCTGGCGACCCACCTTTCCTTATCGGAATATCTCCACGGTCCATCGGTCCATGGTGGAGTAAAAAACCTTATTTGTATCGTATCCCTTCCTTATGTAGATATAATTTACCATCAAATATTGCAAATATATATATATATATATATATATATATATATATATATATATATATATATATATATATATATATATATATATATATATATATATATATATATATATATATATATATATATATATATATATATATGCTTTTTTGAAGATACAGATTTATTATCGATAAACAAATTGTGTTCTGATTTGAAAATGGTTGACAAAATATAACCACTTTGTAGCAAAACAGTTATTTATTTAACAATAGATATACTTTGCAATATATGCAACAAGTGGTTTCATACTCACTAACAAGTGTCCCTAGGTGAAGATAAAAACTACAATTATAAAAGTACACAAAGACCATTTTAATTTTTAAGGCAAAAAAAAAAATCATACAGCTTTGATATGATTGCAGTTAAGAAAATTGTTATCACAATCTATGAACATGTAAAATTGCTGTTTTTAAGTATGTTTCGATTTTTCTTATCTTTTATGATGGTTTATTCGATGGTTTCTGATAGTTTTAGGATCGAGTCGCGACCCACCTGTAACCCTTCCGCGACCCACCGGTTCTCTACCCACCGGTTGGGAACCGCTGTCCTAGACCGATGAGCCGACGTAAGGATAATTTTTGTGAATCCTAGAACTTGCAGAACCAAATGTTTGAAAAACTTGTCGGCAATCCATTTTCGGCGAGCTGGAGACTTGTACTACCTGATTTATGTCTCTCTTTCTTTTCTTTTCCGATTATTCACTATTCTGAGAATATTGAATATGCATAGGAACTATTTCTCTTTCTCCAAAACGCCACATTTATTTGCTTCTTTCAGCAGTGATGTGAGTTGTGTTTTATCTGATGTTCATTGCGTGTTTATCTATCACAGAATCGTATTATTGTTAATATTCAAATATTTTGTCTTTTAGAAGCAAAATGTTGATTTTTTTAAGATTAGGTTTTTGGTCGAATTTTTTATTTTACGTTTAAAGATGAAGAGAACTTTAGGAAGAAAAATTACAATTTTTTTTTCGTCGATTCCATCGAAAATTCCGAGAGTAGACGACGAGGCTTCAGCATCATCTATCAAAATATGTGAAGAAACGGAAAAGGCAAGCAAAAATGAAAATAATATATCTATTCCGTCGATGTCGAAACCCAACGAAAATGTCCCTAGTAATGAGCTTTTAAGGCTGCTATGTACTAAGAAAAAAAATCGTATTTCCCTTTCCCTCTTCTTGCAGACTCTTGTGGTGGGAGGAGTCCAGTTGACAGTTCCAGAATTCCACCCCCCTTAGGATTGATATTTTGAGGGATTGTAATGGCTCTCTCTCTATAGGGGGTTAAGCGCTGTCCCCAGATTTTTTATTTAAAATATATTTTGTCAACTATTTACATGTACATAAATGCTGATAATCAAATAAAATTGGTATTGTCAGATTGCCTGAACTTTTCTGCAAAGCGATACGGGATTCATTTTATAAATTTCGCCCACCGAAGGAATTTATGAGCGTTTAAAACACACTATACCAGATTTTTCGCCGAATAATTTAAATTTTAAAGTATTAAATGCATTTTTAAAAAAACAACGAAAAATGTACACAAATGTAAAATTTCTTTCTCTATGACGGAGTACAATTTAAAAAAAAAAAATCTTTGAATCCAAGTCGGCAATCCGTGGACAAATTTTCTCCATAGGTTAACATTGAGGTGAGCGAATCCAATGGGGTTAGTGCATAGCAGCCTTAAGTGTCGAAGAAGCAGAAAATAAAGAATCAACTGGTATGTGGAACGTTTGGTCTGAAAGCCAATGGTCGGAACAGAAACAGAAACACAAATGGTCAATAACAAAAAATGGTTTTTGGGGATGCAACTATTGTTGTGAAGGGCAGACATTAGGCTCATATAAAATCCAAGGTGTCTCATTAAGTCCAGAGTGGATTAATTGATTAGTCACTTTTAATGGTTCTGTCAGAAATCAAAAACTAAAATCATTGCGGACTAAAATTTCTGCACATCCGTTATCAAAAGCTCATCAAACTGCTTTCAAAATTCTAGAGGGGACTAAGAAAACAACGTTGGAAATAATCAATATTAAACAGAAGGAAACTTAGATTGAAAATACTGAGAAACTTTTTCACTCGGTTTATTACACTATAAAAAATGACAGGCCCTTTACAGATTACGAGAGCTTAATTGAAATGTAAAAGAAAAATGGAGTAGATTTAGGGATCACGTTACATTCTCGTACTAGTGGTACTGAAATAATAATGCACATAGCCGTAGAATTTAGAAAAAAATTGACAGCTAATTTAATTGAGGAACACAAAAAATTCTCAGTTTTAATTGATGAGTCGATTACATTAGGTAAAGAATCAGTTCTAATCTATATATATAAAACAGTTCCGTAACTGACTGACTCACTGACTGACATACAACGCACAGACCAAACCGCTGGACCTAAAGGGCTGAAATTTTGCATGGCGATTCTTCTTATAGTGTAAGGGTGCACTAAGAAAGATTTTTGAAAAATTCTTCTTAGATTTTTTAAAATTAAATTTTTAAGGTGTTTTTGTAACTTTTTAAGTTTGCATTTAAAATAATAATTTGAGGGTTATAAAATTTATATCACGAGAAAGATCCTAAAAATTCCTTTAAAATGAAATTTTTGTCGAATCTTTACCTCCATTTTCTGATTTTTGGTGAATTTTTAAAATTAATTTTTAGAATTTAATTTATTAAATGCTGATCACGTGATTTCTTTTTCTGGTACTTTAAATAAATTTATCGTCACGTGCATAACAACTAAATAGACAAAAAAATATTTTTTTTCTTTCTAATGCAGCAGACGATTGGATATTATCCCAAAAAAATAAATATCCCTTATGATTTATATATATATATATATATATATATATATATATATATATATATATATATATATATATATATATATATATATATATATATATATATATATATATATATATATATATATATATATATATATATATATATATATATATATTACATCAATTGTATACATTGACCGTCGCATTTATTATAGATGTATATATATATATTTTTTTTGGCATTAATTGCATACATTGACCGTTGTATTTAATTTGAATACTTAATTTCTATTTAATTTCCGTAGCGAAGCGCGGGTTTTCAGCTAGTTATTTATATTCAAACGTGCCTCAGAGAAAAAGAAGAGCTTACATTTCTTGACTTAATATCTTTAAAAACACAATCTGCATCAGTTATTTTGGAAGCACTCTTGGATTATTTTTCGTCATGGCCTCAATGGAGAATTTTTACAAAAGAACTTGATATGTTTTACTTCAGATGGTGCTAGTACAATGCTGGGGAAAAATTCAGGTGTTTCCAAATTGTTAAAAGACAGATTAAAAAATCCGGGCATTATTATCTGGCACTGCTTAAATCATCGTTTAGAACTAGATGACAGTATCAGTGATACAAATACTGTTAATCATTTAAAATTTTTCATGGACACTTTTTATACGCTTTATATAGTCAGTCTCCAAAAAATTCAAATGAATTAAAGAGCATAGTCACAGATTTGGGGATCCAATTAACCAAAATTGGTTGATTATTAGATGTCCGTTGGGTTTCTAGTAGTTTTCGGACAGTAAAATCAGTTTGGAATACATATACTGCGTTAGTGAAACATTTTAAAGAAGCCGCCAATGACACCTATAGGAAAAGTACACATCGAATGAATTCCAGGACCGCCCAGAGACTTTGCGGGGCCTGGGGCGAACTTCTGTTGGGGGCCCCAAGAAATCTGATTAATCAAATAATTTTTCTTTTCCTTTTTTTTTTTGGGGGGGGGGCTCTTTTTTCAGGAGATTATTTTGAATTTTGAAGTACGGTACAAGTTTCAGAATTTTCTTTCGGAGGAAATCAAAAAAATAATTTTATTTTTTTTTTGGGGGGGGCCCTCCGGCAGTTGGGGGCATGTGGCAAAGTGCCCCAGAAGTCCTCCCCCCCTCTGGGCGGCCCTGATGAATTCAGAGGCCTTTTTGAAAGAATGGAATCTATTGAATTTCTAAAAGATTTGGCCCTGATTTATGATGTTTTAGAAGAATTATCCGCTATGTCTTCTTCAGAGCCGAACTTCGTCAGAGCCGATAGATTGCTCAAAATAACCATTAGAGTTATAGGATGTATGAGAGATAAACCTGGATCTAAGGAGCAAGAATGTATTAGATTTGCAGAAAAAGATGAATTTTAAAGGGGTAGATCTGAGTAGTAATAGAAAAATTGTTTCTATAAATAGAGAGAAGTTTATTGCTAGAATCAGAAACATTTTGGAATATCGTTGTTTTACGTTGACTGCATCTAAAAGATCGAGAAATAATGATGAATTTGAGAAGGAAAGGTCCAGATACAATATGATGCTAGAAGAATTTGCAATTGTAAATTCTGACACCTTGCCCGAAGATGTAGATGCTGATGATAACCAAGCAATATCAAGATACGGAGAAAAAGAAATAAGAAATATGTGCACTCGCTGTAACATTGGGGATGAGCGTTTAGTGACCAGCGGCTTCAGAGATTTTTTTGAATCAGATGGAAAAATTACTCCTACATATCTTGCACCACTTACGGATATCCTATAAATAATTCCTTGTAGCAGCAGTGAATGCGAACGAGGTTTTAGTGGCGTGAATTTAATTATTACTTCATTGCGCACAAAACTTCTAATAAAACATATGTCATCCTCAATGTTCATTAAGGGGACAGTGGACTTTCAAAATTGTGAAATTTGTCAAAAAATCTGATTTTTTAAATTTTATTGAATTGTGAAACTACGTACGAGTAGGAATGTGTTGCAAAAGGAATTTTTAATTTCTGTGATTATTTTCCTAGTTATAGGCATTTGTATTTGTAAACAAAGTTGCCTGAAGTTGAGTTTCATTTGGATTTTATTACTCATCATTATACACGATAATGGTACAATTATGAGAAATGTTGAAAAGCTAAAATATATTTATCTAAATCTATGGCTAATTGAAGTTCCATTGCATATATATATATATATATATATATATATATATATATATATATATATATATATATATATATATATATATATATATATATATATATATATATATATATATATATATATATATATATATATATATATATATATATATATATATATATATATATATATATATATATATATATATATATATATATATATTGTAGCGAATCTAGGGCGTAGCTGTCGTGGCACAGGCGTAAGGTGTTTGGCTGCGGTTCTGAAGGTGATGAGTTCGAGCCCCGCTGGATGCAAGTTGCTTCTCTTCAAATTTCCTTTGTTATCATTTCTCGTTTTATTCAGAATGTTCTAATATGCAAATTTATTGTATTCGAATTTATTATATGCTAATTTATTATACGCTAATTCTAGTTTCTACCGTTCCAGAAAGTTCGGTGACTGTATATAAGTCGAGCTAGCGTTCAGTTCAGGTTGAATAAAGTTCTCTAGTGCAGCTCTCGCATTGATTTCCTGTGATATAAATTCGAATCTACGCGACATTTGTGGTGGAGGCGCCGGGTACTACGATAGGTACGACGGAAGATCTACGCAGAAGCCAACGGTTACGAGGACTCTCGCCTGAGTTTGGCTTGTTACCAGATCCTAGAAGAGGTCCGAGAAAAATGCCTGAGGGAAACGAGACCGAGCCAAAGGTTCCAAATGATGCCAGCCCTGCTCCATTCAACATCGCACAAGTGCCGTTCCTTACATACCAGTTACCCCGAAATCCGTGCCTCTTCACCGGAGATGACCTACAGGATGTCAGCAGGTGGCTTAAAGACTTTCAACGAATCGCCACGTATAACCGTTGGGATGAACAGATGTGCCTAGCTAATGTAATCTTCTATCTTGCCGGAACGGCCCGACAATGGTTTGATAACAATGAGCACACTTTTACTAATTGGGCCACGTTTAAGCAATCCCTAGACAATACTTTTTGCCGAACAGACGATATGCGGCGCCAAGCTGAAAGGCTGTTGTTCTCACGTGCGCAACATACTGGGGAGACATCTGAGTCGTACATTCAAGATGTGCTTGCTCTGTGCCAAAAAGCTAATCCCGACATGCCAGAAGACGAAAAAGTGGCTCATCTCATGAAAGGAATTTCAGAGGACTTATACCAGATCCTGTTGGTTCAGGACTATAACACCGTCGATGCGTTTGTACAGCGTTGTCGTCAGATAGAAAGCCTTCGAAGAAGACGTATCGTCCGCCCAGTATTCCAGAGGCTACCTAATGTCTCTACAGCGTCGGCCGTAACGGAAGTAGGAGACATAGGATCGTTGGTACGTGCAATTGTCAGGGAAGAACTGCAAAAAATCTTGCCCGAAGCCCAATGTTACATTAGCGAAGAACCAAGTACACCAAATGATGTCGCATCTGTGGTACGGGAGGAAGTAATGGAAGCCCTAGCACCGCTCACAGGTCAAAGAAGACGCACCACCAGTTCGCGCCCCTCAGCTCCAGTTAGGCTTCAGCCAAGGCGTGAAGCTAGGGTCAACAGTGTTCCAGAGCGCAAAACGGACCTGTGGAGAACTTCTAATAATGTACCCCTATGCTATCACTGCGGACGTCCAGGACACGTACTGAGGTATTGTAGGGAAAGACGACGGGTATTTGCAAATGCAAAAGCCGCTAGAACATCCAACCCCCGACAGAACATGGACCCTACAAGATATGGAGCCTTTTCTCAACGTGATATGGACGCCGACTCTTTATACAGCTTGGACGACAATAATGTGCACCCCACATCTTCCAGTTTTAGAAGCGGTTCACCCTACCCTCACCGCTCCTATAACCGCCGACATTCGCAATCTCCTGTACGCCGCTCTAGCCAATCGCCCCGCCGACTCAGGGAGGAAAACTAACTCCAGCGACCTGTGCAGGAGGTGAGGCCGCAGATGAAGAAAATCCTCCGACGCATACTACCACCAAGTTAAAGAGGAACACCACCTATGTCACAGTAAACGGACAATGTGTGCAAGCCCTCGTAGATTCAGGTGCTGATTATTCTGTCATATCTGAAGAATTACGCAGAAAATTGAATGCGCCTATGTTTACTGAGAGAGGACCTATATTGAGAACTGCATGCGGAAAACCTGTAGTTGCCTCAGGACGCTGTGTATTAAGAATCAACTTAAATGAGAATGCAAAACCGTTTGAATTTCTTGTTTTTCCGCAGTGCAGCCACCAAATGATACTTGGATGGGACTTTTTTCGCGCCACTGAGGCCATCATAGATTGTGGAAACGAAAAGCTTCAACTTGCCGAAATCCTTCCAGAAAACGTGGAGTCAAGTAGTTCAGATTGCTCTTTGTTTGCCGCAACAGATTACGTAATTGGAGCAAAGTCTGCAAGGCAAATATGCGCTATAAATCCAGTCATTATGGAAGCAGATAAAGCTCTAATTATTGGCAACAAACTTCTAATGTGTGAAAGAGAGCTATCTATACCAGCTTCAATTATTAACGTTGAGAAGGGCTGCTGTAATCTATGGGTAACGAATTTCTCTCGACGACCTCAGTTGATACCAAAAGGGATGAATATAGCCAGCTTAATCACCATAGCCGACGACGCCATTTGTTCTCTGAGGGATAGAGATCGAGAAGGTTCCAGGGAACACAAGTCCAGAGAAAGATTAACTCGGGACAAATTAAAAGAAATTGTAGATACTCAGTTGACTCCTGTTGAAGAAGGCGAGTTATTAAATCTGCTGGAAGAATGTAGTGACATTTTCGATGTAAATGGAACATCGAGGAAGCCCAGATGCAATACTGTGAAGCACAAAATCTACACAGGGGACACCTCCCCAATCAAGCAAAGGCCCTATCGTATTTCAGCCACTGAGAGACGTGCGATTGAAGACGAAGTACAAAGAATGCTAAAAGAAGACGTAATACAACCATCAAACAGTCCTTGGTCGTCTCCAGTCGTACTTGTAAAAAAGAATACTTGTCGTACTTGTAAAAATGGTGAGTGGCGTTTTTGCGTGGATTACAGAAAATTGAATAAGGTCACTAAGAAGGACGTCTACCCGCTACCACGCATCGATGACGCATTGGACTGTCTAGCAGGTGCGAAAATTTTCTCAATTATGGATTTAAAATCGGGCTACTGGCAAATAGAGGTTGATGAGAAAGACAGAGAAAAGACAGCCTTCGTAACATCAGATGGTCTTTATGAATTTAAAGTCATGCCGTTTGGGTTATGCAACGCTCCAGCTACCTTTGAGCGAATGATGGACACGGTACTACGGGGTCTCAAGTGGAATATCTGTCTTTGCTATCTAGATGACATCATTGTCTATGCGCCGAATTTCTCAGAACACCAAGTACGTTTAAGAAAAGTTTTGAAATGCATCCAAGAGGCGGGACTGACGCTTAATTTTAACAAATGCTCATTCGGCAGGAAGAAACTGACTATATTGGGACACCTGGTTGATCAACATGGGATATATCCCGATCCGCAAAAGATAGCTGCTGTAGCAAATTTCCCTGTTCCGGAAAATATCACCGACGTCCGAAGTTTCCTGGGCTTGTGCTCGTATTACCGACGATTTATTAGGCACTTCGCTGATATTGCTAAGCCCCTACAGGAATTATTGAAGAAAGATGCAAAATTTTCGTGGAGCACCGCACAAAATGAATCTTTTTCATCACTCAAAAAATTACTGACAAGTGGCCCTGTTTTGGGACATTTTCTCCCAAATGCGGAAACGAAAATTCATGCAGACGCTAGCGGCTATGGCCTCGGTGCCGTGCTAGTACAGGTCCAAAATGGTAAGGAAAGACCAATAGCTTATGCTTCCAGGTCCATGTCACCAAGTGAAATAAACTATTCCACGACCGAAAAAGAGTGTCTTGCTGTCATCTGGGCGATTAGTAAATTTAGACCTTATCTGTTTGGAAAACCCTTCACCATCGTAACAGATCACCACTCTTTGTGCTGGCTCGCCAACATAAAGGATCCCTCGGGGAGACTTGCACGAAGGGATTTGAGGCTGCAGGAATACGACGCTGATATCGTGCACAAGAGTGGTCGGAAACATTCCGATGCCGATTGCCTATCAAGAAAGCCTCTTTTCGAAGCAGTAGCCGAGAACTGTGATGAAATCCCCTTCTTTGCGTCCATCACAGATTACCGAAAAGAACAACTAAAAGATGATCGGTTGAAGTCCATAATTAAAACCTTGAAGAGGAGTGATGGATTCCACAATTATCAAATGAGAAACGGCGTGCTATACAAGAAAAACTATGATCCTATGGGACGACAATGGCTCTTGGTGATACCGAAACAACTCCGCCTCGATGTCTTAAAGAGCCTCCACGACGCTCCAACCGCCGGTCATCTCGGATTTGCCAAGACGTACGACCGAATAAGGCGAAAATACTATTGGCCCGGATTGTATGGCAGCACGCGTAGATATGTGTCTCACTGTCGAGAATGCCAAAGACGAAAATCGCCACCTCAACTTCCACCAGGGCAACTTCATCCAATAAAACCCCCTGATGAACCATTTGCCAAACTTGGAATAGATCTCCTCGGACGCTTTCCAGCTACTCGAAATGGGAACAAGTGGATCATTGTTTGCACAGATTACCTGACGAGATTCACAGTTACAAAAGCATTACCAACTGCTGAGGCCACAGAGATCGCCAAATTTATAGTCGAAGAAATCATACTAAAGCACGGAGCTCCCAGGGAAATGATAAGTGATCGGGGACGCTCATTCTTATCCAACCTTGTGAAAGACATCCATCAATTATGCCAGACGTCTCATCTTCTGACGACCGCTTACCACCCACAAACCAATGGTCTCACAGAAAGATTTAACAAAACATTGGCAGACATGCTGTCGATGTACGTAGACGTTGAACAAAGAAATTGGGATACCATCCTACCCTTCGTGACTTTCGCTTACAATTCAGCAAAACAAGATACCACCGGATTCAGCCCATTCTTTCTCGTCCATGGTAGAGATGTCCAGACTCCTCTTGACGTAATTTTTCCACACAACCCGGAGAACCAAGACGATAGTTATGCACAACAATTAATCACCAGAGCTGAGGAAGCTAGACAGCTTGCTAAAATCCATATCCTCAACGCCCAAGCAACTGACAAACAACGATATGACGAGAGACATCGACCAGTCAGCTACAGTGTCGGAGACCTAGTATGGGTCTTTACTCCTGTGCGAAAAGTTGGACTGTCTGAAAAGCTCTTAAGGCGTTATTTCGGACCATATCGAATTACAAGACGCCTATCTGAGGTAACCTACGAAGTAGAAAGTATAGAACGGGATAGAAGACGACGAGATACAAAAGACATAGTCCATGTCCTGAGATTAAAACCTTACTCTGATCCAAAGGAACAATTGGATGACGTGGGTGCACATGGCCCTTCCAGGAGACCTGTTACCAGAAGCCAAACCAAATTGCAGCGGGACGCTGCTTTCTCTTAAGGAGGGGGAAATGTAGCGAATCTAGGGCGTAGCTGTCGTGGCACAGGCGTAAGGTGTTTGGCTGCGGTTCTGAAGGTGATGAGTTCGAGCCCCGCTGGATGCAAGTTGCTTCTCTTCAAATTTCCTTTGTTATCATTTCTCGTTTTATTCAGAATGTTCTAATATGCAAATTTATTGTATTCTAATTTATTATATGCTAATTTATTATACGCTAATTCTAGTTTCTACCGTTCCAGAAAGTTCGGTGACTGTATATAAGTCGAGCTAGCGTTCAGTTCAGGTTGAATAAAGTTCTCTAGTGCAGCTCTCGCATTGATTTCCTGTGATATAAATTCGAATCTACGCGACAATATATAAGGTAAGCGATATTTATTTGTTATGTAGTAATTTAATTTAGATATTATGTGGTTGCTAATAGCAATAATTTTAAATGTATTTTTTTCAAAATAAAATTTTCATATCATGCGAATATTCAAACTGCTCCATGAGCATTTCTAATTATCGTATTGCTTTGAAATTTAAGTTTTATATACTTAACTGTATATCAAATAAATCTTATTCAAAAAAATTATGCTTCGTAGCTCAGAATTTCTAAATTTTGTACTCGAAAAGATGATTTATAGGTATTTTGCGTCATAAAAAGGGTGTTTTCACTATTATTATTTTTTTCTCTTTATATTTTTAATGAATGCTTAAAATAAGCAATAAGTTTCATTCTTAGTTGTATAAGGTATCCTGTAAATAAAAATTACCATATGATATGCAAAAGAAATGCGCATGGAACATTTTTAATTAGGCCAATTATTGATATAATTCATAATTCATAAATTATTAATAGTTCATCATTAAATTTTAACCCCTTTTACATATCTATGGTACTAATCACATATTCAAATTTCAAGCAAATCCATTTAAAACAAAAAAAAGTTAGGTTTGAACGTCCACTGTCCCCTTAAACTTAATGGTCCTCCACTTCAACAATGGAACGCAATACCTTACGTGAAAATGTGGTTGCTTCGACACCGAAATGCTGAAGATAGCCAGTCTCGTCATGTCAATCACGAGTGTTCCACGAGTCATAGTCGAGGAAAAGGGGAACTGTGGTCGTTGTTCTAAATTAGTTGTTTTTTCCTATTGCATCTTGTTGTAAATAGATAAATTGTACATTTAATAAACACTTTATGAAAAAAAAGTTGGCCATGTCCCCTTCTTTAAAAACTTTTTCGCCTGTGGTGGGATTTTTTTTTATAACACCCCGTCACTTTGTATTTTAGAACTGCATCCCTGAGTAACAGAAGAACCCGCCATTTCAAAACATTTATACACCTGTACTGAAAACAAAAGGAATATACGCGAAGAATTTTCTTGTTTCTCGCTCTCAGCATTTTCGTTTATTCAGTTCAGTTCTTTAAGGCTGCTATGTACTAAGAAAAAAAATCGTATTTCCCTTTTCCTCTTCTTGCAGACTCTTGTGGTAGGAGGAGTCAAGTTGACAGTCCGAGAACTCCACCCCCCTTAGGATTGACATTTTGAGGGATTGTAATGGCTCTCTCTCTATAGGGGGTTAAGCTCTGCCCCCTAATTTTTTATTTAAAATATATTTTTGTCAACTATTTACGGGTACATATATGCTGATAATCAAATAAAATTGGTATTGTCAGATAGCCTGAACTTTTCTGCAAAGCGCTACAGGATTCATTTTATGAATTTCGTCCACCGAAGGAATTTATGAGCGTTTAAAACACACTAGACCAGAACACACTATACGAGATATTCCCCCCGAATAATTTAATTTTAAAATATTAATTGAATTTATTTTTAAAAAAACGAAAAATGTACACAAAAGTAAAATTTCTTTCTCTATGACGGAGTACAATTTAAAAAAAAAAAATCCTTGAATCCAAGTCGGCAATCTGTGGACAAATTTTCTCCATAGGTTAACATTGAGGTGAGCGAATCCAATGGGGTTAGTACATAGCAGCCTTAATTATAAAGAAAGGAGTGAGGCGAGTAAATATGCTTACCAGTTTCTTTTTTTTATAATACACTTTTGACATTACTGTCTAACTGTTTTGACAAGTACTGTCTAACCGTGAAAAATATAAACGTACAAAAACCTTAACTTACTGATTTGTTCCTCTTGTTTCCAAATAATCAATCGTAAGATGGCTGATCACCCTATTTAAGATGACCGCTGGGATAGTATAGATCCCCCCCCCCCCCCTAAAAAAAAGAACTGCTGCACCTTGATTCAAGTAAAGCTCATATTAGCCAATTTAAGGTCAGATAACGATCTGCCTTGCAAACCTACACTAAATTTGCCGATTGGTCAAAATACATCGGAAAATACGTATCACTGCAAATTACTGGTCGAAATGCTTGCAAACTGGCCGAAATAATTTTTACCGCTCTACCATATCATTGCCCGTGTCGAACGGCTCCGAGAGGTCTCTTATATACATAAATATACATAAATAAATGTATGTATGTATACGAGTTGAGTTCTTTTGCTAGTAGCTGTACGTTCAGAGGATATGTTTTAGGGCTGCTAATGAAAAAGGAATTATAATTTAATCCACACCTTGTAAAAGCAAACCCTTTCATTATTTTTTATTTATTTAGTTTTTCATGCGATTGGAGTAGTAGATTGGAATGGCAACAATTTTACACAATGCGAAGTGTTCCTTTTAATGACACTATCTAAGTCGCCAAAAGATAAAACAATTTTTGAACTACGTAAAGATTTAGGAACGACATTCAGTTTCAGAGGAAATTGCCATATCAATATACCAAATCAGTGCGGCGTGGAGTACAGTATCCAAACGGCTACTGGCAGATTGTATTGCATAACGCAAGATCTTATTGTGTAAATGCTAACGAACATGGGATATTAACACTCGGCTGCGTATACAGGAATTGCTGAGTAGCGACTGGTCTTCGGTGAATCATGGGCCGATACGTGATGAGTGGAGGGGGCCGAGGTGTCAAAGAGATTGTGTAAATGATGAATTACCGTGGCAACGAGAAAGTTTTATGCTGATGATTTTGGCAACGTTTGTAAAAACAAAATTGTTTTGAGTTTTGGAAGAACAGTTGACTCGACGCGGTTAATGTTCTATAGTTCTCCTCTAAAATGTGCATATTATATAAATTTAACTAAATAAAGTGTATTAATATTCAGAACTCAACTAGAAGGTAACCTGTCATTTTGACGTCATAATACTAATAATGACGTCATAATGGAAAAAAGTATAGGAAAGTTAAAAAATATCCCGAATTATCTAACAATATTGCATTTAATCCACACCTTGTAAAAGCAAACCCTTTCATTATTTTTTATTTATTTAGTTTTTCATGTGATTGGAATAGTAGACTGCCATCCAACCCGTCACTTTGACGTCATAATTCTTATAATGACGTCATAATGGAAAAAGTATATGAAAGTTAAAAAAATCCCAAATTATCTAACAATATTGCATTTAATCCACACCTTGTAAAAGCAAACCCTTTCATTATTTTTTATTTATTTAGTTTTTCATGCGATTGGAGTAGTAGACTGCCATCCAGTTTTTTACAGCTCACTACGCGATATGAATACTTGAGCTACTTGATTCATTCACATTCAAGTTTGTTTACTTTCAGAATTCATCACAAAAGTAAACAGATTTTTAAAAACTGTTAAATATACAGCTAAAAACATCCAATTTTTTTTAGTTCTGAATGTTTTATAGAAAAATAGGCTGAACAAACGTGATTTGATGGAGAAGATATTAGTTTTTAGGTAAGAAAAAAATCTGATCCACATCTGAAATTGAAATTAAGCCTAACCGGCATTTTGTTTACTGAGGGCTTCAATTGAAAGATGAGTACAGCCCGCAAGTGTTATACAGAGACAAGGGCTATTATATATATATAATTATCGTCGATATTGAACTACAATAATATTCTAGTGTCATAGATCAGAACATAAGAAATAGCTTTTAGTAATACTTTCGATTTAGAATAAATAACGGGTATTCGATTGATGATTTACGAATGCATATTGTTTCGTTTGAAAAAAAAATATAAAAAATATAAATTTCACTCGGAGTTCTGGACCTCGATAAATAAGTTTGGTTCTATATTATCGTGACAGCAGTAAATGAAAAGAAAAAAAAAGTTTCTGCCCTGCGGGTAAGTACTATTATTTTCATTTTATGTTTGGTGCAAATTCATTTGTTCGCCATTTCCCCCAAAACATTTCAACAGCTTTGTGCTTGGAAAAGCAAAGACTGAAAACATTCACTAGTATTGGATTTATCGGCAAACTCTGCTGCTTATATGAATCAAGATTGTCTTAGATTCCGTTTCTCACGGACAAAGAAAAAAAAATAGGGTTAGCGTTTTCTAATTGATAGGGGTGCAGACGTACGTCTTATTCCTAATAATTCAAAATAAAAATTCATTAGTGACTATGAATTATATCCAGTAAATGGAACCGAAATCGACACTTTTAAAAAGGAAATTCTTACTCTTGATGTGAGATTACGTTGGGATTTTCAATAGTCCTTTATTTTCGCTAAAAATAATAGCGAAAAGTTTAGACGCATCACATTTCCTTATCAAATTTCTTTTATTAAGGGATAATAAGCGTAAAAAATAAATTCATAGTGAAAGAAACCTTGAAGTCCATGGGGAAGTCGCATCGGTATTAAATAACAGTGTAAACACCATGCATATATATTTTTTTATTGAGATTTGTTGGCAGTGTACCTTAATGCAATAAAACCTAATTTTCTGATCTCTAAAGTAAAGAACAATGTGAAACGCCCCACTGCAACTAGCTGACAACCTGTCTACACCAAAACTAGGCCATTTGATACTAAAAAGTCGGAAATTCTTAAACAATGAATTAAAGTTACTGATGTACAACAAGATCATTCATTCCTCATAAGGGGAACGGGCTAGTACGCTGCACATTTTGACAAAGAAAGACGGCGCTATTTGTCCATGTGGGTACTATGGATGATTAAATGATATCAGAGTACCAGATAATTTTTCCATTTCAAAGTTTGAAGATTTCCAACACATTTTATCGAACACTAAAATATTCTCTAAAACGAACCTTTTTACGGCCTACTTTCACATTCTAGTCCCGGAAAAAAAAAAGTCAAAATTGGCAATTATCACTCTGTTTGGATTATATGAATGTGTTGATTTTTCGGCTCCGATAAGCTCTGGAAATATTTTAGAGGTTTATTAATAAAGTTTTCTACGGTTTAGACGAGATGAGTTCTTCAATAATTGAAAAATGGATTTCTAGTTTCAATTTGAAGATGCGCAATGAAAAAAAAGTTTTATATCTTGATAATGCTGCATGCCATTAAATAATGAATGAAGAACACTCTAATGTAAGCCGGGTTATGACCGAATGGGTAGGGCGCTGGCATTCGGTTCAGATCCTGTGTTCGAGTTCCACTGTTGGTATGGATTTTTGTAGCCGTTCGGAATCGGCTTTAAACTGTAGGTCTTGGTCTAATTAGCTCTCGTGTAGCAAAAATTTGACCGTAGCGCTCCTATCCAAACCAAACCAAACCACTCTAATGTAAAATTTATTTCTTACCTCCGCACTTTGCACAACAATCACACTCCCAACTTTGGATAACGGAATTATTCAAACATTCAAGCTTTTATACTAAAGACGTGCAATGCATTTTCTGTTTACTAAACTTGATAATGCGGAGGGCGTAACATATCACAAAATCTACTAATATTATTATGGTTAAATTTAACGTGTCAGGATGTTCAGTCAGACTACAGTTTTTATAATGATCTGGTTATAATGCGGAGTGCGAAACAGATATTACAAAATCTATTAGTATTATCATTTTCAAATTTAATGTGGCAGGAAATGAAGCAGACAACAATTACAACGATTTGGTTAATACATTTCCTAACAAAAGATACTTCTCTGTTGTTGGAACCAATAAAGGCAATTTTAAAATTAAGTGAGATGTCGAAATTCTCGCAAGTGTGTCAAAACTTATTGTCAAACTTGATAAAGAAAAGGATATTGCATGCCAGGAAGTGTTGTAAGCAGGATAGGAAAATTGATTTCAAAAGGATTTCAGTAGATTATTAACTAAACTTTACGTACGGCTAATTATGACAGCCTTTATCAAAAATGCCATACGAACATTCTAAACTACCAACGTTCAAACATTCCTAAGCACCTCTGTTAACCTTTTCCTTACGGGATTGGATAGCATGTATCCCAAGAATACGGGCCCAAGAATATATACAGGGTGTTTCATATTGAATGGCACAAAAAGAAAGCATACCTGTGAACGCTGTAATTACTTTATTTTGATAAATCAAATTTTCAGTGAAACTATAGTTATCCAAGTTTGTATAGATTTTCTATGTGTGCCCCTCCGGTGACACGCCAAATACCTATGCGGTATTTCAGTTCCTGCCACACTCGTGATAGAATATCCTTTGTTAATGATTAGAGCACTTCAGTTATCCACTGTTTCAGTTGCCGTAAGTCCTTCGGAAATGGAGGTACGAACACTTTCGTCTTTAACAAATCCCCATAGGAAAAAGTCCCAAGGGGTTAGATCTGGTGATCTCGGTGGCCAACAAAGCAATGGCATATCGTCTGACCTAGCACGGCCAATCCAGCAATGAGGTAGACTATCGTTCAGGTACTGACGTACGTTTTTATGCCAATGTGGTGGAGCACCGTCTTGCTGAAGAATGAAGCCGGGAATCGCTTCCTCCAACTGAGGGAACGATAAACGAAGATTTTTGGCGTATTCCAAAACACGATACGCTTTCTCCTGTATGGATGGCGCCATTTCGATTAACAGTGCCTCTAGCGGCATTTCGTAACCGGAAGATTTTTCGCCCGATGAAACTTGTATAATTGTAGTTTCAGAATTAATTTGTTTCAGCTAAATAAATCAATTACAGAATTTGTACTATGCTATTATTTTTGTCCCATTCAATATGAAACACCCTGTATATATATATAGGGGAACCCGGGGTAAAACAGGGTACGAAGTTGAAAATGTGTTTTAAAAATACAAAAGGGTTAATTAAGAGAGCTGCACATTTTTCTATGAATACATTATAATGTAATAATCACAAAAATACAATAATATTGTAAGAAAATAAAAGAGCAATATATTTTTTTTCAATTACAGAAAATTATGTCATTTGCCCCGTTCTTCCCCGGGCATGGGGCAGAACGGGGTGGTAAGGACAATTAATTATAAAAACATATAAACTAGTGGAAATGCAGAAAAAATAAGTTTTCTCTATATTTATTTAGTTTTAAGTGATTATAAAGGTTTAATTAAGGTTACGGTTTTCATTGATTGCGTCCTTTACTTAAGCCTATTCACAAAATTCACACACTAGGACAGCCTCATCATCTTCGCTATCTATTGCCGCACAGGAATTGTGTGCTCATTTTTTGCACATGGAACAAGCGACACAGCCTTCAACTGAATAAAATTCACCGCAATATAAGCACTCGCAGTCAGAACAATCCCCAGAATTCTTTTTTCTATTTATTTTCAGGCCTTTTGCCTTGTTTTTTCCATGCTTAATTTTATTCTCTTTCTGAAATATTTTTATCCTTGATCTTTTTTCTTTAGCAAAGTTCTTTTCTTCTTTTTCCTTAATAGCGGCTTCTAACACTTTTTTGTATGGGGAATCTGTTAAGATTCCTGTCTGCGGTCTTCCCCCTCTTCCTATTCGTCCTTTTCGCAATTTCTTTAACTTTTAGAATAGGGATTAGAATTTCAGCAGAAACATGGAATGAAGAGGTCCTGTTGTCAATTGTCATCCAAGAGCAGCCAGGAGTGGCACAATTACCGTCATCAAATCGGACCGTCTTAACCGGTATCATTAGAGTTGGCTGAAACCTTACCAGCTTTATCATCCAACCTGATATGCATGTGTTTTTAACTGGTGTGGTAAACGAAGACAATTCCAATTGTCCAGCTCTGGATGTTATCACCTCTTCACTTGGAGGCCTACCAAGTCCGATGTCAGTTGTGTCTGCTGGGAGAAAATCTGCGTCGGTGAATCTGGATGGGTCAGTTGACCATATTCTTGTAGCTTGGAAACCATTAATAGCAGTTTTCATTGTCGCGCTTTGGATAAAAGATGATCCAAAAAGCGTTGAAATTTGAAAGAGAGTTACGACGTTCCCTGGGTTCCTTCGTAATCATTTTTGAAGCTCATTGCTGTAATGAAGACCTAAAGCTTCATAAAAGAAACATCAAGTGGCTGAAGTCTGTGAGAGCAATATAGTGGTAGACATAACAACGAAACGCCACTCTCCCTCACGTAGTCTATAACCTCAAGGTTCTTCGTATGTGTTGAGTGGCCATCTAATATAAGAAGAACCGGGAAGTCTTTTGATGCTTTTGAAAATTCTCCAAATTTTCGAAACCATACAAGAAATGACTCAGCAGGTCATCCATCCAGTGCTGTGTACCTCAACCGAACCTCCTGGTGGCAACAGTGACGTAGCGAGCATAACTGGCGCCCGGGCACGATACCTTTTTGGCGCCCCCCTTTCCTAAAAACATATAGTAATATAATATATAGAATTAGTGAAAAGGACCATTTGGCGCCCCTGTGCAAGTGGCGCCCGGGGCAGGATAGACACCCTTGCCCACCCCTCGCTACGCCACTGGGTGGCGATCCTAATTCAAATTCTTTCTGCTTCTTCTTTCGAGGAAAAATGAACATCAGGGGTATGAAAGCTCCGCTTTGCCGACATACAAATAAGGCAGGTTACAGTTTCGTCACTTTCTGAGGATGTTAATGATCCGACTTGCGTTTCCCCTTGCAAGCTATGATCTTTGATTGGTTTTTAAGGTTCACTGAAATGCCCGTTTCATCGCAATTAAATATTTGAGAGGCCGTTAGTTTGTGCTTGTCGAGTAAATTCGTTACCAACGAAAAAAAACTATCGACAGCTACTTTATTAAATCCCATGGCTCTTACACCGGATGTTGCCTTGGCTTTGCGAACTGATAAAGTAGGATGTCTCTAAAGGAATCCATTGACCCAATATTGGCCTGCGATTCCATTTTTGAATCTATGACCAATGACATTTCTTACTGCCAACTGATAAGCTCAGCTACGCAAGTCCTTCAGTGTTAGACCAAATAACCTAGCCGCCATAGTTTTTAAGCAGTTAACGAGCACAAGTTCCTGCTCTTCTGCAAATACGTTTTTAAATTTTCCAGCCGTTTTATCGATCTTGTAGTCAGGATTTTCCTTTCTTTTTTTTTAACGAATCTTTCCAGAGTAGACTGGGGAACATCAAATTGGTTCGAAGCCTTCAAATACCCAGATTTTCCAGAAATAACCGCCTCGACAGCATTGTTCATTGCCTCAGTAGACCATGATTGCCTATTTGTTTTTTCTTATAGTCTCGAACCATCTGAAATCGAAAGAAAAAAAATTAGGGGCTTACGAAAAACAATTTCTTAGTTAAAAGTATTGCGGTGCAGAATGGGGTACTACCCCATTCTGCCGCACCCGTTCCGCCCCAGGGAAACGATTTAGGTTAGGGACGTAAGGTCACTCGAGAAAGGTACGTAAACAAATGTTTAACTACAGGAAACTAAAGACAATTAAACGTAATTCAAGCATGTACTAACTATAGCTATGATGAAAACAAGTATGTATACCTTTCCTTGGTTACAAAACCATCAAAAGTTACAATACAAGAGTAAAAAATCACACAACGAAAATTGCACACACCAACACTCGAGAAAACTGTACTAAAATGGCTGTCGAAGTTGAGCAGCAATACGTTGGTCTAGTTGTACTTATTGTCGGTGGCTGGCAACACCTCCTTGACACCTAAAAACGTCGAACTTCATTCCGCCCCGAACCTCGTTCTATCCCGGGTTCCCCTATATATATATATATATATATATATATATATATATATATATACACTACTGGCCAAAAGTATCGCAAGTTTGAGAAATCTAACATTTTTTTAAGAATAAGCTCACCAAAATAATATTTTTTTCAATGCAACTGATATTTTTTAATGTCAATATGTTAAATTAGTTTAAAGACAAGATATGATTAAGTTATTGAACAAAAATAATGATTTAATTTTATAAAAAATAGCATACAAAAATTGTACAGGTTAAATATATATATATACAGTGGTACCTCGACTTACGAGTTTTTCGAGATACGAGCATTCTCTCGGCAGATTTTTTGCTTCGAGTTACGAGCTAAAATTCGGGTTACGAGCAAGCTTCAGATATCCTACCGCTAGTTTGAGCAGCGAATGCCATGTTACGTGCTCATCAAATGAGAACACAAGAAGCATATAATATTTACAACCTTTATGTACAACTAGCGGCCCGTCCCGACTTTGTCCGGGTTGAACAAAATATTATACCAATAAATTTCCAGTTGATAGCCAATAAATTGTAAATCTTATTTTGCCTTAATTATAACCTAATAATACCTTAAATTAATTTTACGTTAGTTAATAATTAAAATAAATTTTTTAAAAGAAAAAGGCGTGCCGGAGAACGGCTAGGTTCGAACCGCTAGCGTCAGAACAGAAGCCCACCGCGATAGCACCAAGCTAAGGATCGTTGAAATTTTCGGAACAAAAAGCGGTAGAAGACAGTAGCGGTAACAATGGAGATTGCTAGGATTAAGCCCCTAACTTTATTTCTACTGATCAGATATACATAATATATAGCCTATGTCCATCTGGAATAATGTACCTTTCGAACAGTGAAAAAATTTTCAAATAGGTACAGTGGTTCTGAAGATTACCCTCCACGTACAAAATCGCTCTCTCTTTATATATAAGTATAGATAGATGATCAGATATACATAATATATAGCCTATGTCCATCTGGAATAATGTACCTTTCAAACAGTGAAAGAATTTTTCAAGTAGGTGCAGTTGGTCTGGAGATTACCCTCCACGTACAAAATCGCTCTAACTTTATATATAAGTACAGATTTTTTAAAAGAAAAAGGCGTGCCGGAGAACGGCTAGGTTCGAACCACTATCGTCAGAATAGAAGCCCACCGCGATAGCACCACGCTAAGGATCGTTGAAGACTTCGGCACAAAAAGCGGTAGAGGACAGTAGCGGTAACAATGGAGATTGTTAGGATTAAGCCCCTAACTTTATTTCTACTGATCAGATATACATAATATATAGCCTATGTCCATCTGGAGTAATGTACCTTTCGAACAGTGAATTTTTCAAATAGGTGCAGTGGTTCTGGAGATTACCCTCCACGTACAAAATCGCTCTCTCTTTATATATAAGTATAGATAGCACCACGCTAAGGATCGTTGAAGACTTCGGCACAAAAAGCGGTAGAGGACAGTAGCGGTAACAATGGAGATTGTTAGGATTAAGCCCCTAACTTTATTTCTACTGATCAGATATACATAATATATAGCCTATGTCCATCTGGAGTAATGTACCTTTCAAACAGTGAATTTTTCAAATAGGTGCAGTGGTTCTGGAGATTACCCTCCACGTACAAAATCGCTCTCTCTTTATATATAAGTATAGATTATAGAAGTATGGATACACATTGGTATCTCAAAATTAGAGTAAGAGATGAAATAAAAATACAAAAATAAAAAAAGGATTTTAAGTAAAGAATGTTTTTTTAATTATTTTAAGCACCTAAAATAATATTCAAATTAATATTACGTTACTTAATAATTGTGTGCACGGCCGCC
This sequence comes from Dolomedes plantarius, assembly GCA_907164885.2. Lineage (NCBI taxonomy): Eukaryota > Metazoa > Arthropoda > Arachnida > Araneae > Dolomedidae > Dolomedes > Dolomedes plantarius. Next base: position 197,693,423 of record OU015496.1, on the reverse strand, counting down.
ATCTTGGATTTTTTTTGCGCCAACTTGGCGATTTTACCGTGTTTTGAGGAGTGGAAAATTTTCTCGCCAATGTGTTTTAAGCGGTGTTTTCAAAACGCTGGACTTTGAATTTTTTTAGCTTTTTTAATAAAAACCACCTGTTTAAATTATGAAACTTAGAGAAATTTTTGAAAAATCATTTAAACGTTGGACTTAGATTTATTTTTGGGTTTTTGATAAAAACCACTTTTTTGAAAAAATCATTCTCAAATATTGGAAATTTTGGGTTTTTTCTTTTAGCTTTTTTAATAAAAACGACCTTTTTTAAATTGTGAAACTCAGAAATATTTTTGAAAAATCATTTAATCGTTGGACTGAGATTTTTTTTTGTCATTTTTAATTAAAAACTACCTTTTCAAATTATGATCCATATGAAAAATTTGGTCAAATGAATTTTACTTACAGATAAAATTTCAATGCCATCTATTCAGTTTGCCCTAACTCTTTGACTAATAGCAATGAATCACCAAACTATTATGCCAATATATTGTTAATTAGAAAAAAATACAGCATTTTCGTACCACCTATATAACTTGCAATTTAAAAATTATCTAAAATTCAGCTTTGAAAAATGTAAAATAATTATGAACCCATAAATTTATGGTGAGTAACCAGATCCTCTTTTTTTTTAGGGCATTGTGGTAATGAAATTTTACTTCAGATTTGACCTTAACCAAATATTTGGTGCATACAATAAAATCGGGACAAGGATTATTTGACCATTTATCCTGCTGTGTTGGAAATAAGAAAAAAAAAACCTTTTTCTAAACCAATAACTTAACCTTAACTAACTTTTTAACTTAGGTTCCGGGGAGAAAGAAGTTGAACTTCAGTTATTTAAATTTATTTGTAATCCACTACAACTTGGAATTATAAAATATTTTAAAATATATTGTATTTAAAATGTATACTGTATTTTACATTTTACGAAAAAATGATGGCAGATAATTTTTACTTCAAATAAATGAAATGGTGTATCATTATAGTATACTAATTGACAATCGATAAACAAAATTAAAAGCAACTTAAATTTAATAAGTTAACGAAAAACTAATAATGGATTCAAAAATTTTCAACAAAAAGACTCTTAGTTTTAAAAATAATTTACTCTTTTGAGTATAGTCAATTTGACTCAGATTTCCAGGTCAAGTCCAAGATCTGACCTAAAATTTTTATACTGTAATTAAAAGATCACATCAGAAATAACTGTTTGATCTTAAAATTAGAGAATTTGACAATGGGTTATTTTTACCAGAAGGCAATAATTATCGCCATGCGAAATGCGCCAAACCCTGGCGGAAAAATCCAAGATGGCGGCCGTGCACACAAATCTAGAGTATCCCCCCTAACTTTATTTCTACTGATCAGATATACATAATATATAGCCTATGTCCATCTGGAATAATGTACCTTTCAAACGGTGAAAGAATTTTTTAAATAGGTGCAGTGGTTCCGGAGATTACCCTCCACGTATAAAATCGCTCTCTCTCTTTATATATAAGTATAGATATAGATTATTATACAATTGTATGCATATTATTCTGAGACTACTATCCAGTCTTAAACCGAGAGATTAACACTGAACAATTACCAACCGGGGCAGCTTGCTCTACCCAAACTTGCGTCGCCCTCTGAAACCGAACAGCGCCCAACCTCTCTCGCAGAGAGATAGCTTCTCCTCCATACTGGTACTCCCCATGGGGTCTAAGGATGGGATGACCTTGGTCCTAGGATCGCAAGCTCTCCCCTTTCTACGGATTCTGAGAAAACGTTCTTCGTATTCTCAGAAAGAAGAATCAGGACATTACATCCACAGTGGACAATGCAACAATCGCCCAGCTTCCGTGTCTCACTCGTTCACTTTAAGAGAGTAACTGGTAATAAAAGTGAAAGTGAGTAAAGTGGATCGAAAAGGTCAAAAATCAACGAATGAGATTTATTTTTTCAGTTCAGCCTTTCTCCTTCTCTTCCATAAGCATCTTCAAGTCTGATCTCCACGGTAAATATTGTACATTACACTTAATAAAACAAATTTATTGCAGTACATTCTATTATATTGCGCTTTTATATAATGTCCGTCGTTCACAAGCACATTTTTCTTATTTAAAAACATGTAACAAAAAGTTGCGGTGTTTTGGGGGAGCCCGGAATGAATTAATGGTTTTTCCATTAATTTCAATGGGGAAAATTGATTCGAGATACGAGTATTTCGAGTTACGAGCTCCGTCATGGAACGAATTAAACTCGTAAGTCGAGGTACCACTGTATATATGTATGTGTGTGTGTGTGTGCGCGCGCTCGGGAAAATGATCTCAAATGAGAAGACTAAAAACTAAATGTAATAAAGATATACTATTTTTTATATAATACCTCAGTAATCGATTAGAGATGGTTTTTTTTATACACGTAGGTTCTACATCAATATAGCTTAATAGAGAAAATAATAACTGATGATACGAATATAGAGAAGACCTGTTTTGTTATATAGCAAGTTATTAGAAATAGAACTACAATTTATGGCTTTGTTCATGAAGTAATAAAACCACACAAATACACTGCTGGCCACTGTAAATGCAACACCCTGAAGGAAACATGCAAATAACATGAAATTTACAACATGCATTCGTGGAGATGAGATATGCAAATGATTAGAATTTCAGCGCAGATGCACATCACGCGCGCCTGTGGCGCCACTTCAAAGCGCTATTTAAGGCTTGGAGATTTCGACGATTTCAAGTTCGGCAATTGTGTTTTTCTTGTGGTTTTTTCCACAAAACGATCAATTATGCCTCGTCGAAAACAGCGATCATCTTTTGATCAAGTATCCGAGTTCGACAGAGGAAGGATAGTGGCCTACCGAGATTGTGGATTATCTTTCAGGGAAATCGGTAATCGTGTTGGACGAAACCAAACAACTGTAATGCGGATATGTGATCGTTGGATGCAGGAGGGTACGACGGACAGGCGTGTTCGATCGCATCCACCTCAGCGCACCACTTCACGTGATGACAGGCAAATTGTGCGCATGGCAGTGACGGATCGCTCAGTCACATCACGAACCATAGCACAGCACATGCAGTCTGTAACGCATCATCCAGTGTCAACCATAACGCATCATCCAGTGCGCGTACCAATCGACGCCGTTTACAGCAGAGTGGTCTGTCCGCAAGACGTCCATTGCTTTGTCTACCCTTGACGCAGAACCACAGACGTCTCCGCCGCCAATGGTGCGATGATAGAAGGATGTGGACGGCAGAATGGAATGAAATTGTCTTTACTGACGAGTCAAGCTTCTGTCTGCAACACCACGATGGTCGCATTCCAGTCTGGAGACACCGTGAAGAGAGGATGCTGAACAGCTGCGTTATGCACCGCCACACTGGTCCTGCACCGGGTATTATGGTATGGGGCGGTATTGGATATCACTCTCGCACACCTCTAGTACTCATTGCCGGTACTTTAAACAGCCAGCGCTACATCTCCGAGGTGTTGGAGCCAGTTGTCCTTCCTTACCTTCAGGGCTTGCCCACAGCCATATTTCAACAGGATAATGCGCGACCACAAGTGGCACGCATTGTCCAACGGTTCTTCGTCAATCGCCAGATTGAATTGCTTCCCTGGCCGCCTCGCTCTCCGGATCTTTGGCCGATAGAAAACATGTGGTCCATGGTTGCTCTACGATTGACCCAGATTCCATCCCCAGCTGCAACAGCAGATCAACTTTGGCAACGTGTGGAAGCTGCTTGGTCTGCTGTACCCCAAGAACTCATCCAAAGTCTCTTTGAATCAGTGCCGAGGCGTGTGGCAGCGGTGATCTCCAATAATGGCGGCTACTCTGGCTACTGATTTTGGCAGGAACCACACTTCACAGAAGTCTATAAATTTAATCATTTGATACTTGGTCAACATGTTATCTACAAAATAAATTTTGTTGTGATATCTCTTGTTTTTCTTGGTGTTGCAATTTGGGTGGCCAGCAGTGTTCTAAGAACAGAAAACGGAAGAATATTGCTTGTTATTAAAATTCTATTGTTTAAATATATAGTGTAAAATTACACTGGCATATTAATTTATTTTTGAATAAAAGGATCATTTATATTAATTTTGAAGTATACAGAAAATTCAAGAAAAATCGTTAGTTATTCATACTATATCTCTTTAATATAAAGCGAAGAACTAAACCAAGACATTTACTTTTTTTCTGAGCAAACCGGCCATGAAGAATTACTTTTGAATTTTCATATGTAATAAAAAAAACTCCTACATATGTAAGAAGTTATGAAGTATATTTTGTTATTAATGAAAATCATTCATTTTTCTTTAACATGGGGTTAAATGAAGAACACGACGAGAAAATGTCGTGTTGCCTGTTTTGAATTATTTTTCTGGGCATGATTCGTAGTTTAAATGGGTTAGTACAAATTATTTTTTAACAAGAAATTATTTGGGTGCGTTGTATTTATTTTATTTGATTGAATGCAGCCCAAAGCTCTAGACATTGATTGGCAAACGAACAAGTTGAAAGACACCAAAACCTGAATTAAAGAAGAAACTTCTTTTTCAGTAGACTGAAAGCCATTGATAATAATTAAAACAGACCAATAGTTAAATTTAAATTAAACTTAGTTTATTTACAATTTGTACATTTTTACATATTATTCCAATCATACCTTTCATAGGCACACTTAGACATATACAAAAATCAGTTTATCGTTATCTTTAACACTAAAACTCAAAACTACTTGACGAGGAAAATAGGGAGCGCACGACACTAACCAAAGCTCAAATACTTATTCAAAATTTATCGCCTTTATAAATTCCTCCTACTCTGACCATAGACAAACTTATTTAAAAATAAAACAAAAAGGGACTGAGCTAAACAATAACTTGTACCACTCAATCTGTTCCGATGATACTCGCGGATCGTTGATTCCATTCACTCGTCTCGCCGAGGTCCGTGGGATACTTCCGTGCTGGGCAGGGGGCAAACACCTCTTGCTTCTCTGTCTCTTAGAATGCTCGTAACTGATACCAACACTCGCTCCAGTATTAAAAATGCAGGGAAACTTCTGCTTCACTCGTCAACTTATATTTTATAAGCAGATATATGTGGGGAACTTAAAGCTCGACCCAACGCAGGAAAACACACTGGGAACCTAAGCTCAACCCGATAATCGAAGTCTAAACAGGAAAATGGGGAACCGAAGCTCAATCCGATAAGCGAAGTCTAAACAGGAAAATGGGGAACCGAAGCTCAATCCGACAGGCCAAAGAGAGGTCTTCAAAAAATTCAATCTCCCAAATTTATATTTTTCTTATTTCATTCTTCTTTCGCGATCCCTCCTTCTCACCAAACTTCTCAGCCATTCCGGATTCTGCAACCATCTCATTCGCTTGGTCAACTCAATCCTCATTTAATTGGACGCCCCTCCTAAACCGGGTACGCCCACACAGATAAGCTTGCAAAACCTCCCACGTCGCTTGCGGTTCTTCGTCCCGCACCGACCACTGTAAATCGTAGAACAATGCTTATTGTATTTAAACGTCACCCCGGCGACAAGCCATGCTTATCTTGTCTCGAATCAAACCTCCCATGCTCAACCGTCGTCGTAAAATCTATTCGTTGACCACATCATACAACAGGACCGCTCCGCTCTGTAATTATACTGTCCCGCTCAGCCAGCGTTTCCAATTCTAACAAATAAATGTAATGGTGAAAGCCTTCGATCGACTTAAGCTCTTAATATTTCTATGAAATTTGCACATATTCGAAGGCGCGTCATTACAGAAAACCATGACCAACTAAGGAATGTATAGATTTAAAATTTGTCGATGATATTTAGCTTCAAATGAAAATGATATATGCAAGATTTTACGCATTTGGATGCAACAAATGCATGACATGAGGGGAAAAATTACGTTACGCAAAACGCGAATTCAGATTGTAACCTGCTTTTATAATACCAAAACATTTTTTTTTCAAAGTGGATCTTCAATTCCTATGATAAGCTATGGTTAATTTTTTATTCAGCACTTTTATAATAACAAATTAGCTGATGCGTATTTTTGAAATCTTTTCTCTGTATTTCAAAAAGGAAATTTCAATGATATAGTACAAGTTTTCAAAATTTATTTTCAATTTGCTTTGTTTAAAAAGACATTTAGTTTTAATTTTAAAGCAATAGACATTAATAATTCAATGCCCTATATATTATTTTTAAACAATTATTTTAAGTGTATTAAATGTATTAATAATTTTATTTGTGTATGCGGAGAGGTTGACGTCCCACAGTGCCGGTAAATTTCGATAATCTTCAATAAAATTTAAAATTTCTTCCAAAGACTGCGACATTCTGAACACTGACTTGAAAACTGCCTTGCAGAATAGAAAAGCGCATGGAATGACGCACGAAAATCCACTCGGGTTGGATACGCTTGCGCTATGGCATACGCTATCCAATTCCCAGAATTTTGCAGGTGGTGATGCATGCCTCACACTCCTTTCTCCGTGCGTCATGCTGAAAACGAAAGAGAACGGGAAAGCACAAGTGTGGACATACCTTAAGAGACAAAAATAATAATGCCTTTCGCAGATAGGCAACCGATTCTGATAAAAAAAGGCCGATTTTCTATCAGCCATCGGGTGCCTCGCAGAGGTTAAATAAGTAAATACTTAAGCGACAATTATACGAATTATCTGCTGTGTTAGATTTGAAAATAAAGGAAATAAAACTTTATTATAGTCACTTTAAATTTTAAGTAAAGGGATGATATTTTAAGATCTTCTGTTTCCGATGTATATACAGTGGAATCTCAATAGATCGTTTTCGGATCCATCGTTTTTCCGTATGTGTCGTTCATTTTATCCAGTCCCAACGATTCTATTGCTTTGTTATGTTTCCGCATCTATCGTTTTCCCGCATTTATCGTTCATTTCAATCGGTCCCTTGAAAAACGATAGATCGAGATTCTACTGTATATATCAATGCTAGTCCAAACGCAATAGTGTTGAAGTTCAATCAAAACCAATGTAAGACAATATACAGTTGATTGATTAGAAGCGGGACCCCGAACTGATATTTCGACCACTCAAAGACAGCGTCCGGTCGTTAATCAGTCTTACACTTTCTTTGACACTTATCTCGGTCTAAAACAGGGGTGTCCAACCCGCGGCCCTCGTGCCTCATGCAGCCCAGAAAAAGAGCTCAAATCGAAAAAAATATCAATAGCCCGCCTCGGAGATGATGGCACGTGTCCATTACAGATCCCGTTTTGTTCATTCAACAAATCGACAATACATCATTTAAAATACACTGGTTATCAAAAATTAAGGAAAAGTCACAAAAATAGTGATTACTCAAAAAGTTACGCTTAAAAGTTAGCATTTAATGAAACTTATACACATTATACAATACATAGGTAGGTATAAAATACATTAAAAAGAAATCGCTAGACAATTATGGTGTTATAGGAACTAGCATATGTCTACAATGAACAAATCGGGTGTGTCAGTTTGGTATAGGAAAAGTACCTTTAATATGGCGTATTATCCCCCCGAGAAGCAATACAGCACATACAGCGATGTGTGATGCTGTCAATTTTGCGGTCTATGAGTTCGGTGGAAAGAGCCTTTGCTCTTGAAAGTATGGCTGGGATCCTAGGAGGAGGATCGAGAGCAGCTATACGTCGTCCTAAAGCGTCCCAAACATGCTCGGTAGGATTCAGGTCCGGTGATCGAGCTGGTCACTTCATGCGCTGAATTGTTTCCTGCTCAAGATAAGCATCCACGATGCGAACCCTGCGCGGTCTCGCGTTATCGTCCTGTAGCACGAAAGCATCACCTATTGCCCCGGCATAAGTGTGCACATGAGGATCAAGGATGTCATCTTTATAGGTGTGAGCATTCATATTTCCACGGGGAAAGACATGGAGATCTGTGCGCCCACCCAAAGAGATACCACCCCAAACACAGACACTGCCTGATCCGTATGCATCTCTTTTACGAATGTGTGATGGATGAAAACGAGTTCCAGGTTCTCTCCAAATAAAAATAAGCCTACTATCGCTTTGGAGGCTAAACCTGGACTCATCCGTAAAGAGAACAGCCCTCCATTGATCACTCGTCAAGTGGACATGTTGACGTGCCCACTGCAAACATTCCCGCCTATGGCGTGACGTGAGCGGGACGGAAATGGCTGGTCGCCTCGCAAAAAGACCACCTTCGTGAAACCTTCCACACACGGTTGACGTTGATACCAACCTTCCGGAGCTTGCAGCAAGGGAGGATATGAGTTCAGATAGAGTTGCGGTTCAATTCCTTCGTGCGCATAATGACAAATATCTGCCATCGGCACTTGTCGTAGCATGTGGCCGTCCTTGGATGAACTTCCTGGATGCCGATTCCGTGGTTAGAAATTGTTGTCTGCCCTAAGTCTATGAACCACAGACGGACTCCTATTTAGCCATCTGGCTAATTCTATCTGACTTTGTCCTGCCTCTAGTCTCCCAATAGCTTGCCATCGCAGTTCTTCGGTCAAATGATGCCTGGAGGTCATTGTTCCAATTTGGCTATGGTAGATGTCTAATCTCAGCCTCGCAGCGACAATTGTCGCCTTGCTCTGAGACATGCACTTTTATGCTCCTCGCAAATGATGTATTCTGACTGCAGTGCCCCTATTTTGCATAATTTAGTATTGTTCAGCACCTTTTACTTAACAACATATTCAAAGTTTTAACAGATTGGCCTTGTTTTGAACGTGTTATCCCTCTTTTTGTGATTTTTCTTAATTTTTGATAACTAGTGTATCTTTAATTCTATCCATAAATCCGTATGCAACTTCTGTGTATTAATTTCGTTACAAAAATGAAATGTGAAGCTTTTACACATTTAACATTTCATATTTCTAATGATATTAATTGCCAAAAATCGAAACCATTTTCTGATGACGAATTAATTAACGAATGCATGGAAAGCGTGGCAGATATAATTTGCCCTAATAAGGAGTATGATATCTAAAATCATATTGTCTCATCAAACTATTTCCAGGAGAACTGAGGAACTTGGGAAATATATCGAAAACGACTTAAAAAGTAAAACCTCTAGTTTTAAATTTTGTTCTTTGTCGATGGGTGAAAAAAACTGATGCTACTGACACGGGTCAATTTTCCACTTTTATTAGAGGTATAAATGACGAGTTTATTGTAACTGAAAAAATGGCGTCTTTAGTATCGTTAAAAGACATGACAATCTCGAGAGATTTATATGAAGCAGTGAAGAAAATGTTGATGCTATTCTAATTAACTCTTGCCAACATATATGGTATAGTTACAGATGGTGCCCCAGCTATGATAGGCAAAAAAGAGGGACTTGCAAGATTAATAGAAAACGATGCCATTGCTGTTGAAAATTCTAGTTTGATGAAGTACCATTGCATAATGCACTAGAAAAATTTATGCGGAAAAGCTGAAACATAGACCATGTTATGCAAATCGTCGTCAAAATGGTGAATTTTATAAGGACTCGGGGATTGAATCATCACCAGTTTCAGGAATTTCTTCAAAGCTTGGATGCTGAGTATGGCGATATCGTATATTTAACAGGAATAAGGTGGTTCAATTGAGGGCAAATGTTAAAAAGATTTTATAGCCTACTTGATGAAATCAAATTGCTTATGACATTGAAAAAAAACTTGTGCCAGAACTTGATGATGACAACTGGCTTGCAGATTTAGCATTTTTGATAGATTTGACTGCCAATCAAATGACTTAAACACCCGTCTTCAGGGTAAAAACCAACTTATGGGTACAATGTTTCAAACCATAAACGCGTTCCAAATGAAATTGAAATTATGGCAAGCCCATGGAAATGTTCACAATTTTTTGCATTTCAAGACGCTGACCAAGCATATTTCTGAAAATGGTAAAAAAAATAACCAGCCTTGCCTTCCGATTTAGTACAAGAATTTAAAAATCAATTTCTGGACATTTGTAAAAATAAACAATTGTTTTGCATTTTTGCTACTCCATTTACAGTCGATATAGATATGCTGCCAGCAAATTTTCATATGGAAGGCATAGAGTTGCAATCTGACATTCAACTTAAAGAGAAATTCAATCAAGCCCCTTTGTTGGACTTTTATGAATCTTACCTGCCCAAAAATAAATATCCCTCACTGCATAGTCATGCGTTATTCCTGTCATTATTGTTTGGAAGCACGTACATCTGTGAACAACTATTTTCGAGAGTGAAGCCCTGTAAGAGTCAAATCAAAACCAAAATATAGGATGGACATCTTGAGCAACTGCCCCACCTTCTTGCAGCCACTTCAAATGACCCAAATATTGATGCATAGTTTCTCAAATTCAATGCCACATATCACATTAATTTTATGCTTCCTGTTGTTATCTTTATACTTATAAATAAAATTTATAACGAAATAAATTTGTTAACTATATATTATATTTTTTTACTCATCAACCATTTTTAATGTTAGGTATATTTTTATGTGGCCCAAAACAATTCGTCTTCTTTCAATGTGGCCCAAGGAAGCTGAAAGGTTTGACACCCCTGCTTTAATACTTTATTTTTTTGTTGTTGAATTATTTACATTTTACTTAAATTCAATTCAAGCAATACTTTATTTTTACTGTGTTTAATTTTTTATGCAGAGTTCACATGGCAAAAGACAGTTTGACATTTTTACTTTTCAGCTTTTAGTGGTACAATGATGAAAGGCTGTAGCATTCCTTCAGAATTATTTTTCCTCAGCTAAAACGAAGAGTAGCCCTGTTCAAGAATTGAACCTACACACCTAGGATGCTATTCTAATCACTCAACAACCTCGCCCTGTCATTTTTGACTTAACGATGGTTTGATCGGTTTTACAAGATTTACAACGAAATATGAATTTGATATTGTCTGCCCTTTATTTTTAAGACTAAAATGATTGAATTAACTAAATATGACTCTGAAGAAACTGTATTGAAGCAAGTAAATAATTAAAATTCTCTTATCATTTCGCCAATCAAATTTACAGTTGATTGTTTGCTACGAATTTTCGAATGTCGACGTTAATTTAAAAACTCTTTTAATCTTACTCATGGCGAGCGCTAGCGGCCTACGCCATTTACTTTCCTTAAGGCTGCTATGTACTAAGAAAAAAATCGTATTTCCATTTTCCTCTTCTTGCAGACTCTTGGGGTAGGAGGAGTCCAGTTGACAGTTCGAGAATTCCACCCCCTTAGGATTGACATTTTGAGGGATTGAAATGGCTCTCTCTCTATAGGGGGGTTAAGCGCTGCCCCCAAATTTTGCAATTAAAATATATTTTTGTCAACTATTTACAGGTACATAAATGCTAATAATCGAATAAAATTGGTATTGTCAGATAGCCTGAACTTTTCTGCAAAGCTATACAGGATTCATTTTATAAATTTCGTCCACCGAAGGAATTTATGAGCGTTTAAAACACACTATACCAGAATTTTCGCCGAATAATTTAAATTTTAAAATATTAATTGCATTTAAAAAAAAAGTACACAAATGTAAAATTTCCTTCTCTATGACGGAGTACAATTTAAAAGAAAAATCTTTGAATCCAAGTCGGCAATCCGTGGATAAATTTTCTCCATAGGTTAACATTGAGGTGAGCGAATCCAATGGGGTTAGTACATAGCAGCCTTAAGTGGATTAGAAACTACGAAAGCAATTCGTTTGATATAACTGATTTGTCACTGTTTGTTGACGAAAATGGGCCGAGCTTAAGGTTATGAAGCCATTATTAATGAAATTTTCATATCTAAATGAAGAAAAATACCACTTTAAATCATAATAATTGAGCAATTTTACAGCGCACAATTAATTTGGAGTTAGTGTTTAATACATACCTTTTATTGCAGTTAAATTGTTTCATGTTAATTATTCTAAAGTTTAAAACGAAATATATTCTTAGATTTTTCCCTTATAATCAATCTCTAAACTTACTTATAATTTTCATTGTGTTAGGATAAATGTTGATAAAAATGCGAATGGGACAAGTATATAGAATTCAGCTGTCTCTAAGAAAAATTGTCGTAATTTGTTTTTAACAGGATAAAAAATGTGTCCGGTGTTAATTACCTGTGAAAAACTAAAATTATGTTGGACGTTCTCAAAATTTGTAAGCATTTATGAACTGTATAGGATGCTTAAACCGCCATTGATTGGATAATCTCTATATATATTGTGATAACTTAAGACTCCGGGTAGCTAAAAATGTTCAGAGTCAGTCTACTATATTAAAATACAATTTTATTAAATTTAAGTCGGAAACTTTTTACAACTATTTACAATTTGTTGATCTACCTCTAGACATAGAGGGAACTGGCCTTCGTAATAGCCAAATAATTTCGATGAGAAGATGTCGGCAAGTACAGTCACAACTGAACTATAAGTTCGGTACGCAGCCTCTAGAGCATACAGCTCTGAAAATAGAGTAACTTCGAAAGGAAGTTCTAGCTAACGAGAAGCTTATAGAGCGGCCTGCTCTGAAATATAAAGATAACATCTTGATGAAGTAACGTGCTAACAGAAGCCTGTAGTGCAGGATGCTCTGAGATAGCTATACTTCAGGGTGAAGTATTAGTTGACGAGAAGCTTAGAGCGGGCTGCTCTGAAAAATAAAGTTCAGGTTGAAGTCGGTCGCTCAAGGACCTCTGAGACGAAAGGTGCTCCCTAGATGAGAGTCTCGACCAAGTCTGCTAAAAAACTGGATTTCTTCTCTCGGCGTTGGCACTCGCTCTTCCGGTCACGTGACTGCAAATTTTTAGGTTGGCTTGCCCAATTTGTGACGTCATGTTCGTTGGCTGTGATTCGCTTGACGACGAAGCCATGTGGTCGGCACATATAAATCAGCTGATCTGAAAATCATTAGTTCACGTCGAAATATTCATTAGTTTACGTCCTCCCATGGGCGGCAGATAGGAGCAACACCATTCTCTGCTTCCAGACACCTTGACGCTGATCTATAGAACTGTTCGCAGGTCACCTGCTGTGGGAGGTCCGGCTGTCTGGGTGATTTATTCGGAAAGGTCGTAACGGATTCTTACAATATATACACTCCAGAGCCAAAACATTATGACCACCTGTCAATAACGAGTTGGCCCACCTTTGGCGCGCAAAACAGCTTCAACCCGCCTTGGCATGGATGCCACAAGTCCTTGGTAGATGGCCGGAGACAGATTGTACCAGATGTTTAAGCAACGGTCACGCAAATCCGAGATATTGCGAATTGGTGAACTCTGAGCTGCCGTCCCATGACATCCCAAATGTGTTCTATCGGATTGAGATCCAGTGAGTTAGGTGGCCAGGACATTAACTGGAATTCAGCATCATGTTCCTGGAACCACTCCAACACAATTTTAGCCTTGTGACAAGGGGCGTTATCCTGTTGGAACATTCCATTTCCAGCTGGAAAAACAGAGGCCATGTAAGGGTGCAACTGGTCCGCAATGATGTTCAGATACCCTGTAGCATTCATGGTCTGCTCTACCACAACCACGGGTCCCAGATACGCCCAAGAGAACGTCCCCCAAAGCATAATACCGCCCCCACCGGCCTGTGTTCCTACTGTACATTGAGGAAGCAACAGTTCGCCTGGAAGACGGCGTATCCTGACACGGCCATCGGCGTGATGAATGACAAACCATGATTCATCTGACCAGGCAACTCTCTCCCACTGATCCATGGACCAGTCGCGATGTTCCCGGGCCCAGCGCAGGCGCAATTGGCGATGACGCTTGGTCAGCAAAGGCACACGAGTGGGACGTTTGCTGCGTAGCCCCATATCCAACAGTGTCCGCTGAACAGTGTGCTGCGATACTATTCTACTTGGCCCTGCATTGTATTGGGCTGTCAGCTGAGCCACTGTCTGGCTCCGGTTTTGCTTCACCATGCGAGACAGTCTCCAACAACCTTTTTCTTTGATAGCGTGTGGACGTCCAACACCATGTCGTCTACTGCTAGTTTCACCGTCATTCATCCACTTTGCATAAGTACTAACAACTGTAGGTCGCGAACAACCCATGAGTCGTGCAGTTTCGGAAATACTTGTTCCGAGCCTTCGAGCCATTACAATCTGCCCTCTATCAAAGTCGCTTAGATACGCAGTCTTTCCCATCACACATAGAAGTAAGTGAAAGAATGATTATTCAGACTCTCCAACAGCAGTTAAATACCACTTCCACCTGATCACGTGCCCTCCACGTCATCCAGACGAATTCATTGCAAAATGTAGGGGTGGTCATAATGTTTTGGCTCTTCAGTGTATATATAAAACAGTTCCGTAACGGATTGAATGTCAGATAACGCACAGACCAAACCGCTGGACCTAAAGAGTTGAAATTTTGCATGGCGATTCTTCTTACAGTGTAGGGGTGCACTAAGAAAGATTTTTGAAAAATCTTCGATTCTTTTAAACTAATTTTTTAAGCTGATTTTGTAATATTCTTTTAAGTTTGCATTTAAAATAATAATCTGAAGATTATAAAATTTATATCACGAAAAAGAGCATAAAAATTACTTTAAAATGCAATCTTTTTCAAATCTTTACCTTCATTTCCTGATTTTTGGTGAATTTTTAAAGATTAATTTTTAGAATTGTATTTATTAAATGCTGATCACGTGGTTTCTTTTCTTTTTTAAAACTTTAAACTAATTTTACCTCACGTGCATAGCAACGAAATAAATCGACAAAAAAATATATTTTTTTTCTTTATAATGCGGCAGACGATTGGACATTATCCAAAATAATATTAAAGTACAGTAAAAGATATGTTCCTCAAACTGTACTATATTAACTGTACTATATTCTTTAGTGTTCTATTAGATTTAATTTGAATATTTTCTTTTACATTATTTTGTGTATAAAAACATCCGTTACGAGTTTTTCATAAATATTTTTTTTTGTTTTTTGGCATTAATTGCATACATTGACCGTTGTATTTAATTTGAATGTACTCCGTAACGAAGCACGGGTATTCAGCTAGTATCTTTACTTATATAAAAGCCTAGAGTGGAAAATGTGTAGGTAACCATTCCGGGACGGACCAAGTCGGGAACATCTTAACACTGCGACGCCATTTTCTGAAATTTTTCTTGAAAAATAACACCACAAAAGTTACATATTTTGAAAGCCCTTTAAAAAATATGAAAATTTCAAGTGAACACCCTAGCTCAAAACCGTTTAGTTTTTTAAACATCTTCAAATTAAAATATCCATTTAAAAAAATCATTTATTCAATTGAATCATTCACTTGAATTTCGAATTCATTCTACTCCATGGTTTTTCATATTCCCGTTAAATAACTACATTTTTAATGTTTAATTTTAATGTTAATTAAATTGTGTTTCACGTTTTATTTTTGTTTTATTTTATTGTTGTTTACTGCTGTTTAGGTATCGTTTTCAGCAATGCCTGCTGTGTGGTGAGTCATTCACTTTTGAAACAGTTTTGGTTTAGTTTTGATTTAGATTAGTTTTGTTTTGTTGTTTACTGCTGTTTAAGTACAGTGTTCAGCAAAGCCCGATGAAAATGATGAATCACCTCTCGAAACGCTGATCAACATTCCGTCATTTTTGACGGGGGTTATATACTAGTATTATATAAACTAGAAGGTAACCCGTCATTTTGACGTCATTATACTAAAAATGACGTCATAATGGAAAAAGTATATGAAAGTTAAAAAATATCCCGAATTTTCTAACAATATTGCATTTAATCCACACCTTGTAAAAGCAAGCCCTTTCATTAGTTTTTATTTATTTAGTTTTTCATGCGATTGGAGTAGTAGACTGCCATCCAGTTTTTTACAGCTCATTACGCGATATGGATACTTGAGCTACTTGATTCATTCACATTCAAGTTTGTTTACTTTCAGAATTCATCGCAAAAGTAAACAGATTTTTAAAAACTGTTAAATATACAGCTAAAAGAATCCAATTTTTTTTAGTTCTGAATGTTTTATAGAAAAATAGGCTGAACAAAGGTGATTTGATATTAGTTGACGTGAGAAGATATTAGTTTTTAGGTAAGAAAAAATTCTGATCCACATCTGAAATTGAAATTAAGCCTAACCGGCCGTTTGTTTACTGAGGGCTTCAATTGAAAGATGAGTACAGCCCGGAAGTGTTATACAGAGACAACGGCTATTATATATATAATAATTAATAAAAGCGCGCTTCCTGCCTGCTTCCCTGCTAATATAAGTTTAAAAGTTAGCAAATATTTGCCGGATTTATACGATATCCAATTCAAAGGAACGCATTAGGTACTGATCACAGCGTCCAGACGTTTTTGTCTCAGATATCTAATTTTCTCTCTTAAGCTAGCTTTATATAGTTATAATAAAAGTTAGTAGCAATATTTGATTTACAGTCTTATTTATAAAAACTAAAAAAGAAATCGATAAAAATTTATTCATTTTATGCAAAATTTTATCAAAAAATATTTTTTTTGATTGTAAAAATTTTAAGTTGTTTTAAAATAGTATAATGAATTGATTACTAAGTTTTATTCTAACATATATAAATAATCATTTTATGAAATTTCATGAAAATTCAAGAAAAATTATGACGCATGGAACATTTTGAACTTACCGAAACGACATGAAAACTTGTTTTGAGAAAATGGCATTTAAAGTTTTAATTTCACCAACATTTCCATTGTTTACGTTTGAAAAAAATACTTATAACTCGGATAATAATGATCCGATCAACATACTTTTTTTTAAAATTTAAATCTGATGAGTTGCAGAATCATTTTCTGAAAGAAAAAAATCGTTTTGGGGACATATTTTTGTCAATCTGAAGGTCCATTGTCGCCTTAAATTCCGCATAATTATCAGTTATAGCATCAATCCTTTCCGGAAGATCGAATGTTTAAACATCTCCACAAAACCGATAAATATTAAACATACACTTAAATCTAGTTCACATAAAGCTTTATTTTTATTAGCAAATGTGCATCAAGTTCAGAAAGACAGGTTCTTGAGAGTGTCAGTAATTGTCTTTGTAACGAATGTAAAGGCATAGCTTTCTCTATAGCTAATTACTTCTCCATAACCTTTTTCATCCACTTCAAGTAGGAGGAAACTTTAGTGTAGACCCCTGGGTAGGATTTCTTACCGCAACCTTGGCCATATGATACTATTCCAATAAGGGTCGACACACCTTCGCTGTCAGTCTGGAAGAGTGGTCCCCCCGAATCAGCCTGGAATAAAAAATAATTACAAGATAAAAAGAACTTTTTATATACCCCACGTCATCCAAAATACCATGGGCGGTAGGGAGGAGTTCTCCCAAGATGGTTCGGTTCTGTCTTCTTAAGGGAGTAAATCTCGCTAAAAGTAAGAGCCCCACTTGAGACCCACTTGAGTAAGAGAAAGGCTTATGCACTCCTCAGCAGCAGTCCTGGCTAAAAAGTCGGCCCTTTCATTACCGTCAATCCCAACATGGGAAGGGATCCACTGAAAATGGACAGAGAGTCCTGAAGAAAGCCGGTCAAGAAGATCTAAGGTGTCCAGGCTAGTCCGGTCCCCATTAATAGTCCAATTAGGGAGGTGCTGAATTGAAGCGCGACTATCAGTTAAAATCCAGAGATCGTGAAATTGATCCTCAATTTGACACGCATATTGCAAGCCCCTCTTGATAGCAATAAGCTCTTATCTAAAAACCGAACAGAAACCCGGATTTTTAATCTTAAATGACCCAGCACCGGTAGGAGTTGGTATGTGCACTCCACTATCAGAAATTCCCCCATCACCTCTTCTGCCATCGGTATATATCTTCAAAGAAGATTGGGGGATTCTATGGATAGTCTCCAGAGCTAATTGTCTGATGAGAACCGGAATATCAGAGTTTTTTATTATCACACTAGTCAAGAGATCAGTAATACGTAGAAAACCTTTTACAACTGTACACGAATGAAGTATCAGTATCTTATTCGAATATGACTAGCATATTTAAATAAGTTCTTTAAAATTTGAGAACTATCAGTTTCCGATACAGAAACAAACAGAATAATCTTCAACTGAAACAGTAACGTCAATTGTCTTGGAATAAAAACGTGTTCACTTGAGAACGCGGTTTATTTACTTTCAAGAAAGGAATTTCATCGATTTTGTTATTTTAGTACGTAAAAAAAAAAAAAAGAAGTTCCATCTGACGTAGAACTGACTTACCTGACAAGCATCTTTTTTCTGGTCACCGGCGCATATCATAGTGTCAACGATCTCATCGGATTCATCGAAAGGATCATCGACATAGGAATCGTTGCACGAAGCTCTGGGAATGATTGGAATAAGCACTCCTCTCAAACCATCGGGACTTTTTCCGTCTAACGAATAAAAATTTTGAACATCAAATAGTTTTATAATTTAACTCAGTTATATATTATACAACATAATGCATGGCACTATCATAACAGATATCATGATAATACATATGTTATTACTAGCTGAAAACCCGCACTTCGCTACGGAGTACATTCAAATTAAATACAACGGTCAATGTATGCAATTCATGCCAAAAAAAAATATATATAAATATATATTTATAATAAGTACGACTATCAATATATACAATTGATGTAGAAAAAAAAATATATATATATATATAAATCCTAAGGGATATTTTTATAGACAAAATAATGTCCAATCGTCTGCCGCATTAAAAAAATATTTTTTTGTCTATTTAGTTATGCACGTGACGATAAATTTATTTAAAGTACCAGAAAAAGAAATCACGTGATCGGCATTTAATAAATTAAATTCTAAAAATTAATCTTTAAAAATTCACCAAAAATCAGAAAATAGAGGTAAAGATTCGAAAAAGATTTCATTTTAAAGTAATTTTTATGATTTTTCTTGTGATATAAATTTTATAACCTTCAAATTATTATTTGAAATGCAATGGTCAATGAATGCAATTAATGCCAAAAAATAAATATATATATATATATATATATATATATATATATATATATATATATATATATATATATATATATAATAAATACGAGGATTATTATATACAATTGATGTAAAGAAAATATATATATATATATATATATATATATATATATTTATAAAAAATCGTAAGGGATATTTTTATAGACAAAATAATGTAGAAGAAAATATTGAAATTAAATTTAATAGGACATACTAAAGAATATAATACAGTTAATATAGTACAGTTTCAGGAACATAATATCTTTTACTGTATTTTAATATATTTTTGGATAATGTCCAATCGTCTGCCGCATTAGCAAAAAAAAAAAATTTTTTTGTCTATTTAGTTGTTATGCACGTGACGATAAATTTGTTTAAAGTACCAGAAAAAGAAATCACGTGATCGACATTTAATAGATTAAATTCTAAAAATTAATATTTAAAATTTCCCCAAAAATCAGAAAATGGAGGCAAACATTCGAAAAAGATCTCATTTTAAAGAAATTTTTATGATCTTTCTCGTGATATAAATTTTATAACCCTCAAATTATTATTTTAAGTGCAAACTTAAAAAAAACTTACTGAAACAGCTTAAAATTTTAATTTAAAAAAATCTAAGAAGAATTTTTCAAAAATCTTTCTTAGTGCACCCCTACACTATAAGAAGAATCGCCATGCAAAATTTCAGCGCTTTAGGTCCAGCGGTTTGGTCTGTGCGTTGTATGTCAGTCAGTGAATGAGTCAGTTACGGATCTGTTTTATATATATAGATAATAGGTGTATTATCGTGGCAATCAAATCTTATTTTTAAAACGACAATGTTTACTATAAGGCGAAACGTCGCAACGTCACTGCCTATTAATTAATAGTTTCGTTCAGAATTTGAAAATTTAAATGCCAATGTTTCACCATCAACAGGGTACACAAACCTCGCTCATAACACTTGACGATTTTAAAACCATCCTGCTGATTATATAACGCCTTCTTTCTTTTTGGATAGCTGTTCTCTCTTACGAATAGCATTTTTTATAATTTGCGGGCAAGTTGGTACTTTGCATTATTATGCCTTTTCCGAAACAAAAATTTTCCGGAATGCAATACAACACCAAGTTTTTTCTTGGAATGACCTGCATAAGGCGAAACGTTGCAACGTCACTGGCTACGTCAGTTTTCTTCTGCTATAGATGGCGTCATTATCGGGTGGCAGAAAACAGAAGCAGTTCCTATGTGTTTGCATGTGTTTTTGGACGATACCTTCATTTTGAGTTAAATAATTTAAGTTTATTTATAAAATCCCTCATATTAGTTGTATGTGACAGGTATTTTAACACTTTTTTTAATAGTTTGCAAGGTTTAAGAGAATATAATCATTCTTTCGTTGAGAATGATTATTATTATGTTGAGATACGTATAGATATCAGGATAATTTACATCAGCCAGCGTCTTGTATCGTAACTCCATTCTTTCTCTGTCAATAAATAAGGGTCACATACTGAATAAACCTTTCCGGGCTGTACCTGACTGTTTAATTTAGTGATATACCTTTGTTTAGATACCGTATCTAAAGACTTTGCGTAATCTGAGAGCATTTTATTCAACAAGCTGTAAGAATGCTCATTGAACGCCATGTTAAATTATGCAATATTTTGCCACTCCTCGCCAAACAAGAAGTAAAATCTGCAAGAGTTGAGATGTGATACGCTGCGAGATATTGCCCTATTAGGATTTGATACGGTATGTGGGGATTCACAGATCATTCTAGTGTCCATGTACTTACGAGTGCGCGGAACGTAACTATTTTAACATTCTGCAAATTGGCAACTTTTTGTGTATTATTATTATTGTTGTTCGTGCGCTCTTTTTTATGTCAAAATTATAAGCAGTTTGTTGTATTAAAGATATTAGTTCTTTTTGTAGTAATAGAAATTCATTCATAAACCATAGCTACAATTTGGTGACCTATTTTGATTTGGATACGCCTTCGTTCATATATTAGCGTACTGTGATTCAAAATGCTATTAAAGTACCAGCAGATTATTTTTCCCTTTCGCCTGATTTAAATACGTGTTTTACATCTAGATTTGGGTATTCATCATATCCGAACATCTCCGTAGCATCCGGCGTCAAATGGTCTAGCCGGGAGATTTCACCGTTCCCTGAAGTAAGCCCTCAGATGACACGACAAAAAATGCACGGAATCTCTCCCATTAGTTTTCCTTGGGCTTCGATCGGCACTGAAGGAAGACCTGAAATGCACAAGTGCAGAACTAGTGTATGGAACCACTCTGAGACTTCCAGCTGAATTCTGGGATCAATCCAAAGTCGTCGAACTGCACGATTTTTTGCAGAGACTCAGACAGACTATGCAATCCTTTAAGCCATCCCCAGCCTCTCAACACAGTAAAACGTCAACATTTGTATACCCGGCCATGCAATCAGGTACCCATGTTTTTGTTCGCCGCGAAGGTATAAAGAATTCTTTGCAAACACCCTATGACGGACCCTTCAAAATCTTAAAAAAAACATTCACCATCGATATTAATGGGCGAGAACATCGACAGACTTAAATCAGCTTTCTTTGTGGCAAATGATCCTGAAATTCCTCGGATAGAACCACCACTTAAAGAAACTTCATCGCACGTGACCACATCTGATTTTTCTGCTCCTATAGTGAAAACTCGTTCTGGACGAACTGTGAGGTTTAATCCCCGGTACACTTAGCTCCTCTGCCTCCTGCACTTGGAGGGGGGTACTGTGGGGATTCACAGATTATTCTGGTGTCCATGTACTTACGAGTGCGCAGATCTGAACTATTTTAACATTCTGCAAATTGGCAACTTTTTGTGTATTATTATTATTGTTGTTCGTGCGTTCTTTTTTTATATCAAAATTATAAACAGTTTCTCGCATTAAAGATATTAGTTCTTTTTGTAGTTATAGAAATTCATTCATAAACCATAGCTACACGGTATATTATTTTATATATGATAGTATGATAACATGATAATTCAAGTCATTAGGAAAGTATTCTGATAGTATTCTAAATTTCCTATCGGTTCTTCAAACGCTAAGAACGGAAAATTCTCCCCTTGGGTTGTAAACAACGATTGAGTCATTCATTCACTTGATTCATTCATCGTCTTTGATGGCTTGAGCGTAGCTGGGCGAAGCCCGGCTAGTATAGTATAAATATTAAAAAAATCGTGTGATGGGTCATGGCATTTCGGTGATACAGGAAAGTTTATAGTTTCAACTACGACCATTTCAAGGGTATACCTCGAATGGATGAATTCCGGTAAAACATCGAACTTATGGCAATAGTGTGGCCGTTGAAAGACTCTGAATGACCGTGACAGGAATCTTCTTGTGGCACAAAAAACATCGCAATTCAATGCTTGGGGCCTCTAGTAACATCAGCGTGATGATTGTACAACGTTCACTGCATGATATCGGCTTTAATAGCAGATGCCCAACGAAGTATTAGACGTATCCCAGTATTTCTGGTACTTCATGTGTGTGTATATATATACCCACACAAGTAATAATTTTCGATATATTACGTGTGTGGGTATATATATCGAAGTGAGCCTCATTACCATATTACTGAACGTAACGGGAAATTATCTGAATGACTTTATTTAGGCAATAGATCATGGCCAAAGCGGGGCAATTTACGAAGATCATATTGTCAAAAATAAGCATTGGAGTGTCTAACTTGTTCATTTGAAAATTGTTTTCGAAAATTTTTCCTTCGATGGATTATTTTACTGATTAAAAAAAGTCTTACATTTTATTTTTGGTATTTTTTTCAAAATCCTAAGTATTATAATCACATTATACAAAAAATGACTGTGGTTCTATTGTATTGATTGAAATATTTTTAAAGGTAGAAAAAAAGTGATAAAGACTTTTGACTATCCCCACCGCAAGCTAATTGAAACCATAATTCTCCTAACCGCTCATAGCAAGCTAATGAAAAATAATGCAGAAAAATAAACGAAAAAATTTCAAAGAAACCAGAAGGGAAAGAAGGCTGAGATACAGGCTGATATTTATGCCCCAATACTCATACCCCGCAATTTAAAAATGCCCTTTTCCACCCTATTGCACTTTTACTAAACGAGATATCTTATTGAACATTAATAATGGAATTATACTGAATGAAGGTAATGAATGAGACTAAATGACCGTGCCTACTTTTGAACTTTTATGTATTTTTAAAGAATCATATATTTATGTTCAGCTATTTTCCAAAGGTCATGTATTTAATAGAGGTCAGTTAACTAGATTAGAATAGTAGATCCAGTAATTACTAATATTCGAAAAAAATTAATGAATCTGTCACACATAGAGCTATAGGATTTTTTCGAAGTCATGGAGTGAGAGATATAAAAAAGAATATTTGAATAGCGTACTAATTCTGTTCAAGGATGGTTCATAAATCGGTTGATGGGTCAGTTCCTAATTTCCCAACTGGAAGTGTGTAAACAATCGTGGCCTTCTTAGTTTATTTCATAAAATATTTTCCTTTGAATTCGGAAATGCTTTTTACCCCTAATACGACAGGCACTTGTGCTGAGGTCATTAATTCCACACACACCACGATTCTTACTGGCTACTTTATAATGTTGTTGTTGTTGTTGTTGTGTCTACGAATAGTGCAGAAGTAATAAACCTTAGATAGAACCAAAAGCCTGGACAACAGTAGCTGCCAGAAAACTTTATAATGGACTACTTTATAATGGGAGCAACGTACAAGAAAACCAGTGTTGCACCCTGTAACAGGATTGCATATGTACGTAAATGCCTTAAGGGGACTCACTACTCTTAAATCTTTAAAACATTCGATTTTTTGAAAAAATATATGTTAAAGCCTGATCATTTCTGAAAAAAATAAAGCAAACCGCAGGAAAATTTTCCGCTTAGTTCCGGAGATATTGATATTCTAAATATTTAATTATTGATCAAGTTTATGGTAAGAAAAATTTTAAACTCATTTTTCTCAAAATGTAATTTTGCATCATTCCGCAGCTGATATCTCAAAAACTACGAAACATAATTCCGTGAAATTTTTATCACTGCATAATCATGTTATTTTATTACGTATGAACTAGAATTATTGCAATCGATGCATATTTTGTTATTATTTCAGAGGTAAATTAATGCAAAAGTTTAAGAAAATTTTAAGTATATTTTGAACAATTTTTAAAAAAATTTTAAAAAAATTTCAATGTTGATTGTTTTAGTTCAATTTTATTTGAATTATTTATTTTAAATATAAAACAGGAATTATACATTTAAGTGTGAAATTAATTTCATAGTTCTGCGCGCAAGCCAGTATACAATAAAAATACTTAAAAAACAAGGTATATCTAAAGCATTTAAAAAAAATATTTAAAATTATTTTGAGAGTAGAAAATTTGTTTATTAAAATAAATATATCAATTTATCATATACATAAAATTTGGAAAAATTGGGAGTAAATTTAAATAGTTACGAAGAATCAAAAAGTATGAAAATATGCCTTATTTCCTCGACTTAAGAGACTTGAGTCCCCTTTTAAGCGGGATACTAACGTAAGTTTACCCAGCTTCCTCTACCAGTCGATCCTGTGGAAGCTGGTAATGGTAACCAACATACGATGTGGTTGACAAGGAAATGTTGAAAAATAGCAAACCATTTGCAAAAAATGGAATAGCGTCCCTTTGCCTTTAAGTCCATGAGGTGGCTTAAAGGAAAAGGGATGTTTAATAATTTGTCAAATACGTTTGAATAATTTGTCATAAAATACGTTTAAGGGTATTACACAATCTTATTGAGAGAAGGCGAGATCACATTTAACAGTGTCCTGTCAAAAGCTGAAATATCACCCCAGTTTTTTGCCCAAGAGCCTTCGGCATCAATATCTGAGAATCGAGGAGAGCAGACCAAGGATTTTCGTCTTACGATATAGAGATCGTACATTGATTTAATTTATTTCAGTCGGCTTGAAGGTTTTTAGGGTCATTAGGCATAATTTCACTGTTTACATAATTCACTAAAGAATATTTTAATCCGTTTTTCAAGCAAATTCGCGATTAATATCAATGAAATAATTTGTTTAGAAGAGACAATGGTAGCGGAATTTACCTTCTTTAGTATGCCCCCAACCTGTGACCGTAGCCCATCCCGTTGGATCTTTGTCCGTCGTAGGCAGGCAAATTCCATTCACATAACCATTCGATCCAAGGATGTCTATAGGCTTGGCAGTTTTCAACAGTGCGATGTCATTTTCCAAAGTATCATCATCATAATCTTTGTGCACCACGATTTTAGAAATCTGTGGGAGAGAGTAAGACAGTTTCTTTCACATGAAAAAACATTACCAAAACTGATAAAAAAGTCACAGAGACATACTTAAGACTTCCGTCTTAGTAAATTTTCTGCAAATTGCTCTAAATGAGGCTCAACTGGGATATCAAGAGCAAATTCTTCCCCATAAGTAAGAAAACGCTGGAACAAAAAGACAAGACAGGCAAAATGACGCCTTAATAGTATTGCCATTCCACAAGCACGTAACTGTGAAGGGTGGAATAGCCCAGACAGGATGCAGAAAAGGGTAGAAACCATGGTATGATGAAATCACAAAAGACATAGAAAATAACTGGCAATAGCAGGATAATGATATCATTTCTTTTGCTTCTATTAATGCAGCTTGAAAGGCTATTATGTGCTAATTTCTTTCGTTCCCTTTTATTTTTTGTATAGTAATCTCGGACTCTGGCTGTGTTTCTTGTTGTTGCTACGTCAATATGGATGGAGATTGGATGGAGATGGAACTTTCTCCACATGGCAATGATATCATTCATATTTCTATTCGTCATCGTTTTCATTGACTTCTGGAGTCCACTACAAAATTAGCACTTCCAAATCGTCTCTTGTTTCAAGTGTATGAATCTATGCTTTGAGTTATACAGAGGCTGTTCGCACATTTTTTAGACGATTTTGGTAAGCGGTAATAAAAAATCGTTTGCTGCAAAAGAAATGATTGCAATTGTACTATGTTTTTAAAAGTCAAAATTATCGTCTGTGGCTTGAAAGTTTTGTTTTTATTCAAAATGGCGTTTTTAACAAAGCAGTGGTTCGAAGGCTACATTTATGCTCTTTCCGAAGAGAAATATGCATACTCCGTTATCCAAAAACGATGTGAGAGTCATGGTTTTGTGATATCTAAAGCGTCGATAGGTAATATCGTCAACAAGAAAGGAAAAAAACGTCAAATTGGAGCCTCAAGTGGGACAACAATTCCAAACAAGTATCCAAGAAAAAAAACGGACATCTTCGACTATTGCAAAGGTACGTTGTTTAATGTTAAAAGAAAATCCCCCTAGTCAAAGGACAGTTGCAAAATCATTAAAATGCTCGGTGTCCACTGTAAACAAAATGGTAAACGTTGATTTAAATCTTAAGAAAGCGAAAAAACGTAATGTGCATCGTCTTCTTCCAAATCATATCGCTGAACGCAGGACACGCTGCAGAATTCTATATGAGAAACACTTATCCAAAGAAAAATGGAAAACAATTGTCACAATAGATGAATCATGGGTGTGTTTAAATGATTGCAACAAAAAAGAGCCATTTATTATAAAAGGGGAGAAAAAAATTTAAGTACATGGTTCAAAGAATCGAAAGAAAGTTTTTCTAAGGGATTCATGATTGTTGCTGGTTTTTCTTATAATGGCAAGTTAAAAATAATAGCAAGTTAAAAGAGAGTGGAAAAAAATGTCAAGATTAACTCCAAATACTATCAGGAACATATGTTATCGCCAATTTTTCTGAATGAAATACCATCGCTTTACCCACAGTGCCATCAATCTGTGAGACTCCATCAGGACAAAGCTAGCAGTCACACATCAAAATCCACTGTAAATTTCCTAAAAGAAATGGAACAAAAAACTGGTATCAAGGCCATACCCTTCACTGCTATCCCTACAAAATCTCCCGATGTATCACCTATGGATTTTTGTGCTTTCGGACTTTTAAAATCTGCATTATCCAAACGTCGTCCCAAAACCCTTACAGGACTCTTGAAAGCGGTTGAGGAGGAATGGGATAGAATACCTCTTCTGACACTTCAAAAGGCATTATTATCCTGGAAATTGCGGTGTCGAAAGATAGTTCAGAATAAGGGATGTCAAATAGAACATTTAAAACACAAGAATTTTATGTAATTTAGTTTTGTGAATGCAATATACATCGTCTAAAAAATGTGTGAACAGCCCCTGTATTAAGGTGCTTATGTAACATTATCTGTATCTTTTAGGAACTTCATCTAATAACTCGGTATTTACCACTTGGCGTTTGCTGTGTACATTGCACGCAACTTATTTTATTTTGCATCTGCTCCTTTCAGGAACACCGAATTTTAAAAAATATGATAATATTTTGCCTCTCATTTGATGTGTTGAATAATAGACAAACAAACTTAGTGTTTTAGAATTATATAGATACTAGCTGAAACCCCGCACTTCGCTACGGAGTACATTCAAATTAAATACAACGGTCAATGAATGCAACTAATGCCAAAATAAATAAATAAATAAATAAATAAATAAATATATATATATATATATATATAATAAATACGACAATTGATGTAAAAAAAACAAAAAAATATATTTATAAAAAATCGGAAAGGATATTTTTATAGACAAAATAATTTAAAAGAAAATATTCAAATTGAATCTAATAGAATGCTAAAGAATATAGTACAGTTAATATAGTACAGTTTGAGGAACATAATATCTTTTACTGTATTTTAATATGTCCAATCGTCTGCCGCATTAGCAAGAAAAAAAAATATTTTTTTTTGTCTATTTAGTTGTTATGCACGTGACGATAAATGTATTTAAAGTACCAGAAAAAGAAATCACGTGATCGGTATTTAATAAATTAAATTCTAAAAATTAATCTTTAAAACTTCACCAAAAATCAGAAAATGGAGGTAAAGATTCGAAAAAGATCTCGTTTTAAAGGAATTTTTAGGATCTTTCTCGTGATATAAATTTTATAACCCTCAAATTATTATTTTAAATGCAAACTTAAAAGAAGTTACAAAAACAGCTTAAAAATTTAATTTAAAAAAATCTAAGAAGAATTTTTGAAAAATCTTTCTTAGTGCACCCCTACACCATAAGAAAAATCGCCATGCAAAATGTCAGCCCTTTATGTCCAGCGGTTTGGTCTGTGCGTTGTATGTCAGTCAGTGAGTGAGTTACGGAACTGTTTTATATATATAGATACTAGCTGAAGTACCCGGCGTTGCCCGGAATTTTAAGAAGGTTTGTTAACCAAAATCAATTTAAAAAATTAACACAGTATAAATTAGCCAAAAAAAAGCATGTGAAATGTTATACATATCTCAGTATTTTGGTAGATGCAGTCTTTCATCATTGTACCACTAAAAGCTGTAAAGTAAAAATGTCAAATTGTGGAATGTTTGTTAACCAAAATCAATTTAAAAACTTAACACAGTATAAATTACATAACCCAAAAAAAGCATGTGAAATGTTATACATATCTCAGTATTTTGGTTAGATGAAGTCTTTCATCATTGTACCACTAAAAGCTGTAAAGTAAAAATGTCAAATTGTGGAATGTTTGTCATCCAAAATCAATTTAAAATCTAAACAATTTAGCAAGATTTAACCTTCTATGTTTGGAGCAAAAGAAGCTGATAAGTAAAACATAAAATATACATACATTTATAATAAACCACTAAAAGCTGAAAAGGAAAAATGTCAAATTGTCTTTTGGAAAGTAAAGCTGAAAAGTAAAAATGTCAATTTGTCGAATGTTTGTTAACCAAAATCAATTTAAAGACTAAACACAGTATAAATAACATAGAAAAATAAGCATGTGAAATGTTATACACCCAAATAATTTTTAAAAAATCCAATATAAAAATATATAAATTTATAATTAACTCCTCAGAATTCATCTAGATTTAACCTTTCATCTTTGGAGCAAAAGAAGCTGAAAAGTAAAACATAAAATATATACATTTATAATAAACCATTAAAAGCTGAAAAGGAAAAAATGTCAAATTGTCTCTTGGAAAGTTAAGAGTTTTAAAAAGTAAAGCTGAAAAGTAAAAATGTCATTTTGTCGAATGTTTGTTAAACAAAATTGATTAAAAAAGTAAACACAGCATAAATAACATTAAAAAAAAAAAAACATGTGAAATGTTATACACATCTCAGAATTTTAGTAGATTCAGCCTTTCATTTTTCAAGTTTAAATTAAAAATGTCAAATTGTCTAATGTTTGTTAACAAAAAGTAATTTAAAAACTAAACACAGTATAAATAACATAGATTTAATAACAGTATAAATATCATAAAATATATACATTTATAATAAATCACTAAAAGCTTAAAAGTAAAAATGTCTAATTGTCCATATAAATACCTCCATAAATGCAGGATTCTGTAGCCAAAAAAATATATAAATAAAGTATTAAAGTATTTGTTAAAAAGCACTGGCTGATGAAAAAATTAACAGAAATCTGCAGTTTGGGCTACACGCACCATAAATGCAAGATTCTGTAGCAATAATAGAAACATTCTGTCCTTATTAAACTCCATATAAATCTCTGTTCAATTAAACTGATCCAAATATCATCTGAAGTACCTTCATAAACTATGTTTCTCGTTTCTTGATTCGGGGTTCAATATGAATGTTTGTTAACCAAAGTCAACTTAAAAACTAAACACAGTATAAATAGCATAGGAAAAAAACATGTGAAATGTTATACACATCTCAGAATTTAGATAGATTCAGCCTTTCATCACTAAAAGCTGAAAAGTAAAATTGTCAAATTGTCTTTTGCCTTGTGAACTCTGCATGAAAAATTAAACAGTATAAAAAAGGGATGGGAAATGTCATACACATCAATACTAAAAAACAACGAATAAATTTTGGTTCGAATTTGACTCTTAGTGTGCTTCAAAATAGTTGAAACTCTTGAAAATAGTTGTTCTCAGATGTACGTGCTTCCAAACGTTGATGACCAGAATAACGCTTGACTATGCAGTGAAGGATATTTATATCTGGGCAGGTATGATTTATGAGTACAACAAAGAGACTCGATTGAATTTCTCTTTAAGTTAGATGTCAGATTGCAACTCTATGCATTCCATTTGACAATTTGCTAGCATTATATCTATATCGACTGTAAATAGAATAGAAAACATGCAAAAACAAAAATTGTTTATTTTCCCCGAAGTCCTGAAATCAATTTTAAATTCTTGTACTAAATCGGAAAGTAGGGCTGCGTATTTTATAACATTTTTAGAATTGTGCTTGGGAAATTAAAATAGTAGCATTAAGATTTTTATGCAGTTATAGGCATTTTAGCTAAATATCAATAAAAATTACTTCAAATTGACCAATTTATAGAAAAAGTATGCTATTTACAGTTAAGTTTTTGTTTCTTTTTTTTAATTTTTAAGTGCTATTTTACCATAAAGCACCAAAAAAAACCTTTAAAAAATCATTTTTTAAAACAAACAAATGGAATAGCTAAACACATAGTTAACCGTAAATAAATCGCAAAACTGTGCTTAAGTTTAGACTGATTCTTTTTAGTTAAGATATACTAATTTTTATGCTTTTAAAAGTACATCGTGAATTATAAAATTAAGAACAATATAAAATACAGTAACGGATTATTGCTTCTTTTAGGAAACAACAAAACAATGTTTCAAATTCAAACTTGTGTAACTACTGCCACTCGCTGCTACTGTCGTCTGATGAGCAAAAAAAATTAAATAATTCAATATTATTCTGATTTTTCACGCTAGTGGAAAAAATGCCACGCCCACTTTAGAGTCACTTGAAATAATTAAACACACACAAATATATAAATTGCACAAAAGGTTTTTTTTTTTAAATTCTGTAATGTGTCTAAATCTCCACTATGGAAATATATCGGAGAATTCCATCATTTTAATAAGAAATTTCTAAAATGAAAATAGCAACAAATAACGTCTGTTTATAATCTGAAGACGATGTTAATTTCACTGAAATGTTTTAAAATATTAGATAAGAAAATAAATTTTAGATAAGAAATATTTAACGCATTTACTACGCATTACATCGTTTCAATAAGAAATGTCTGAAATGAAAATGGCAACAGAGAACGTTTGTTTACAAAATAACACGGCGAAAATAAACGACGATCGTTAATCGAAATGTCTTAAAGTATAAAATCTGACTTGAAAGATTATTATTTTCATTTATTATTCTGGTTTAATATATAACTTGAAACTTTTTGATTTTATTTATTTTTATCTTTTCGCTCGTGTTAAGCCACGTTTGCTAACCCTAACGTGGACGCCATATTCAGAGGGATGATTCCACAAAGTGTAACAGCTTACATTTAGTTTCAAAATTGTGGTTTTTTATTAATTAAAAATCAACGGTAATTAATTTCGATTTTTGAAGTTCTTCAGACCCTCGGCTGTTTTTAAAGACGCCTGTATTTAAAATTTCACGATCGTTGCTCCTAAACTGTGGATTTCTATACAATTACAGAGATACAAACATTCATTTTTATATATTAGATTAACCTGATTTGCTTTGATGGGCTTAAAATTATACGATCTTAATAGTGTCACCTTACTAGCAATACTTTAAAAACATTTGCCTTATTCTAAAGACTAGAGAAAACAATAAATTTTAGTTCAAGAAATATTTGATTGGCTAATATAAGGTGTGCGACAGTATAATCTTCTTTTGTCTTTCCGTTACCTTAAAAGACTGAACAGTTGAAGCATCTTCTTTGGAGAGCTTGTGTAAGCCTGCTAATGCTCTATACTTCTTGGGTCTTTTGACACTGAAAGACGAAAAAAGTTGCAAAAGCTGTACTTTATAACTTTTCTGAAAATATGATATCGTTAATAAATAGAGATGTTAAAAATGAAAATATCTAGCTTGTTTTAAATATGAATCCTTCCTTGCTAATATTCAAAGACATACTAGTACAGAGACATAGCTAGTCGCCCCATAAATACAGTTACAACTTTCGGAATGAATTAGAAAAGTATTTTTAAAGATATTTTAATAATCATATGATATGACATAAATGCAATACTTGCGAACATAAAGTATCAATTATTTTTCAAAGTGGCTACCAGTAGCCTTCATAAGTCCTTTTGTGTCTGAGGGCATTCATCAATAGACGAAAAATATGCAGTTGCTCGCAACAAGATTTCAATACTAGAGATACATAGATTATATTGTATATATATATATAAATATACATATATATACAATATTATATATATATATATATATATATATATATATATATATCACGCTGTGAATGATTCACCTTTTGTTTACATCGTTAAAGAGCGATGACGCTTCATTAGAATCCAAATATCTTTAAAACTATTGAATTAACAGAATAAGTGTACGCAGAAAAAATTATCAGTTTTCGAAGCTCTTTCCAAATATGTAACATTTATGAGAAAAAAAAATACACCGATTCCTGTATATTTGTCGGCCATTTTATTTCGAGGAGTGGTCCGCCCGGTCGCGTTACGGTCACGTGATGATCTCGACATCCCCTTGTCTCTTTATTAATATAGAAGATATTTATATATATATATATATATATATATATATATACTTATATATATAATTATACAATTTCAATACTAGAGATTATATTGCCATACCCCCAGTCACACATGAAAGCTTATATTCCCAGGGTTTGAGATACGAGTAGAGCCCCTAAGATCATAAAGGGGGATTGCAGTACCCCGGAGCTTCATTTAAATGAGAAAGGTGGGAAATGAATGAATGGATGAATGAATGAATGAGTGAATGAGTGAGTGACCGACCGCCCGCCCGCGCTCAATACCCAGGTTGCCCCAAAGAAGAGTCTGTTTGTGAAAGCATGTTGTCATAACACATTTTCGACAGTTTCGATAAACAACCGAATTCGGTTCAACGCCGAAACTGCAACTTAAATCCGAAAGTAAGGAATTTATATTGAAAACGAAGCTTGGTTAAAAGTTAAGAGACTTACCAACTAAAATCTAGGAAACTCACAAGAATAACTTAATGTTGAAAGTATGGAGACAAATATCGAAGTAAAATTCAATCTTTATCATTGATTTTTGTCAGAATCTGAACAAACTTTTGAAACACTATTTATGAGCATTGAAAATGATAATCCTTTTGAAATGGTAATTAAATCATCTGAATACCGGTGTCCGGTATATGACAATAAGTACATATTTGTACACTGCTGGCCATTAAAATTGCAACACCATGAAGGAGGGATGATACAAACGTCAAATTCGCATGAAGGAAGGAGATGCTGGGGTATGCAAATGATTAGCATTTAAGCGCAAACGGAATTCGCAGGAGGGAAAAACGGAGTCTCAAACTCTGTATAAATGGAAAGTTACGCAGCGGGTTTCTCCTTCGAAAATCGCATTTCAATGTTGGTTGTTTGTGAGAAGTTTGTGTTATGCCTCGTATAAGAAGGAGAAACAGCTACCAAAACATGTCAGAATTCGAGAACGGCAGGAATGTGGTCTATCGAGAGTGCGGTTTATCGTTCCGTGGTATTGCTACTCGCATGAGTGTGAATCCAACGACTGTCATGCGAAAATGGAATCGATCGGTTCAGGAGGGTTATACTGAGAGTCATGCAGGATCTCAACGGCCTCCCGCCTCTAACGCCCGAGAGGACCGACATGATGTCATGTCGGCCTTGCAGGATTGTACGGCCGCATCACAAAACCTTGAGTCAAGAAATGACCTTGTTTGCAGCAAGTATCCGCACGGACAGTGAGGCGACGTCTGGAGCAGCACGGACTGTCTGCACGGCGACCGTTTTTGCGACTTCCCTTGACACTGCAGCATAGAGAAGCGCGGCGACAGTGGTGCACCCAACGACAAAACTGGATACAGGAGTGGCACCACGTCGTCTTTTCAGACGAGTCCCGGTTCTACGTGCAGCATCATGATGGACGTATCCGTGTCTGGAGGCACCGAGGAGAACGCACGCAGCCTGCTAGCATTCAATATCGTCATACGGACCCTGCACCTGGTGTGATGGTATGGACAGCCATTGGGTACAGGACACGAACACCTCTTGCTCGCTTCGTCGGTAGTCTGAACAGCCAGAGTAGCATTTCTCAAATCTTAAGGCTGGTGGCTGTGCCCTATCTTCGGGGCCTCGGAGACGTCATCTTTCAACAAGATAGCGCAAGACCACATGTTGCCCGTCGTGTCCTGACCTACCTCGACACATAGCGCGTCCGACTGTTGCCCTGAGCAGCCCGTTCTCCAGATCTATCAACCCATGAAAGCATCTGGTCATGAGTTTCTGAGAGACTGGGCCACCACCGCTCTCCAGCCACTACGATTGATGAAGTATGGCATAGACTTAAGCTGCAGGGAATGACCTGCCCGTATCTGTCATCCAAGCCCAGTTCCACTCGATGCCTAACTGGGTTAGAGACGTTTTAGTTGGCCAGAGGGGGCAGCAAATGGGGTGAGTACAAATTTCGGAACCTGTATACCTCCACATTGTCTACAAATTTAATCATGTTTTCTTCCTACTATGCTGCATACGTACAATAATTAAAATTTTGTTATTTTCTTTCCTTCCTGGTGTTACAATTTAATGGCCAGCAGTGTATCATTTAACCATATCATATATCAGAATCCTGGTCGATGATACGATACCTTGTTTTCCCAACTTCTTTCTTCTTACTCTAATCTGTATATTTCCCGTTTGTTACCCACCTGTTTCGTTTGTTTTCTCCCATAATACGTGGAAGTAGAGTGCACGCTTTCTCCGTTGTGATACTACGAATAGTTAGTTCCCAATCTTTCACTTCCTTATCGAACATAATTACTTCGATGTTTCAGCAAAAGACCGACGCAAAACGACTGGTGGCGTCTAATCAGATTTCCCCTCATGCACTTCAAAATACATTTGCCCAATGATGGTACTAATCCGGATTGGGATATGGCTAAGACAGCGGTTACCAACCTGTGGGTCGCGGAAGGGTTACAGGTGGGTCGCGACTCGATCCTAAAACTATTAAAATGGTCTTTGTGTTCTTTTATAATTGTAGTTTTTATCTTCACCTAGGAACACTTGTTAGTGAGTATGAAACCACTTGTTGCATATACTGCAAACATATATCTATTGATAAATAAATAACTGTTTTGCTACAAAGTGCTTCTATTTTTACAACTATTTTCAAGTCAGAACACAAATGATTTATCAATAATCAATCTGTATCTTCAAAAAAGCATATATATATATATATAAGCATATATATATATATATACAAATAAGGTTTTTACTCCACTATGGACCGATGGACCGTGGAGGTATTCCGATAAGGAAAGTTGGGTCGCCAGCTGAAAAAGGTTGGGAACCACTGAACTAAGATATGCAAGTATCCGAAATGATTACTTGAATCTTCGGAACCCGAAGGATCCAGAAGATTCAAGTGAGCCCTCTAAATTCCCACGATGTCGTTTACCCCTCATTTTGTCGAATAAACTCAGAATCTTAGTATGAAACTTATAATAATGGCAATGATGGTGATGATAAATTGCTACCAAGGTTTCAGTAAACTTACTGTTCGATGCAATGTCCGGCTGTGATAATCCAGTTCTCATTGATCACGGTTGCCCCACAGATATGGTTGAATTTTTGTTTACCACCTTTTTCTTGCAAAGAAATCTGTTAAAGTACAATAAAATCTAAATTGTCAGCGCCCCCCAATCAATATATATATATATATATATATATATATATATATATATATATATATATATATATATATATATATATATATATATACGGTTTTCGGTTTCGATTATTGGAGTTCAAAACTGCGATTTTAGGTTTCGGTTTTAACCAAAACCCTATTGACGATCCTAATTGAGGCTTATTTTTGGGTTAGGGCTTGTATTAGTAGTATCCTGGAAAATCGTTTCCCTCCACATCCGTTTTTGCTTATTTTTTATATGTCTATCTTATTTTAGGTTATAGGAATATTGAATAGTCGCATCTGCCCTTTTAGTCATCTTAATTTTAAATATCTATATCTATCTATCTATCTGTGTATCTATCTATCTATCTATCTATCTATCTATCTATCTATATATATATATATATATATATATATATATATGTGGGTACCTGAGCCTACATCGGTCTGTGGTACCTGCATATTCCACCAGTAGAGGACACTGTTATTCGTTTGCGCCGCTTCAGCTCAACTAAAGAAGAAGAGATCTGGCAACTCTAATCAGTCAGACGTTGGACAGAGATAAGCTATGACGCGTTTGTCTGTTAGCAGTAGACGACTGCTCCTTCATTAGTCTATAATGTTATTAATTAACGACGTTTTTTAGTAAATATCTTTTGTAAATAATAAGTCTTCATTAAATGTTAGTGTAGTTATAATAGTATTTGTTTTAAATCACCGCATGGTTATCCTAACCCCCCCCCCCCACACATATATATATATATATATATATATATATATATATATATACAACGTGGGAGGCTATCCCCTGAGCCACCATCCGTCCATGGACGAAGCAACAGGAATAGCAGAGTGTTCGCTGCGGTTTGTATATAATTTGTTTTTAGTGTTTTAATAAAATGCTGTCACGATACCTACGTATCGTATTTTCGGATGATTCTTCGCATCATTAACAATTAGAGGATACCATATATATATATATATATATATGTATGTAATATATGTTGTGTATCACTTTATAAATTAAATATTATAAATTAAATCTACAGAGAATCAAATAGGTTTATAATATTTTTCTCCACGTATTGTTTAAGTTTGATGAGTGTCATTAGATTAATTTTCGCGCGGATTATGATGGCATTAATAAAATTTGAGCAAATTATAAATCATGTTGAACAAATTATAAATGTAGCATACAGTTATTTAATTTATTTTGGTGTTTGATTGACTGACAATTTTCAATTTATTTTAATCCCTTTTTCATTTTTTTTGATTGACTGACTCAAGGCAAAGTTTTTCTAAAGAATTAAGTTTTGTGTAGTCTTTTATATATTTACTTCCTTATAATTTTTAAAGATTTTTTTATGGGCTTAATTTTTCCTTTTTTTAATAAATTAATTTAAAATTATCGCGAAATAAATTAAAACACAGAAGTGTTTCGCGAATATCTTAAAGAAAATGGCGCTGAGAGATTCTTCAGTTTCATTCAAGAAAAGGAACAAATTTTGCTCACTTTTAAGAGAGGAATATACTGATAAGCGGAGCCCTGGGTCAGACTATTTCTCCGTATGTGAGGGTTCAAGAATCCTTGAGATGCGTTCGGCCAATAAGAGCAGATATGCTGAAATTGAAGGGGTGCCCCGTAGAATGCACTGGAAAAATTATAAATAGGATTGACACGAAATAACGGGGACTCTATCGCTGGCTCTCTCGCTCTCTCAGACCTCCTCGCTTGATGACGGCTGCTGTTCAAATCTGAAACTTCTAAGAACGCGATCATGATGATAATGTTGAAGAAACGCTCATGAGCTCAATTGGTTGCTCTCCCGATGTCCGAAGACGGCAAAAAGGATTTAAAGACGCTTCGAGGGCCAATAAACTGCCCCTTCAGATAAGTTTTTTTATTTAATTTTTTTAGCCATGTCATAATTTAAGTAAAATTTTTTTGGTTCTTTTAATATTTTTTTAGTCAGTCAGTCATTTATTTTGGCCCTTTTTTTTCTCTTAATGATATTCGAGGTGATACTTATTAATTTTATTACGAGGGATATTATTAGTTAATATTATTGTTACAAGTAGAATGAGAGTTATTATTAATATGTATGTGTATGTTGAAATTATAATGAAGTTAAGGCAATGAGAGAAAATTTCTACTAAATTCTATTGTATAAAGTAAAGTGAAAAGAATTTATTAACTTGCGTTAAAAGAAATGAATAAAATTTTTAGTTTGTTCCCTCAGTTAAAATTCTGTCTGTCATGTTTTGTGATTATTCATTCGTGAATTTCTGTTAGCCATAGAATCTAGGTTATTGTTTCAGTTTGGGAAAAATAGAACACAACGCAATGTTCACAACACGAACCACTATACTTCTATACGAAATGACAAGTGTAACTAAGAGAATTTAATTACTCGTCCAGTATTAATAATATGAAATAAGTAATCAATAATTAATAATATTGTTTTAAATACTTGTACTTTACATAACCTTTATATAACTTCATTTATTAATTAACTATAATATTCAATAAATTGTAAAGACTTCTTTATTAAATATTAAAAATAAAATACCTTTGTTTAAATAATATAACTAAATTAAATATAAGTATAAATTACTTACCTTTTAAATAATAAATACTCTTTGATATAACTAAGAATATAAATACTAAAAGATTTTAAATAGACCACACACACACACACACACACACACATATATATATAATATATATATATACACATACATATATGTGTGTTTATACACACACATATATACATGTATATAAATGTAAATACGTGTCTACCAGTCCTCTGTTCCTTGATCCGATCCTTTGTCTTAGTATACCATTTATGTATGCACAATTATACATATATTCGTAATTCATATATATATATATATATATATATATATAAAATATATATATATATATATATATATATATATATATATAATATATATATATATATATATATATATATATTTATATATATTTATATATATATATATATATATATATATATATATATATATATATATATATATATATATATATATATATATATATATAAATATATATATATATATAAATATATATATATATATAAATATATATATATATATATATATATATATATATATATATATATATATATATTTATATATATTTATATATATATATATATATATGTATATATATATGTATATATTTATATATTTATATATATATATATATATATATATATATATATATATATATATATATATATATATATTAATTACATCCTAAATAAATATTTCTCTCAACTTGTTTGTGTAAACAACACTTCTAATGGCTTTAATTTGCCCTTAAATTGACTGTAAATAACAGAAATGGCTTCAACAGTTCACATTTACACAGGTGTGTCACTCACCATCCAAGGATACTGTCCACGGAGAACTTTCCGTCCGCCAACTATTAAAAAAGTGAAACCCGGTAAGGTGCTTATTCCACAGTCTTTGACAGTAATGTTTTCGAGGGAGTCGACTATCGGCTGGTCTGGCAGAGAGAGAAGAAAAGAATTCTTAGAGATGGAATTAATAAACTTAAATGGACGAAAATTTAAATGGTTTAGTAGTTGAGGAGTATTGAATAATGAAAATGTCTTTGAAATTCTACTAGCTGGATTGATGTAACTCTTCAAACGCTGAAATAAGTAGTAACGATAACGCTTGATAGTGGTAGTTGGGATATGAATTACTGAAAGTAATTTATATCCCAACTACCGCTAACATTCCTGCAATCGTCTTGACCAGCCACTACTGGCCAGCAGATAAGAAACTTTTGTTAGTAGCAGAGCCCGACTTTGACCCAATGGGGTCCTGGGCAAAGCAGACTTTGGGGGCCCCCTCCAAGGACAGATCCAGAAGGGAGTACATGCCTCCCCCCTCCCGGACCAGATTTCCTCATGAACATGTGGGACACTCACCCAGGTTCCCCATAAGTTGGGACCGGAAATTCAAAAAATAATTACAATAATAATAATGAGTTAATTTATTAATTTACTTTTTAATGTTAATAAATAAATTCATGAAATTTTCTTTTGAAATTCAAAATAGATCAGTCTCAAGTTATTACACCCCTCCCCCCCCCAAAAAAAAAATTAAATAAATAAACCAGAAACGCTTATGGATGTAAGTATGCTTTTACTGTAGTGGGTGCACTGTGCCCCACCCAGGATTTTTTTCTGTATCTCCCCCTGCCCCCATTTACAGCATAAACCAAAAACTACATTTTCAAAAATATGTACAATTTAATATTAAATTTGGTGGGCCCCATAATTTTGGGGGCCCTGGGCAAGTGCCCCACTTGCCCATGCAGAAATCTGGGCCTGGTTAGTAGATCCCATTACGCACATTTAGCAAAAATATTTCCTCTCCAGGTTGCCTTTAGAAATATTACATAATTGAAACAGCTGTATACTTCAATATGAATATTTTAGAAACTTTTCTTCAAAGCTAAAATAAGTATTATTTTTAATCCAAATATCTTAATCCAATTTCCTACCGCATCTCTGTGAAGCCAAGGGAAAAAAAATTGGCTGAAACTAAAAAATTGTTTTTATTTGATTTTTTTTTGTGAAGTAAATTCACCTTTTTCGGTTTCTAAATACATTTCATACAATTTGTCCCAAGGAAACTAAGTTTTATCTGATTTCCGTGTGAAGAGGTTTTCATCGCTACATGAAAGTCATGTAAATGTTAGCGACAAAAGGTAGAACGTGTGTGTTTGTGATATACACTTGCCAGAAAAAGTCTGCATACAAGCGAACGCCAAACTTTCAAGCATCAAAAAATATAATATTACACTAAATTTATCAACTTTTCTTGTACTGATTGAATCATTTATTATCTTTTAAAAATGGTTTTAGAAATACAAAACACATAATTTTGTTTAGAAATCAACTTAAACAAAAAAAATAACACGAAATACTCTAGAAAAAGTTTGCGTACAAATAAGAAAACCTGAAAAAATATAATAGTCATTGACTGTTACTGAAAGTTTAGTAACTGGTCGGATAGCCCTTACGTCCGACGTATAATAGTCATTGACAGTTACTGAAAGTTTAGTAAATGGTCGGATAGCCCTTACGTCTAAGGACCTCCATCAATCGTTGCTGCATAGATTGAACCAGTTTGAATGTTTCATTAGGAGATATATTATTCCATTCCATAATGATAACTTTTTTCAACATCTCTTTCGATGTTATGGAATGTTTACGAATCCTGCGCTCTAGTGCATCCCACAAATGTTCGATGGGATTTAAGTCAGGTGATTGTGGAGGAGTATGTAACTGATTTTTGATGTTGTACAACAACAAGAGCTTCACATTGTGGTCAGTGTGCTTTGGATCATTGTCCTTCTGGAACCAAAAGTCGTCTCCGAAGCCCAGGTTTTGAGCACTTACTTTTAAATTTTCTTTTAAAATCTTCAAATATGCCATATGATCCATTGTAGATTCTATAAATACCAGACGTCCCACGCCATTGGCTGCCATACACCCCCAAACCATTATACCTCCACCACCGTGCTTTACTGTGGACATGATGTAGCACTTAAATGCGCTCTTACGATGTGCTCTTTGAATAAAGGAATGAGTTCTTCCAAGGGTCTTGCCAATTTTCCGAAGAGTTATGCCTTCATTCTTCAGTTTCAAGATAATTTTCCTTTCTTCAGGACTTCTGCTTCTCGTAAGCCGTACCTGTCTTTCTGCACACCAACTTACGTCCTTTAATCCGATAAAAGCAAAACTTGTTCTCATCTGAGAAGAGTACCTTTTCCCAGAATTCCAGAGGCTTATTTACATATTCATTTGCGAAGAGTAGACGTTTTAGCTTATTGATGACCGATATGTGTGGCTTTCTACGTGCTACACGGCCATTATAGTCAGATTTTTTCAAAATCTTCCGTATAGTATCTTCATTAATCGTTTTCTCAAACCTATCTCTAATTTCATTTACAATTTGAGATGCAGTAATTCTTGGATTTAGGCATACGGACTTCAGGATAAAACGCTTTTCACGTGGTGTTAGTTTAGAGGGACGTCCAGAACGTGGCTTCGAGATAATAGATTTTGTTGAATTGTAATTATTGATTGCTCTTTGAATAGAGGAATGAGTTCTTCCAAGGGTCTTGCCAATTTTCCGAAGAGTTATGCCTTCATTCTTCAGTTTCAAGATAATTTTCCTTTCTTCAGGAGTAATCTCCTTTCCTTTTTGATTCATTTTAATTTTCCACAATTTACCTTCAAAAAAGCTTTGGAAACGAATATTGAGGTAATCTTTTTACAAAATTTTAGCAAAATGAGCAACATCACATACAACTGAATTGGGTATATTAAATTTACTGTATTATTTAATTTACTGTATTATTTTTAAATTATTATTAAATTTACTGTATTATTTTTTTAATTTTAAAACGTAGCATGTTATACTTTTTAAACCATTGTTAAAAAGGTAATAAATGATTCGACCAGTACAAGAAAATAAAGAAAGTTGATAAATTTAGTGTAATATTATATTTTTTGATGCTTGAATGTTTGGTTTTCGCTTGTATGCAGACTTTTTCCAGCAAGTGTATATATTACTGATGAAAAATAATAGGAATTTTCTGTATGAAAAGATTAGTTATAAGGATTGGTTTATGCGTCCGCTATATTCTTATTAAAGATGGAGGCTGAAATTAACTTTCTCAAAAATCCAGAAAATGTCGTCACAATAATTTCATTTACAAACTGATGTTTTAAATCATAAAATTAGAAACAAAATAAAACACAACATCCAAAGTAATTTTAGCCGAAAAGATATTACAAAAGCTTAAAATGAGGCAGTTTTTAGATATAACACTTATGGAATACGTGGGTGCGGTTTGAATGTAAACTTTCATACATATATACCTTAGGATAAGCGCTAATATTGTACGTCTAT
Source organism: Dolomedes plantarius (assembly GCA_907164885.2). Classification (NCBI taxonomy): domain Eukaryota; kingdom Metazoa; phylum Arthropoda; class Arachnida; order Araneae; family Dolomedidae; genus Dolomedes; species Dolomedes plantarius. Next base: position 197,650,645 of record OU015496.1, on the reverse strand, counting down.
CAAATGGTGTGACCTTTTATCTTATATGGAAGCAAGGAACATGAGTACAGATAAAAGCAAAGAAACACTGTATTAGAATGTAGTTGAAAATGAAGAAAAGACTATAATAACATTGTTAAACGACCTGGAAAACGTACTGTGGACTTGAGAATTAGAAGTTGAAATGGTTTGTCTTTATATAGAAACAGAACACTTTTGATGCTACTGCAACAATTAGCTAAATACAATATTGATTTATGTGCGCTACAAGAAATGAGATGGACTATTAGTAGCACATTTCATAGTAAGGATTATGTGGTTTATTATAGCTGTCATGCCAAAAACCATATTGAGGGTAATGGATTTGTTGTAAGCAAACGAATAAAACACCTCATAATGGATTTTCAGGCTATTTCACCAAGACTTTGTCAATTGAGAATTAAAGGGAGGTTTTTCAACTACAGTATTTTATGTTCCTATGCTCCCACAGAGGAAATATTTTAGAGTTGGAGTGAGGAACTGGAAGACCAGGTCTAGAAATAGGTTGTCCTGGAGGAATCTTCAACAGAAGGCCCTGGTCTGTTGTGCCAAATATGATGAGGATGATGATAATATTGTCAGCTCTAAAACTATTAAAACACGATGTAAAAAAGACGATGTTTGAAAAAAAAAATAACACGATGCAAAAAAAAGAGATTATTATTTATTTCATCAATAATTAATTTCTTTATGAAATAGTTATGTTTTTTGACAACTCTCTTAATTATTAACAATGTTTGCGCAATCGAAATCTGACTCTCTCTTATCCCTAATTATAATTTATTTATAATCAGATAATTACTAATTGTAAATAACTTACCTAAAGCGTAGCAGCACAGGCAGAAACAATTTAGAAACGTCAAAGTTCTCCTAAGAATGAAATTGTGAAAAGTTTATTTAATCATCAACTTTAAGTTAAATCTAGTTGTGTAAATAAAATTTAAAATTGATTCTATGGTATAAGAACTTACTTATCCATGCTCGCTGGATTCAGAAGAACATCAAATTGTCGGACGCTTGGGTATTCTAATAGTAAATAAATGCTTTTTCAATTAATCGCAACGATACTGTTGATAAAATTAATTTTTTATAGCTACATTAATGAGTAATTTTTTAACTTTTAATCTTATCTAATTCCCCTTCTCCTCTCACAACGCTAATGGGATATCGCGAACTGAAATGAAGGAGAATTTCAGGAGGGAAAAACTTATAGCTACATTAATGAGTAATTTTTTAACTTTTAATCTTACCTAATTCCCCTTCTCCTCTCACAACGCTAATGGGATATCGCGAACTGAAATGAAAGGAGAATTTCAGGAGGGAAAAACTTATAGCTACATTAATGAGTAATTTTTTAACTTTTAATCTTACCTAATTCCCCTTCTCCTCTCACAACGCTAATGGGATATCGCGAACTGAAATGAAAGGAGAATTTCAGGAGGGAAAAACTTATAGCTACATTAATGAGTAATTTTTTAACTTTTAATCTTATCTAATTCCCCTTCTCCTATCACAACGCTAATGGGATATCGCGAACTGAAATGAAAGGAGAATTTCAGGAGGGAAAAACTTATAGCTACATTAATGAGTAATTTTTTAACTTTTAATCTTACCTGATTCCCCTTCTCCTCTCACAACGCTAATGGGATATCGCGAACTGAAATTAAAGGAGAATTTCAGGAGGGAAAAACTTATAGCTACATTAATGAGTAATTTTTTAACTTTTAATCTTATCTAATTCCCCTTCTCCTCTCACAACGCTAATGGGATATCGCGAACTGAAATGAAAGGAGAATTTCAGGAGGGAAAATCTGAATTTGTTATTTCATTTGAGATCGCGGAAGATTCTTTTCGTTAGTCGGTGAATGTTCATTAGAAAATCTGAAAACGGTACTGGCATGTTCTGAAAAATCTTTCTGCTTACTGCAAAAGCAACACCGTAAGCGAAGAGACTAGCGGTTGGAAGGGCAGATGCGTAGATTTTGTAAAAGACTACGATGTGAGAGACATTTTTAATGAGAATGAGAGCGGACTCGTTTTTAGACTGTTTCCTAAGAAGTCCTTAGCTTTCGAAGAAGAGAGATGCAGTGGTGGTAAACTGTAGCAGGAGCACTTTGAAGATCATGTTTTGCTGTTGCAAAACTGGTGAGAAGGAGCGACATTTTATTATAGTAAAATATAATAGACCAAATTGGTATTAAAAGCAGGATTTGAGAAAGTTAAGATCCAATGAGAATCAAATAAAAAAAAGCCTAGATTTCCTCCTCAATATTCGAAAGGGTGGATTTCTAGTTTCAATATGAAAATGAAAAATAAAAGTTTTTTTTTTATAACGACGAATGCCATAAAGTAATGACTTAACAATATTAAAATGTAAAATTGATTTTTTTTTACCCTCCACACTCCAAACTTTGGATCAGGGGCTGTCGAGATATTCAAACTGCTATGCCGTGAACGAGCACTACGCCTTTCTTGATACTAAAACTGATAATGCGGAGTGCAAAACAGATTACAAAATCTATTACTGTTAGTGACGCTATATCATTGTTAAAAGTAATGTGGCAGGAACTCACGCAGACTGCAATTGTTAAATGTCTGAGTAATTGCATTTCCCTACTCAAGAAGCTTATATCTTTGTTGTTGGAAACAATGAAGACAATTTTGTAACTCAGCAGATGTTGAAATCCTGGCAAGTGTGCCAAAATGTATTGTAAAGCTTGATTAAGGCAAGGATATTGTTGCAAGAAGGATAGGAAAATCGATCGCCAAAGGATTGCGGTAAATATAATTAATTGTTTGTGATCTTAAATAGTTTTCAGTTAACGTATTATCGGATCGGTTTACAAATAATCTTGGAGGAATTTTTGATATTGGATAGTTTTTAGTGAAACCCTATTCCGTGAGTCATCAGTCGTATCCATAGACTAGTGGTGAGTGAGATTTTCGATTTTGAGCAATTTTTTAAAACCCGAGTTTCGGGTTTTTTTTGTTTAAAACCACGGTTTTCCCGGGTTTACTTGGTTGGTTCCAGGGGGTCAATAGCAAAGAACTAAAATAATAAATAGTTTATTAGAAGCATTTAATTTATTTCAGAATTTCAAATATAAAAAATAACAATAAATAAATTTAATGTTAATAAACATATACTTACATATATGTATAACATAAATAAAAATGGTACAGATATCTCCTTTTTTATAAAACTGCCTTACAACCATCATTGCACTCAACGTATCATCATTGAGTCGGCTTCTGAGTCTATTAGTAAAGAGACCCATTATAGAAAATGCTCGTTGTGCTTCCACCGAAGTTGGTCGAATTGTTGTTAAAGACCTGAAAAGTTTATAGACTAAACACACCGAAACACAAACCACAGAAATCAGGCATGGTCGTGTAGCTGAAGTATTGCTCTAACGTACGTGCTGCTGGGAATCCCCAACTCGTAAACTTTAGTGAAATATAGCTATGGCGTACGACGCCGCCAATATATCTCCATCTCACTTCGTCTCGTATTTTTTATTCATTTGTTTGAGAGCCGTATCGAGTCCGACTTGTTAAATTCGGTCTTGGTTCCAAATTAAGGAATACAATTGGTGTTTTACTGTATTAGATAAATAACTATTTCCCCGGATTTACATTCAAAATTCCCCGGGTTTCGGGTTCGCAAAATCTTTGAAAAACCCGGGTCGAAAACCCTAGTGGTGAGTATTCAAAGAAAGAAGATTTTAATACGATGATTTTACTAGACGGTCTTGCACCACTTGGAAAATCTAAAATATGTATTTCCGGAGTTTGAGGATGGAGTCGAATAAAATAACAAAATTTTAGAGTAACTTAATTTAAAAACTGAAATTCAGATTATGGAAGAAAAAATTCTCACTTAGGAGAAAATAAATTTTAGAATTTTCAAAATGAAACTCCCTACTATTTAATTAAATTATCTTAAATATTAATAAAGCAAGGTCCGGGTCTGTCTATCGGTCACACTCTCCGGGTGTACCGCCTCAACGTGTGCGTGTGTGTGGCCTATGAAACTTACAGCCATGAAATTTGGCACACGGGTAGTGCAGACTATGGGAAAGTGCACCTCGAAGCCCTAATTTTAAATTTTATTCTAGAAAATTTTTATTTTATGTTTTGTGGGATATTTTATGTTTTTTTAACTTCAGATTACGATATCTCGGCAAAAAATGATCGTAGAATTTTGATCTTTTTACAATCTAAGACTGCAGACATTTCTCCTTTAAACAAGACCTCATTTGTTTAAAAATTATTTAAAACAGACTAATATTTTCATCAAAATATTAAACCCACTTTTTCGAGAACTTTATGCACTTTTGAGGATCTATGGCCGAAGCTCTTCGAGTGTTTATCTTACAAAGAAAATATTTACATCATCTGGAAGATGAAAGCTTTCTCATTCATATAAACCTCATTTCAAGTCTCTATCTTAAAATACCGATTTTTAATTGAATTGTAAAGAACGATACTTAACACAAATTTTCTATCGGTTCTTCAAACGCGAAGAACGGCAAATTCTCCCCTTGGGTTGTAAACAACGATTGAGTCATTCATTCACTTGATTCATTCATCGTCTTCCTGCGGTGGCTAGAGCGTAGCTGGGCGAAGCCGGGCTAGTCTTAAATAAAAGAAAAGCGTATTACTGTTACTTTATTGTAAAACATTTATGAAGGTATCATAGTTACATATTCATAATTTTTTTGCGAGAATAAACTGCTTCCCTCAAGCGACCCCTGAATATGGCCATTTTTCGGGGAAGCATTACTGGACGTCATACAGAAGTTTCACCGAAGAAACGCTATCGGTTTTTAACTTTTCACCCGACAATGTTCATGGTCAACAACTTAGAGTCTTCGGAAAAAGTTTCAATGGAATTTTCTTATTGCGACATTTCCTGAGCCAATCATTGGAGCAGATTTCTTATAATACTTTAATCTTTCTCTGATTTACGCAACGAGCAATTAGTGAATCCCACGACTGATCTTTGTGCTTATAGCAGACTTGCTTTAATTGAAGTTCACTCCATCATACTGAAATCTCGAGATACAGTTATTCGTGATTTACTTCGAATGGTTTTAGAAACTACAAAGCCTCCATTTTATTCTAATGAGGTGAAGCATAGTTTACGTCAGTACGTCTAAACCACACCGTTTAGTTTCTGAGTGTTTGAGGATTTTTAAATCTGAATTTGAGCTTATGCTAGCGTTAGGATATTTCAGACCATCTCTCAGTAATTCTGCCTTAATGGTTCCTAGGAAAGACAGTATGGATTGGTGATCAGTTGGCGATTTTTGAGCCCTGAACGCACGAACCAAAACGATAAATGTTCAATTCCTAATATTTTGGAATTCACTTCGTATCTGCATGGAAAGACAATATTGTTTCACGTGTATTTAGTAAAAGCAAATCTTCAAATTCCACATAATCCTGCCGATATTCATAAAGCGGCTGTTACAACCCAGTTCGGCGTTATATATATATATATATATATATATATATATATATATACACACTCTGTCACAAAAAATATATGCACCCAGAAGGAAACGAGCTACTATCACGAAACTTAATATGTATGTAGTGTATGAGGAGATGAGCCAATGATTACAAATTCAGAAGAACAGACCGTTTTATTAAGAAGATATGGCATGAAAAAGGTTACAAATCTGTAAGTAGTAAATCCCCTTCTGGCAGCTATACAAGCCGAAACACGGCGTGGCATCGAGTCAATGAGGTCACCTATGACCTCCTGCGGAAGATCATGCCATATTCTTTGCAACTGAGCAGTTAATTCACCAGTATTCCGGGACAGCTGCAGTTGCCTTCCAAGCACGTCCCAGACGCGCTCTATTGGCGAGAGGTCTGGTGACCTGGCAGGCCATGGGAGTAAGTCATATCCTTGAAGACATTGTTGGGAGAGTCACGCAGTATGTGGACGAGCGATGTCTTGTTGATAAATGGCACCTGGGCGACTTGATAGCATAGGCAGTACAACTGGCGTTAAAATCTCGTCCACGTAACTGCGTGCAGTCAAAGTGCGTTGAAGTACGACTAGAGGTGATCGTGTGTCCCAACAAATCGTTCCCCACTCTGTCACACCTTGTGTAATCGCCATATGCCTCTCGACTACAAATGCGGAATCGAACCGATGGCCTGGCCGCCTCCACACACCCGTGCGCTGGTCATCAGCATTGAGACTGAATCGGGATTCTTCTCTGAAGATCACACGCCTCCAGTCGGTCACACTCCAGCTTGCCCGAGGTCGGCAAAAATCCAGTCGACACTGCCTATGATGCGGGGTCAGTGGTAAGCGTCTTAATGGACGTCGGCTCCTTATACGTGCGTCGGCCAGTCGTCTCCGAATGGTTTCCCTTGATACCACCGGATGTCTGGAAGGTGGTAAATGGTGTCGAACCAATTCTAGCGACGTTGTTGGTGCGGACGTGTGTTGTGTATCGCTTTATAATTAAAAAAAATATATAAATTAAATATACAGTGAATTAAATACTTTAATAATTTTCTCCGTCTATTGTTTAACTTTGATGAGTGTAATTAGATTAAATTTCGCGCGGATTAATTGTAGTGGCATTCATGAAAGTTGAACAAATGATAAATCACGTTTTATGTACTATAAATGTAACATGCAGAAATTTAATGTATTTTAGTGTTTGATTGACTGACAATTTTCAATTTATTTTAATTTTTTTTAATGTGGATTGACTGACTCAAGGTAAAGTTTTTAAAAAAAAATAAGCTTTGTTTAGTCTTTTTATTTATTTTTCCCATTTTTATTTTAAAGTTTTATACGCTTAATTTTTTTCTTTTTTTTATATATATATTTTTTTTAAATTATCGCGTATTGGTTTGAAACACAGAAGTGCTTCTCGAGAATCTTAAAGAAATGGTGATACAGTTTATTCAGTTTCATTCAAAAAAAGAGACGATTTTACCCACTTTTTGCAAAGGAATGTACTGATAAGAGGACCACCTGGGGCTCCCCCATATGTTTGTACCCGGATGTGAAAGGGTCAGAAGCCCTTGGACATGCTTGCAACCACTAACAGCACAGATGATGTAATTAAAAGTGCCACGTGGAATGGACTAAAAAATATTATAAAAAGGCTGCACACAAAAAATAAGGGAACTTTTCCTTTTTCCTGGTTGTCTGGCTGACGAAAGCTCTAGCTGGTTGTCTCTGCCCTATTCAATGCTGCCGGTTGTTCGGTGCTGACGAGCACTTTCGAAGAACGTCATTATGAAGAAGATTGAGTAAAGACCTGGAGCTGGAGTAGATTCTTTCCCGATGACCGATGAAGTTACATTAAGTTGCCTCGAGGCTCAAACTCCCTTTTCAGTTAAGTTTTATTTTTTAAATTTTTTTAGCCATGACATAAGTTAAATAATTTTTTTGGTTCTTAAATTTTTTTTGGGGGGGTCTGTCAATCAATCCTTGGCCAAACTTTTTTTATGTTGTTCAAAGTGATACTTTTTAATTTTATTATGAGGGTTATAATCTAATGTTTTATGTCTACAAGTAGAACGAGTGATATTATTAATATGTATGTGTATATTGATGTATAAGGAAGTTAAGGCAATGAGATTAAATTATCTAAATTCTATTGGTAAAACGTAAGGTGATAAGATTTTATTAATTTGTGTTAATAGTAATGAATAAAAATTTTGGTTTGTTTCCCTCAGTTAAAATTGTGTCTGTCATGTTTTGTGAGTAATCATTTGTAAATTTCTGTTAGCCACAGAATCTAGGTTATTGTTTTAGTTAGGATATTTATTACACAACGCAATACTAACCACTATACGTTTTAAATATAAGGAATAAGTTAAAATAATTAATATTGCTTTGATTTTGTTTTATTTAAATAATTAAATAAGTAAAAATAAAAAGCTTTAGATACAATACGTGGCTGCTCTTATGATTGCGCGATCCTCGCGCGCAATTGTGTTCCTCGGACGCCCTGACCCTCCGCGACGGTAGACTATCCGTTCCGTGAACCATTGTTGCCAACACCGAGCAACTACCATATCGCTCCGACCAAGGTTGCGGCCGATACGCCTGTTCGACCAACCTGCTTCTCTGGGGCCTACTAAACGCCCCCTCTCAAAGTCCGACAATTGTTCGTACTGTCGCCGGTTACGTCTCAGAGGCATCTCTAGTCACAATACCGTCCATCCATGTCGACAGATTTGTATGAATAACCCTATGGCACGAGCAATCATGCTTTTAAACTCTCAAAGCTGCGCATCTCATATGCGCATAGCGCGCTTACCCTTGTCTCATTGGCGTCGAAATTTTAATCATTTGCATATTTCTTAATAGACTACATTCCTGCCAAGTTTCGTGATAGTAGCTTGATTTCTTCTGGGTGCATATATTTTTTTGTAACAGAGTGTATATATACCGTTTGGTTATAATTAAACTTCCCCTATAAACGGCATCGTACAGCGCAAACGGGTGAACGGAATACAACGAAATTTAGTATATGGGATATACACGAGATGCGCTCACGGGATTTCGAAAAAAAAAATTAGTTCCAAAATATCCACCAGAGGGCGCCTTTTTGGGAAAAACATGAAATTTAATACAATAAACGACCAAAACGGAATACAGAAGCAATATTAACATTTATTGACTAGTTTCTGATCACCTTGTCATCGAACCACATTTAGTAAAGGTAAGGGATAAAGAAAAACAGTTCAGTTTGCAGAAACAAAAAGATTAGGACGAAATTGCGCAAGAGGAGCAGCTGTTGATCGTGTCCAGGACAATGCAGGAAAAGCGAACGATCGTACTGAGCGAGCTGGTGTATCGTGGAGGTGTTGCGACATTGAATGACTTAGAGAACTGCATGTCGCTTCATGTGCGAAGCCTCACAACTGAACAATTACGATCTGCTGTTGAACACACTGTCCATCGACTTGAAATATTGCAGGTGAATTAAGGTGGTTACTTGGAGGAGCTTTCCCTACATCGTCCTGGACACGATTAACAACTGCTCCTCTTGTGCAATTTCGTCCTAATCTGTTCTTGTTTCTGCAAACTGAACTGTTTTTGTCTCTCCCTTACCTTTATTTAATGTGGTTCGATGACAAGGTGATCAGAAACTAGTCAATAAATGTTAATATTGTTTCTGTATTCCGGTTTGGTCGTTTATTGTATTAAATTTCATGTTCTTCCCGAAAAGGCGCCCTCTGGTGGACATTTTGGAACTAATTTTTTTTTCGAAATTCCGTGAGCGCATCTCGTGTATAGCCCATATACAAAATTTCGTTGCATTCCGTTCACCCGTTTGCGCTCTACGATGCCGTTTATAGGGGGAGTTTAATTATAACCACCCGGTATATATATATGTATATACTTATAAGAAATAAACATCGTCTCATTTTAAATTTAAACTTATTTAGTATTAGGTCTACGATTATATAATTTTAGGCTATGAAAAAAAATACGCCGGGCTTTTTTTTCGGGGGGGGGATAATTGTCCCCCCCCTTGGAGCCGCCAGTGGTAGAAACGTAGTCGAAGAAATTCGGTCTTTAAATTGCAACTGCCTTTTTTTCAACGGTTTCTTGATGAAGTATTAAGAGGAATTACGTTTGACGTATGTATTTATAGATTATATTTTAGTATCGTTTTTCTCAAAAGAAGAACATATATATGAGTTGAATTTGCTTTTGGAACATTTAAGGCAAAACTGTTTACCAATTAAACCCCCAAAATGTGTTTTGGAAATTTCCTCCTTAAAATGCCTGGTACTGTTTGTGTTTTTAAATTCTCAACTTCTGGTATTACTCCTTATCCGGCCGACATGCTTTTTTTAAAATTTCCCAAGCATGCTTCTATCACACTATTGGGTCGTTTTATCGGCATATTTAATTTTTACCGAAGGTTCATTTGTCATGCTGGTGAAATTTTCGCATCACTGGTAAAATTTCCCAAAGGTATTACACACAAGAAACACTCTTAGCGAGGGTCTACGGCAAAATAAGAAGATGGAACGACGAAGTAGCATTGCTATTCAATCAAGGAATACAGTCACTTGTACAAGCTATATCATTCCGTTATATCATTCCACACCAAATGCATCTCTCAGTAAGTCAAAAGTCCTCAATTGTGGAAAGGGTTTATTTAGCTGTGTTGGCTTGTTTCTTCAATTTCCCCCCCTCTTTTGCCACTAGATGGCGCTGCTTGCCCTATTTCGGCCTCTCCGCTGCTTCGTGTCTTTGCACGCGCGGATTATTTAAGTGCGTGTGCACTGGGTCTGGTTGCTTAGTTTTCGGCTTTTTGAGCTGCCACTAAGTTCGTTGCACAGATGAAGCTCGTTTGTAGCTTCGAAAGGACTGTATGCAAAAATAATTTCATCTTATTTTTGCTTTATTTACGTTGGTTTTCCTGTTTATGCATCTCTCAGTATTTTGATTTTGAGATAGGTGGTACTCTCACACAAATGTATGATAATCAGTGGCAGCCATTAGCATTTCTATTAATGAAGGTGTCTTTTGCTAAACTCAAATGATCGACATACGACCTTAAATTTAAAATCTATAAGAATCGGAAATCTCTCATAAAAAGTTCTCGACAACTTCGCCATCTTGATGTCCTTTTCACAAATTTCAAATGACATTAGACATGTGAAGGATACTCAAAATTTTGTTACTGACGCACTATCTAGAATTGAAGTTAGAACTACGGTTTGACGGTTTTTCAAATTCGGTTTTAAAAAACCAGTCTTTAAAATAAATATGTCACATTTGAAAACCAGTTTTTAAATTAAGAAAACCGGTTTAATAGAATTCAAATTATTATGTAAAAATTAATTTTTAACTTATTTGATTTCTTGAAGACCCCGAAGAAAAACTTACAGATGCTGTTCGCACATTTTTTAGACGAATTTGGTAAGCGGTAATAAAAAATCGTTTGCTGCAAAAGAAATAATTGCAATTGTACTAAGTTTTTAAAAGTCAAAATTATCGTCTGCGGCTTGAAAGTTTTGTTTTTATTCAAAATGGCGTTTTTAACAAAGCAGTGGCTCGAAGGCTACATTTATGCTCTTTCCGAAGAGAAATATCCATTCTCCGTTATCCAAAAACGATGTGAGAGTCATGGTTTTGTGATATCTAAAGCGTCGATAGGTAATATCGTCAACAAGAAAGGAAAAAAAGTCAAATTGGAGCCTCAAGAGGGACAAAAATTCCAAACAAGTATCCAAGGCAAAAACGGACATCTTCGACTATTGCAAAGGTACGTTGTTTAATGTGAAAAGAAAACCCCTCTAGTCAAAGGACAGTTGCAAAATCATTAAAATGCTCGGTGTCCACTGTAAACAAAATGATAAACGTTGATTTAAATCTTAAGAAAGCGAAAAAACGCAATGTGCATCGTCTTCTTCCAAATCATATCGCTGAACGCAGGACACGCTGCAGAATTCTATATGAGAAACACTTATCCAAAGAAAAATGGAAAACAATTGTCACAATAGATGAATCATGGGTGTATTTAAATGATTGCAACAAAAGAAGAGCCATTTATTATCATAAAAGGGGAGAAAAAAATTTAAGTACATGGTTCAAAGAATCGAAAGAAAGTTTTTCTAAGGGATTCATGATTGTTGCTGGTTTTTCTTATAATGGCAAGTTAAAAATAAAGAGAGTGGAAAAAAATGTCAAGATTAACTCCAAATACTATTAGGAACATATTTTATCACCAATTTTTCTGAATGAAATACCATCGCTTTACCCACAGTGCCATCAATCTGTGAGACTCCATCAGGACAAAGCTAGCAGTCACACATCAAAATCCACTGCAAATTTCCTAAAAGAAATGGAACAAAAAACTGGTATCAAGGCCATACCCTTCACTGATATCCCTACTAAATCTCCCGATGTATCACCTATGGATTTTTGTGCTTTCGGACTTTTAAAATCTGCATTATCCAAACGTCGTCCCAAAACCCTTACAGGTCTCTGGAAAGCTGTTCAGGAGGAATGGGATAGAATACCTCTTCTGACACTTCAAAAGGCATTATTATCCTGGAAATTGCGGTGTCGAAAGATAGTACAGATTAAGGGATGTCAAATAGAACATTTAAAACACAAGAATTTTATGTAATTTAGTTTTGTGAATACAATATACATCGTCTAAAAAATGTGTGAACAGCCTCTGTACAAATCAAATTTTGGAAATCTGGAATTCGAAAACCTGTTTTTAAAAAAGTAGGTTTTTGTATAAACCCTAGTTAGTACCATTTCACGACCATTTGTAACCATAAGGAAATAGCCAATGGTGAAATGAATTAAACGAACTCTAATATTTCAGTTAATCATCCCTACAGACAAGAAATCATTATTTTCCTTTATAAGGTGTTCATCTCTATTGCGATACCTCTACTGGGATACCACGATCAATTAATCCTGAAACCTTTCGATATAACATCTTTCAACATGTACACGATCTTTGTCACTCATCCAGGAGTTTCCGCGAAATCGAACTTATTAACATTGTGTATATCCAAAGATGACATAATTTTATAAGCAAAAAGGTGCCACCTTATTAACTTTTACTTTATTGGATGCTCGATTTACACATCTGTACATCGATTTCATTGGTCTTTTTTTCCACCATAAGAAGGTCAACAATATTGTATGACAATTATAAACCGTTTATACATGGTGTTCGGAAATTATTCCAAAAAGAGACATGACCGGCAAATCTACCTGTAATGAAAAGATAAGAGGTTGACTTTCGAGATTCGATAGTCCAGCTGCTATCACAACTCATCAAGGTAGAACTTTAAATCTGATTTGTTCTGAGAACTGCTCAACAACCTTGGCACTGACAGGATACTTTCTGATGCTTACCGACCTCGGTGAAATGGAGTCGTGGAATAATTCGATCTCCATCTTAAAAACTAATTGATTATGAAATTCTCAATGTACTGATACTCTACCGCTCATAATTTCAGGAATTTGTTCCGCAATAGAGAACGATATTAACACTGCATCCTCTGAACTTGTCTATGGTACTACACCTAGATTGTCTTTAGACATTTTAACACTAGAAAAAACTCCATTATCACTTTCCGATACTTTAAATTTGATTGCCAGAAACTAAAGGTGGGTTTTGACTTTAGCTTGCTGTTATGCAGTTTCTCCAATAGCATATTTGATTAATTCAATTATTTTAGCGACAAAAATAATGTGCTTTCAATATCAAATTCATATTTAATTGTAAACCTTCCTAAAATTGATCCAACCTTGTACGTTCAAGAAGGACAGGCCAAGGTTATTCCGTGGTTAGTCTTTGAGTGATCGGAATATCAGTCCTGCTCTTAATCAATCAGTTGGCGCATATCAGTCGACTAAGTTTTGGCGAAATATACTTTATTTCATGGGTTTTAATGTGACTTGAAGTTTTTGCTTCTCCTCCGCAATGATTGGCCTGCATTTATTAGTACTTACTTAAAAATAGCATTCAGGTACTCGATAGTCGGGTATACCTTGGAAACACACAATAGCAAAATATCATCTCTCTCTCTGTAATGATGGAGAGAACATTTTACGCCTTTCGGAAGATTAAACTTTTAAAATTTGGATTTGTCCTGAACTAAAGTTTTATTTCCCCGATTTTCTAAAACCTGAAAAACATTATTTTGTTTCACAAAGTTTTTGGACGATTCAGTTATTTAAAAAATCATCTTCATTCTTTAAAAGCGTTTCCCTTGTGTAATTCTTGAAAAAAAATTTGGTAGCCATTTACAACACTTAGTGTTTTTTCGTTTCTGCGTACTAAACGGGAAACATATGGCTATAATTTTGTCTAACACAGAATCCCATAAGATCACCTAAGTTTAGAAAGTATATGGTTTTTAGATATGACTTCACGCTTTTCACACCTCTTTCTCTTTTCGTACATCATACATTTCTTTGATATATATTTTTATTAAACCTTTTTTCGTCGATCTGCATGTTCATATATATTATTCCACAATAAGCGCACTACATTTGCGCTTATCTAAAGAACATCCTACATCTGTTTCGCGGAGGTTTTCCTTGTTCAAGAATCCTTACGTTTTGTCCCTAGCAGAACGCTGGTTAACAATGTTACTTTTGTCGTTTGCGTTTAATGTAAAAGATTGCGGTTTCATTGCACGGGTATGACTTTTTGTAGTCGTTGAGACTCGGGTTTAACTGTAGTTGCCAGTGTTTCTAGCCATCGTGTAGCTTTTGTATCGATAGAAGTGTTCCAAAACAAGCAATGAATGTAACTCAACATTCAGTTTATTTTTCTACGAAATACATTTTTCTTTTCTTAGTTTTCAATCGAACTTCAAGATCATTTTGTTTCTTGCCCACTTAACGCGATATATTAGTAAATATTTATATCATAAAGGCAGTCGGCAACATTAATGTACAAGTTAAAATATCATAGCCTTCCATAAATTTTACATATTCCGGAGGATATGATACATTTTATTTTAGATGCAAGATAAATTTTAGATACAGGAGGATATGATTTATAAAGAATAATCCCTTATTCTATCTATACCATATTAGACAAGTAAACCTCACAGATATGTACATTTCTTGAAATAGTTTTCGACACATCCACATGTTTCTATCCATGGATTCACATTAAACTGAATGATATATATAGGAAAATTTCCTTTGAGTAAACTGCACAACAGTTTTGCGGGTCGTCTGAAAACCTTCATTAAAGTGTCCTTACATTTTAGATACAGCAAGGCGCTGACTGGCTTACTTGTTTTGAGTGACTGTGTTTAATGTAACCGATTTTGGGCTCGATACTTGAGGATGGCTTTATTTTCGTATACGTTAGGGTAAATGCACCTATAATGGGCCATGTCCCTATAATGGGCCACCCTTTAGAAATGTCGAGAAATTAAGGGTCTATTGTTACCTTAGGCAGTGGAAGGGGTGGGGGGTCATTGGCTACTACCTGCAAGGATCCCTTAGCATTGGATTTTTAGTTTATTCCTGTACTTTGTGCGAAGTGTAAGGTGTATTCCACTAGAGAGAAGTAATTTGTGTTTGTTTTAACGTCTGCTTAAGAAATCTGTTAAGGTAAGTGAATTTTTCAAAAAAATTTTATTTAAGTACTATAATGCCTTTATTGACCGTAACTATTATTCATTACGATAGTATGTATAATTCTAATTGTACAGTGATTAAATGACAAAAAACTTAGATTCCACTGTCAGAATAGCGTGGCCCATCATGGGATAACGAATTATTACACTGTCCCTGTATGGGACCAGCCCGTGTACTGGTACAAATTATTTTTTCGGAACTGTCAATATTTGCAACAACATACCAGCTGTGACAAGTAAAGTGGTACATCATCGACAACATTAACCACAATTTTTAAGTAAATTTAATTTTAGATGTTTAAGTTAATACATTTATATTTCAGTTTTCATATATTTAGTGTAGTTATACTGTAGTTATAAAATGAATAAACCGGTTTAAAAATATGCATCATGTTTTTAGTTCCTTTTCTTTCCAATTTTATGATATTATAGAATTGATTTGTGTTCCATAACATATTAAATAGATGGCCCATTAATGTTGTGATGGGCGATATTGATGGCCCATTATTGGGTGGCCCATTATGTCTAAATCGGATAAAATAATGGCCTATTATAGGTGCATCAGGTTGGTTATTATTTATGTACATATATATTTTTTATGGATGCAGCCAGTGTGCTCCAATTGCTACTACAGATGTAAGACAGTTATTAAAATGGCAGGTAAAAATTTGGACCAGTTTGCTTTATCTATAGATGTGAAAATTCAGATTTACTTCAATTTTTCTCTTAACCGGCCCATTGCTGGTGCGTTTACCATAACACTAGAAATTAAACAGTAATTGCCAGCATTTTTAAACTTTATGCAGCAGAAATTGTCATGATCTCTATCAAATCACTGAGGTAACTACGCATAGCGGCCTTTTACTTTTGACGAGTGTATTTTGCTTGTGATGGTTATCAAGTATACTTCTAAAAAGTTCGGTCCCTTCTTATTAAGCGGGAAATATTTATGCATAAGGACTCAGAGTATCAAGTTCGACACAATTGCGTGAGTTTCGGATGGATATGACTTTAATAAAATAGTCCCCCGCTTATACCCTATGTCGGGATACACTGAAATTAGTTGATTTAATCCACTGACGTTAGAAAATGGTTCGGGGACACCTACCCGGTGTCTCTTGATATACCGATGGAAGATACTTGAGACTGTCTTTTTCCTGTTTTATTATATATCCTTTGCTATACATATAATACCTTTGAGACAATACGCAGGATTGCTCGATGTTCTCTCTCGGAGAATCACAGTTGTACTACAAAAAACAAAAACCATATACCGACGCGCATGCGTCATGACTTCTCCCAATCAGCCTCTTCGAAAACATCTGAAGAGACGGGGAGGTTTCTCCCTCTATTGGGCAGAATGTGTATGAAAACTGACATCCTCCCACCTGAATTTACCTTTGGTAAATTCACCTAGACACAAAATTTACTTACTTTTGGCATATACAATTCTAAATATCAATACTCTTTCTCACGACTGAAAAAATAGTACCTAAAATTAAAAGACATAAAAAATATTTACAATAACTATATACATATGTACAACATGAATTACAATAATTAGAAAAAAAAGAAAAATTGTCTTTCGAATCAAAGTTTTTGAATGTCAATAAACGAGTCTTTTGGGAGCGACTACGGGCCGCCCACTACGGGTATGGACGATTGGTTCGAAAGGAGAGTCAATGTTCACCTCTAAATTGTAAAGTCTTTGAACCGGTCGGATGAACTCTCCTTGCTGCGTTTTTACTCTAGCCACTCGTGAATGACCGTCTTTTCCTGGAAATAGTTCCACTATTCGGGCTAAAGTCCACTGTGCCCGTTTTTGGTCGTTTTCAATGATGACCACATCGTTCACTGACAATGGTTTAACATCTCGGCCAGATGTTTGTTGTTTTAGTTGTCCCAAGTATTCACTCCGGAATCTCTTCCGGAGATGATCCCGGATCCCTTGTACATGTTTTATTCGGTTGTTTAACCCCTGACGGTCCACCAAATCGATGTCTTCAACATCGGACAAGCTCAGTGTCTGGAGAAACATAGCCGGAGTTAAGGGGATGGTGGACCTTTCAAAACGATTTTTGAAATATTTACCACAGAGATATGAAATTTTGTATATATATTCATTAAAGTATAACAATATTAAACACCTTATAAAATTTTATAAATATTTTTAAAAAATATTTTATAATTAAAAAAATTAAATTAAATTACCCTTCTTTAAAATGCTCCTTGCGACTCAATTTTAAACTTTTCCCCTTGATTTTGCATTTATATTGCTTATAAATACTTTCTGAACAAAGTTATGTATTTTTTTGTACTTTCGTTGAATAGTTAATTTTTAGAAAATATTTTTATGCTTGTACTCTGAATTTTCGCGAAATTTTTGTACTTTTCTACACTAAAGTTAAACTTTTATAACCTAAATGACCTCGAATCCTAAAATAGATACATAACTTTATTTTGATGTATTACAGGAATCTTTATTATAAATTTCATAAAATTTCGTCAAAAATTATGACGCGAGGAGCATTTTTAAGACTTGCAAATCTAGAAATTTCTCATTTTGAGAAAAAGTCATTTAAAAGATAATTTTCTATCTACCTTTAATACTTACTAATCTAAAGCCACCAATTTTTCATTTTTCTTTTCACTACACATTTTAAATGCATTTCATTCCAATATTTACATGTTTTTAAAATATTAATACACCCCCCAAAAAAATTCCAATTTTTGCTCAATTTTTGGTAATTTGAAAGTCCACCATCCCCTTAAAGGAGACGGGTCCTCCGGACTCTCTGACACATAAGTGAGAGGTCGTGTATTTATTACCTGCTCACAGTCACAGATGACGGTCAGGAGTTCTTTATAAGAAAGGACAGCCCTTCCTAAAACCTTTCTCAGAATCCGTTTTACTAACTGGATCAAGCATTCCCACCAACCGCCCCACCAGGCGGCGGAAGGGGGATTGAACTTCCAACGGATTTTCTGCAATGTCGACGCTGCCGTAACAAGTTCCCAATCGATGGAAGAAAAAGCTGAATTAGCACCGACAAAGTTCTTTCCGTTGTCACTATACACTGTGACAGGCCTACCTCTCCTGGCAATGAATCGCCGGAAAGATTGCAGAAACGATTCGGTTGAAAGCGACGTCACCAGCTCCAAATGTACCGCCCTGTATACTGCACAGGTGTACAAAACGATCCAAGATTTCTTAGCTCCTTTAAGGAATAAGGGGCCGGCAAGATCTACACCCGTCACTTGGAAGGCTGCAAAGTCTTGCACTCTGTCAGCTGGTAACGAAATCGGTATGGACTCTGTCTTAGTTGCATTAAACCTTTTGCACCGTACGCAACGGTGTATAACAGCTCTGATTGTTCTTCTAGCCTTGATGATCCAAAACCGCTCGCGTAAATTAGACATCAACAGGGTGACCCCAGCATGTAACAGTCTCTGGTGTTCCCATAAAATCAGGAGATGTACTACCCGATGATCGGAAGGTAAAAGTACCGGGTACTTAAAATCATCTGTATCATGTCTGTACATCACTTGAGTTTTTACTCTGATAATGCCCTGTTCGTCAACCAGTGTTCGAAGGTTCTTAAAACACTGTTTTTCATTTTTCGAAAATGATTCTTTCTGTATCAGAATGAAAATTGTTTCTTCAGCTTTCTTAAGTTCCGAGATCGACAGTTCAATTTCTTTACATATGTCTGTTTTTCTAACGTTGTTCAAAAAACGTAATATCCACGCAACTAATCTTAAAATTCTCGGGAATGAAGAGAAATAACGATAAAACCAATCATTCGGCACGAAAATCCCTTCAGTGGCGGCAAGCACCGATTTTCTCTTTTCGAAGTTCACTACTTCTTCGTCAGGTTTCTCAACCTCGGAGGGCCACGACTCCTCAGGTCCTTTCAGCCAGTTGGGTCCCTCCCACCATTTTGATCGAAGAAAGTGCTCTACTGAACAGCCTCTCGAAGGCAGATCTGCTGAATTTAGTTCAGTCGGAACATAACGCCACTCTTCTACTTTTGTCAACGTACGGATTTCCTGTACTCGATTCCAAACGAAAGTGCCCCACTGAACATCTCTCCGGATCCAAGTCAGTGCTGTTGTGGAATCACACCAAAAGAATCGTTTTATTCCAGCAATTCTTAAATCTGAAGTTACTGTGTTTCCCAGTCTGGCTCCTATAGTACAGCCCAGCAACTCTAACCTTGGAATAGTTACGTTCTTAAGTGGGGAAACTCGTGTGCGTGATTGCACTAAATTAACACTAATATGTTCATTTGTTTTTATCCTTATAAAAATAGCAGTAGCATATGCTTGCCTACTCGCGTCACAAAAAACATGCAGGCTGACATCTTCGGGTATCGAACCCCGAACCTCCATCCATCTCGGAATCTTAATTTCTTTTAGTAATGTCATCTTCGTTAGCCACGTAGAAAACTGCTTTTCTAACGGTTCTGGGAGTTTCTCGTCCCAACTCAATTTTTGTTTCCAGCATTCTTGTAAGGCCAATTTTGGGAAAAGAGTAACGGGAGAAGTGAAGCCCATGGGATCGAACAATTTATTCGTGCATGACAGTAGGGACCTTTTACTAGCGACCATGTTCCCTTCCGTCTTCGTTTCTATTTTACATGACAACGTGTCATCTTTTAGATTCCAATCTAGCCCTAAAACACAAACACTTTCCTCTAACCCCGCCTGAGAAATTACCTCACTTTCTCCGTTCGTCCTCCATCCCCTTAAATTAAACTTTGCGGCCGAAAGCAGCGTCCGCGAAAGCATCACAAATTTGTCTAGTTCTTCAACTGTCTTGAATCTCACAAGACAATTGTCTACATAAAATGATTCCTTTAAAGTTTTTGCAGTGTCTAAAAAACACTCCGTAGCATTATCTAAGTGACAATTTAGAGTAGCCGCCAACAAAAAAGGACTACACGTAAGCCCGAAAACCACCCGTCGGTGGCGATAAACCTTAATATCCTTCTCATTCACACCTTTCCACAAAACCCGTAAAAAATCCCTATCCTCTTCTCTAATACTTATTTGTAGAAAGGCCTTCTCTATGTCCGAAACTACTCCTACCGGAAACTTCCGGAAGCGATTTATCAACGAGGGTATGATTTCGAGGAGGTTCGGACCCGTTTCTAGACATTCGTTTAACGAGACAGTTCCTTTACTATGTGCTGACGCGTCGAAAACCGGCCTAACTCTCGTAGTACCAGCTTCCTTAAAAATTGGACGGTGGGGAAGATAATGTTCATTAGGTACATCATTACGTACCTCCTCAATAATATTATCCGCCAACCAGTTATCAAATACCTCCTGATAGGCCCCAATTTTATTCGAGTGCATTAGTTTCTTCCGAGTAGTCTCTAGGCGTTTTTCCGCCAATTCTCGGTTGCTAGGTAACCTAGAACGATCTAAAACCCATGGTAGTGCAACCTCATATCTACCTTCGGAATCTACTCTCAACCTTTTCTCAAAATATAGCATACTCTCTTTTTGCAACTCTAGTTTTGTTTTCGCTTCGACCGGGTCAGTTATTCCTATAGTATCTAATTTCCAAAAATTTTCTGCTGATCTCTCGTTCAACAGTAACGAAACACATGTGTGGGTATCCTTCTCGTTAAAATTTGGTACTTTTCCCATGATGACCCATCCCAATTTTGTTTCCATAGCTACGGGACCACTCTTTAAACATCTTAATTTTCCAGTAAATAATTTTCCCGCGACGTCAGAACCGATAAGCATTTTTATTTCATCTCCCACTTCCGGAAAACAACCCTGCATATCATTCACATAAATACCATAAGTTTTTAATTCCTCTGACAACGACCCGTTTGAGGATATCCTTTTTACATCTGAACAAATAATTGCTTTGTTTAAACATAACATCTCACAACTAAAATCATTATCAAGACTATTTACGCAAATGTTATACATGCGATGTAACTCTTCACCTGTCTGTACGCCACCGAAAAGTTGATGAATTAATCTCTTTTCCCCCACGCTCTCACATCGTAAATACTCAATGACGTCATTACAAATGAACGACTGCACCGCTCCACTGTCAATTATAACTCTTATGTTTTTTTGCCTGCTCCCGTTGGATATTCCAACCACTAATGTCTGCAATAAAACTCCCTCATCTTGTAAACAACTCGACGAAAGTATTTGATCATTGCCAACCGTTTTCGCCTCCTCTTTAGACTCAGAGCTTGCAAATGTCTGTTTACTCTTGTCTGGCGCCGTTGGGCAAAGGATAGACAAATGACCTACTTTCTGGCATATGCCGCATCTGACCTTCAATTTTAACCGACAGTTGCGGGAAATATGATTTCCCCCCTTTTTCAAACATACATAACAAACTCCTTTTTATATAACAAATCTTTCTTTTCCTGATAGGAAAGCGTTTCTGCTTTAAAGCATTTTTCTGTCGGGTGAGGCTTCTCACAGAAAAAACATAATTCTATTTTTATCTTATTAGGCGTCGATTTTTTCTCTCCTACCCACAATTCGTGACAAGTAGGGATATCTGATTCCATTAAATCTTTATTTTTTGAACTCCTTTTGGGTTTGTTTAAACCGAAATCATCGTGCGCTAATAGCATGCGTTCTTCAGTTAATACTTCAGTTTTTAAAAACTCAAGAAGAGAATCTAAATCTGTCTTACCTCTAATTTCTGTGGACTTTTCCCGTTCTCTTTCCCAAATTCGTTATATATCCGTGGGCAAACAGGATTCAACTAGAGGGAATATTATGCTGGCATATTTATCCTTAGTGACACCAAGCGATTCCAACGCTCGTAATTTAGTCTCTAATTTGTCGTAAAGCGATGATAATGAAAATTTTTGATTTGACGTATAATTTGCCAGAACTAACTGTAATAAATCTCGAACATAAATTTGTATAAGAATCTGGGTATTTCCAAATCTAGTTCGCAAGTGCTCTATCACTTTTGAATAATTATCAGCTGTGCAGGGGTAACTGTTCACAATCTCCCGTGCTTTGGAATTCGGGATCGTTGACTGTATTAAATACACAAATTTCGAGTGTTCGTCCAACGTATCGTCTTCATGAATTTTTATGAAGGTATTCCAGAAGTTTAGCCACTTTCGGGGGTCTCCATCAAATTGAATTAAATTAATTTTCGGCAACCTGATTTGAACTTGCGAAATTCTAGCTTCGGTTTCGTTTTCACTATTTTCTTCCACTTGACTTTTTTGACCTCTTGACGAACAAATTTGCTTTGCTTCTGTCTTTATTTGTACGAATTTTTCCACATATACTTCACAAGCTTCGAATTCTTGAGCGTATTCTTTCTCTTTTGCTCCTGAAGTTAATAAGGCATCTAGCAGTTCTTGGTCAATTTCTCGGAGCCGGTTTGACTTATCCGTCAACTGTTCCAGACTTATTTCGATGTCTGTCATTCTTAGTTCCTTTTCTGCTAATTTTTCCTTAAGGAGATTATAAACTTTTGTAAACGCCGTACGGAGCGGTGCTCTCTTAATCTTCAGTAGCTCCATTTTTCAATCAATAATTAATCTTCCATCAATAATCAATCCTGCCGCGGCTGCGCCACTAATGTCGGGATACACTGAAATTAGTTGATTTAATCCACTGACGTTAGAAAATGGTTCGGGGACACCTACCCGGTGTCTCTTGATATACCGATGGAAGATACTTGAGACTGTCTTTTTCCTGTTTTATTATATATCCTTTGCTATACATATAATACCTTTGAGACAATACGCAGGATTGCTCGATGTTCTCTCTCGGAGAATCACAGTTGTACTACAAAAAACAAAAACCATATACCGACGCGCATGCGTCATGACTTCTCCCAATCAGCCTCTTCGAAAACATCTGAAGAGACGGGGAGGTTTCTCCCTCTATTGGGCAGAATGTGTATGAAAACTGACACCCTAAATAGAACAAGGAAATCTCACGGATATATATTATTGCAGTCCTGATTTTCTATAGTTACGAAAGTTTCTGTTCATTAATGCGCAGTAAATGAGAAGATATTAGGATTTGTACATCATCCTTAGTTTCGGAGCAAGGAATACGCCGAAAGTTAAAATATTCTGACATTTCACCCATAGTTGGTTGACTCATAGTTGGTCACCCATAGTTGGTCACCCATAGTTGGTTGAGTCCACGTTGGTTGACTTAAGGCCTGTTCGCATAGGAGTCCGGTAGCAGAAGCGTTAAAGTATTCAAATATATTTAACCAATGACGAACCTCCTAACGATTAGCAATGAAATTTTTAACGCCTATGATTGGTTTATTTCCGTCTCAGCGCCATCTTTCCTTTTACGCTTCCGCTACCGGACTCCTATGTGAACAGGCCCTAAGTAGTTTGGACGCTTGCGTTTGATGGAACAGTTTGTAGGTTCGATTTCCTCCCTTAGCACTATTTTTGAAGCAGGATAAAATTTGGGTCTAAAGACTCTAAAGTGCAGTTCCTGGTACTTTTAGAATTCTTGTTGCATTTGCTCCTTATCAACCTGCTAACGTAACTCACAAATATGTCAGTAAATTTACTCAAAAGCATATCTTTCTTCCTTTGGTTTTCTACTACATTTCAAAATAATTGCATTTATTTTCGCAATGAACAGGATGTCACTATAAATATATGTATTTGCTTCATTACAAGCAAGTTATTTGCCACATATCTCCCAGAGCGAAATGTGCGCTTTATACCCAATTTTCCTACATAGTTCTCTGGGAATTCCTTCCCAAACGAGCAACCACTTCACCACCTTCCATTGCGCTTAGTATGATACCTTATTTCTCAAGGTTCATTATAATTCTAGTTACAAAAAAATACAATTATTTACAAAAGATGCAAAATATTAACAGTATAAGTTTACAGTTCAATATACAAAATATTATATATATAGAATAACACACTGGTTATTTTGTATTGAATGTTCAGATGGTGTGTGGCGGACTCGGCTCAAGCAGTTTAACTTATGACGTCATGTGCCATTCCTAATCCACCTGGGTTCGTTCCGACCCAGATCCACGTTGGATCTCTTGCCGTTGTGCAGATTGCTTGGCTAGGACGTTGAGACGAAAATAAACCAATCATAGGCGTTAAAAATTTCATTGCTAATCGTTTGGAGGCCTATGATTGGTTTATTTTAGTCCCAACGTCATCTTTTCCTTAACGCAACGCAACGGACTCTTATGTGAACAGGCCCTTAACTTAAGAATTTATCGAATGAAAGTTCTGAGATATTTAACTGTATTTATTCTGTAAGTGATGAAACAGAAATTTACACATATATTGATGATCAACAAAGCGTACAAGATACTACTGATGAGTTGTTACTTCAAGTTACAAGAGTTAGTAGCAACTGTAATGCACAATCTGAAACGAAAAGTGTTCCGGATTTTCTGAAGTAAGGCTACCTAAGCTGACTCTTACAAGTTTCAGTGGTAATATTGAAGAGTGGTTAACCTTTAGTGATTTATTTAAAGTTGCAGTTTCAATTAATGACAAATTGTCCGGTGCTCAAAAAACTGCAATATCTTACGTGTTCCTTAACGGATGATGCTTTAAAAATTGTTCAGTCGTTAACTATTTGTGATAAAAATTTTGATATTTCTTGGCAGTTACTTTTCCAACAATATTCGCACAAGAGAGACATTAGTGCCGTTTACATGTGCCAAAAACCTGGGTCAAAGCAGGGTTGTTTCTTGCTTTTTCACTCCTCATCCCTACGATAGGGAAAAGTGCAGGGTGGATTTTCGACCCTGCTTCGAACTAGGACAAAACCCGCTAATTACCCATGATGCATGTCGAAGCATGAAGCTGGGAGTATACAACATGGCGTATTTAAACATGTTCGAACCGACGCGACAAAAATGCCAAATGATCGATGCAGGGATCTAGAAGTAAATCATCTTGTGGAAGTGCACGTTGAAAGCATAAGAAATGGTAAATTTGATGGAACTGTCAGAGACAGTGAAATTTATAAAAATATATCCGAAGATCTGGCGAGGAAAGGATTTACAAAATCTGCCTCGCAGATCAAAAATAAAACAAAGTCATTAAAAAAAATGTGCAAAAGTACTAAGGATAAATAGAAGAAAAGTGGTGCTGTATCTCGGCATAATTTTAAATATTTTGAAGCTTTCGATGAAGTGCTGGGATGTCGAGACAGCACCACGCCAAAAATCCAATGTGACATTGGATTAGAAGACACATAAATTCCCCACAACACTACTATTGGTAAGTGTCACATCTAATACTTTTATTGAATATAATTTAAATACAAAAATTTGCTTTAAAATTTATTTGTCAACTGGTCATTTTCCTCTAAGCACTTATTTAAAAGGAAGGTAATTTTTTTACTTTACTGAAAAACTATTCTAATTTCTTCCTGCTACTGTGATAAGCTTTTTGTACAACAATCTCACTTTTTCTTATGAGGAACCTCTTACAAACTACAACAAATAATTCTTTTTTGATGAAGATATTTTTGATTCCTGATTCAAATAGGAAGGTTAAAAATTAAGATATCTAGTTTGTTGAAAATATGGATGGTCCTTTCTCAATATTCAGAAACATAGTTATCTATATCCAGGTACATATGAGCCGCTCACTTGCCAAATCGGTTAAGTCCATAAAACAGTAATTACAAGATAAAAAGAACTTGTTATATACCATGTTTTTAAATTTTCTGTTGAATCATATAAACTTGACAATTCTATGTATTGATAAATACTTTTTAAAATTTTTTTCGACGAATTATCCCATCAACTTGAAAGAAAATGATCAAATGAGTAATAAAGAGAGGAATTGTAAGAGATTTTCAAACAACAAAATTAACTGAAAATGAATTCAATGCTGCTTAACACTACAGCGGGCGCTCCCATGTATAAAGTGCAAGATGTTCATAATTTTGAATGGTATGTTTTTACAAGTAAGGTTTGAATGTTCTAAGCAGTTTCTATTTATAGCTATACCCTTTCTAATGCAGGTTTGATTTTCTGACCCTCGTATTCCTTTCCATTCATTGTTCGTCGTGATTTAACCGTGGTAAACCAGCGATTATACTGGATTGCAATACGACAAATTTATGAGTTGATGTAGTCGATCAAATGTGCAGCTATTACACGGTATTCCGCATATCACGAAGATGGACAAACTCATTGTTTTTTAGGTTTTTGGACATAATAGGAATCGATTCGCAAGTTGTCCTCAGATCCAATAAATGGGACAGTTTCGAAATAAGGCGATTGTATCTGCATTCTTTCGCCTTTAATCTATAAATATAAAATAGTTCCGTAACTGACTCATTCATTCACTGACTGACTGACTGACTGACATACAACGCACAGACCAAACCGCTGGACCTAAAGGGCGGAAATTTTGCATGGTGATTCTTCTAATAGTGTAGGGGTGCACTAAGAAAGATTTTTCAAAAATTCTTCTTAGATTTTTTAAAATTAAATTTTTAAGCTGTTTTAGTAACTTTTTTTACGTTTGCATTTAAAATAATACATTGAGGGTTATAAAATTTATATCACGAGAAAGATCATAAAATTCCTTCAAAATGAAATTTTTTTCGAATTTTTACCTCCATTTCCTGATTTTTGGTGAATTTTTAAAGATTAATTTTTAGAATTTAATTTATTAAATGATGATCACGTGATTTCTTTTTCTGGTACTTTAAATAAATTTATCGTCACGTGCAAAAAAAAATAGACAAAAATATTTTTTTCTTGGTAATGCGGCAGACGATTGGACTTTATTTTGTCTATAAAAATATCCCTTACGATTTTTTTATAAATATGTTTTTTTTTACATCAATTGTATACATTGATCGTCGTATTTATTATAAATATATATATATATATTTTTTGGAATTAATTGCATACATTGACCGTTGTATTTAATTTCAATGTACTCCGTAGCGAAGCGCGGGTTTTCAGCTAGTTATAAATATATCTCAATATTATCAACATTTTATATCTTGTCATAAAACGCAGAATTAATATTTTCAATTTGAAGAAAGAAAGTTTATTACAAAAAGAATAATCAAGATTAAAAGAGACGTTGCACTTTATGCAACGCGCGCCTGCTGGTGTACCAAAAATTGGCGCGCCCGCTGAAGGGTTAAAGATGGCTAAAAGTATTAAAAGAATGCATTGTCATCGTGTTCTGAACTATTCTAAAAGTTTCAAATGTCTAGCTAGTCGGGAAGTTAGTTAAAAATCGATTGCAAGATTTGTACTGGACAAACACACAAACAAACAAGAAAGCGGATTAATAAAAACGTGGTAAAAAGTGGAGAAAAGAGATAAAATAATATTTGTTTTTTAAAATTCCTCTGAAAATATAAATTTAAATAAACATTGTAGAATGTATTATTGCAGATGTACAATGTGACATTTATTGAGCTATATGAGAAATAGCCGGGCTTCGCCTAGCTACGCTCAAGCCTTCCGTGTAACATATTTATGTACTTCGGGCCCCACAAAAGAAAAAAAAAGCCTACAAATGTATTAAATTCAAGTGAATAAATTCCTTTCAATTTTCATTCCCGTCGCTGCCGACAGATGGCAGCACCACTGCTCCAGATGATTTGGTTTCTCAGCAGTGAGTGATTTTAGAATGAAAATATCTCTAAAACTATTGAATTAACAGAATAAGTGTACGCAGAAAAAATTATCAGTTTTCGAAGCTCTGTCCAAATATGTAACATTTATGTACTTTCATGAGAAAAAAAAATTACACCGTTTCTTGTATATTTGTCGGCCATTTTTTTTTCGAGGATCGGTGCCCGCCCTGATGAGTTACGGTCACGTGATCTCTCGACTTCCACTTGTCCCTTTATTAGTATATAGAAAAAAAAAACTTGATAACTTTTGAACCATTGGCGAGATTCAGTGAAAACCTGGCGGTTGAATGCTGGGCATGTTGGGATTATTTTTGAACATGCGCACTCGTATTATTATTGTTGTTGTTCATTTTTCGTTGAACATGTCGAAATACAGCGTTTCAGAGCGTATAACCATCGTCAAGGTCTACTATTCGAGCAAAAATGTTGCAGAATTTTTCTCTTCGTCTGCGCCACATCATGGCCATTGATGGCAGGCATATCGAACATGTCATAAACTAAATCCGATTACCTGTAGTTACTTTTCAAACTTGAATAAAAATTTTGAACTCAGCCGTTTTTTAAAATTTGATTTTTTAATTTCATATAGCTCAATAATTGTCACCCTGTGGATTTTAAATGATGACATACAAAATCTATGAGATAGAATATCATTGGAGGAATCGTTATTTTTATTACAGTTTTTACGTGACTAAGTGACACGGTATTTCTACACTCCGAATGGCAACGGCTGCAACTACTGGATGTTAACATTAGCGGCCGTCCGCAATTTTCAACCGCGTGTGAACATGGATTTGCGCCCTGAAATCAGGAATGCTCGAAAGCGAGCTGCACGATCAAGTGAAAATTGGGAACAGTCTCAAGAAAGAAAGCGAAGAAGAAGTAATTAATTATGAGATTGGCATGAAACAGAGAGCATAAATGATCGCGAGGTTAGGCTTAACTGTTGCTGGCAATGCAACCGACAACCTGTAATAGTTAATTTTCTAAACTTTTTTCAGTACTTCAGTAATTTTTTCTCCATTTTATAAGTGAAGAAATTTTCCCAACAATTTATTATTTGATTTGATTAAGTGTGGATATCTGAATTGTGAACAATAGAACATACAAAGAGTGATGTAATCCACACTATAATTTAGTACTTGTGGAATTTTTTCCCAACAATTTCTTATTTGATGTAATGATAAAGTGTATATATATATCTTAATTTTTAAAAATAGTACATACAGAGAGGGGTATAATTTTAAAAATCATTCGTGTTGGGTTTCTCGGTCTTCTCTGTTCTGAAGTAATGGAAATTCAAATTTTTTAATCACGATGTTTTAGAATCAGCCTTATGGAGAATACCCCTTAACAACGTATATTTATGATGAAAAAGTAATGGTAACATTCCTTACATATGTTACTTTCAGTTGAGTTGTTTTGCAAAAGAAAATATAAAACTAAAAGCGACCATGCTGGTATATATAAAAAACGCGTAGGTATGCGGCACAAAAATCGACGATATTTCTACACTCCGAATGGCAACGGCTGCAATTACCGGATGTAAACATTAGCGGCCGTCCGCAATTTGCAACCGCGTGTGTGTAGTGACTGGACGATAGCACGTAATTTGGTACAATTTAATTGCTGTATTTTACTCGTGAATTATTTTAATTTATTCATTTGATATGATTAAGAGGAGATACCTGAATTATATATTCCATTTTATAAGTGATGAAATTTTATTCCATTTTAATTGCTGTATATATATTCCATTTTATAAGTGATGAAATTTTCCCAACAATTTAATTTCTAGTTAATTGCTTGATAGCTATTTAATTGCTATTTAATTGCTTGATAGATATTTAATTGCTTGATTGCAATTTGATTGCTATATTTTACTCGTGAATTATTTTAATTTATTCATTTGATATGATTAAGAGGAGATACCTGAATTGCGAACAATAGTACATACAATAGTAAATACAGAGAGTGATGTAATCTACACTATATTTTAGTACTTGCTGAATTTTTATTCCATTTTATAAGTGATGAAATTTTATTCCATTTTAATTGCTGTATATATATTCCATTTTATAAGTGATGAAATTTTCCCAACAATTTAATTTCTAGTTAATTGCTTGATAGCTATTTAATTGCTATTTAATTGCTTGATAGATATTTAATTGCTTGATTGCAATTTGATTGCTATATTTTACTCGTGAATTATTTTAATTTATTCATTTGATATGATTAAGAGGAGATACCTGAATTGCGAACAATAGTACATACAATAGTAAATACAGAGAGTGATGTAATCTACACTATATTTTAGTACTTGCTGAATTTTTATTCCATTTTATAAGTGATGAAATTTTATTCCATTTTAATTGCTGTATATATATTCCATTTTATAAGTGATGAAATTTTCCCAACAATTTAATTTCTAGTTAATTGCTTGATAGCTATTTAATTGCTATTTAATTGCTTGATAGATATTTAATTGCTTGATTGCAATTTGATTGCTATATTTTACTCGTGAATTATTTTAATTTATTCATTTGATATGATTAAGAGGAGATACCTGAATTGCGAACAATAGTACATACAATAGTAAATACAGAGAGTGATGTAATCTACACTATATTTTAGTACTTGCTGAATTTTTATTCCATTTTATAAGTGATGAAATTTTATTCCATTTTAATTGCTGTATATATATTCCATTTTATAAGTGATGAAATTTTCCCAACAATTTAATTTCTAGTTAATTGCTTGATAGCTATTTAATTGCTATTTAATTGCTTGATAGATATTTAATTGCTTGATTGCAATTTGATTGCTATATTTTACTCGTGAATTATTTTAATTTATTCATTTGATATGATTAAGAGGAGATACCTGAATTGCGAACAATAGTACATACAATAGTAAATACAGAGAGTGATGTAATCTACACTATATTTTAGTACTTGCTGAATTTTTATTCCATTTTATAAGTGATGAAATTTTATTCCATTTTAATTGCTGTATATATATTCCATTTTATAAGTGATGAAATTTTCCCAACAATTTAATTTCTAGTTAATTGCTTGATAGCTATTTAATTGCTATTTAATTGCTTGATAGATATTTAATTGCTTGATTGCAATTTGATTGCTATATTTTACTCGTGAATTATTTTAATTTATTCATTTGATATGATTAAGAGGAGATACCTGAATTGCGAACAATAGTACATACAATAGTAAATACAGAGAGTGATGTAATCTACACTATATTTTAGTACTTGCTGAATTTTTATTCCATTTTATAAGTGATGAAATTTTATTCCATTTTAATTGCTGTATATATATTCCATTTTATAAGTGATGAAATTTTCCCAACAATTTAATTTCTAGTTAATTGCTTGATAGCTATTTAATTGCTATTTAATTGCTTGATAGATATTTAATTGCTTGATTGCAATTTGATTGCTATATTTTACTCGTGAATTATTTTAATTTATTCATTTGATATGATTAAGAGGAGATACCTGAATTGCGAACATTAGTACATACAATAGTAAATACAGAGAGTGATGTAATCTACACTATATTTTAGTACTTGCTGAATTTTTATTCCATTTTATAAGTGATGAAATTTTATTCCATTTTAATTGCTGTATATATATTCCATTTTATAAGTGATGAAATTTTCCCAACAATTTAATTTCTAGTTAATTGCTTGATAGCTATTTAATTGCTATTTAATTGCTTGATAGATATTTAATTGCTTGATTGCAATTTGATTGCTATATTTTACTCGTGAATTATTTTAATTTATTCATTTGATATGATTAAGAGGAGATACCTGAATTGCGAACAATAATACATACAATAGTAAATACAGAGAGTGATGTAATCTACACTATATTTTAGTACTTGATGAATTTTTATTCCATTTTATAAGTGATGAAATTTTCCCAACAATTTATTATTTGGTATGATTAAGTGTAGATATCTGAATTGTGAACAATAGTACATACAGAGAAGGATGTAATCCACACTATATTTTAGTAACTGCTGAATTTTTACTCCATTTTTTAAGTGAAAATTTTCCCCAACAATTTCTTATTTGATGTAACGATAAAGTGTAGATATCTTAATTTTTAAAAACTGTACAAACAGAGAGGGATGTAACTTTTAAAATCCTTGGTGTTGGGTTTCTCCGTCTTATCTTTAACTCCGTTCTGAAGTATAGGAAATTCACATTTTTTAATCATGATATTTTAGAATCAGCGTTATAGTGAATTTAGCAATGATTATACATTTTTTTGTCTGAGTTTTCACTACCCCTTAACAACGTATATTTATGATGACAGGTAATGGTAACATTCCTTACATAGGTTACTTTCAGTTGAGTTGTTTTGCAAAAGAAAATATAAAACTAAAAGCGACCATGCTGGTTGCTGAATAATTTTCAAGTACCTACTTCTGCAGATGTAGACTGTAACTGACTCATTAATTTTTTGGGGGGATGAAACCACACCAAAGGATTCACTGTTATCAAATACTTGCGTCTGCGTTTGAAAGGTATCATTGCAACGATATATATTAGAGTATGGATTTTACTTGATTGGCTTCTGGAAAAAAAGTTGGTTATTATTCGTTGCACAAAATGAATTTTGTCATTGAGTGGTGTTGATAGTGTATTATTTGGAAATTAATTATGAAAGTTAAAAAGTTGAGGGTGAATGAAGTGCTGTGACTATAAAATTTCAAAAATTTCAAAAAGTGGGCATAAACGACTTGGCCTTGTTACTTTTGGCTTATTGCCACTGTTTACACTCCACATGTTTTTCCTTTGTCACCCTTAGGTCGTCTGCATACGGAGCAACTCAAAAAAGAAACTGATAACTGACTCCAGTCACAAACCAGTCCGTGATGAGTCGTAACCTATGCCACGCACACGGAGCAACTGGTTACAAACTCGTCGGACGAGTTCAATTACATAGGTTACGACTCATCACGAACTGGTTTGTGACTGGAGTCAGTTATCAGTTTCTTTTGAGTTGCTCCGTGTGCAGACGGCCTTATAGTTTTAGTCTGTTTATTTTGTTCTCTATCATAATACACGAGTGTGTCCATTCTCATGATATGGATAATTCCCTGTATTTTACTTTATAAAATTATCGAGCATACATTTCTGCGATATTTCGGCGAAAGTCAAACTCAAAATGTCTGACCGCGTATCATAACATTTTCACCCTTATAATACAGAGTGCATTCGCCCAATCATGACAATAATTTTTGATTCGGAATTTCGTCTACGTAAAATCTAAAGCAAGTAATAAATGTACATCTACACTTCAAGCTTATTCACATAAATTTAAATCTTTATTAACCAATGTGTAACAAGTTCAGGAAGACGGGTACTTGTGACCGTCAGTTATTTTTCTTGTAACAAATAAAAGAGGCATAACATTCAGAATACCTAATACATCATCATAACAGCTTCAATCCAGTGCCTATAAAAGGAAACTTTAGTAGAGACCACTGGGTACTCACTCCAGTTGCAACTATAGCTGAATGATGTAATTCCAATAAGGGTCGACACACCATAGGTGTTCGTTTGGAAGATAGGTGCCCCGGATACCTTCTGGAATATAGAAAAATACGGAATAAACCTTAATGAGATACTCAGTGTATATGCACCAAAATTATAAATAATTCTATTATTTATTTGATTTCTTGGGTTAAGATATAAATGGTCTTTCATTTTTGCATGCATACTCGTCGTGTGGATCACCCATGCATCGCAGCAGAAAATGTTTATAAACAAAATGAAACTTTTCAAGGAATGTTAACAGGGATGGTAAATAAAGTTTTAGCAGATATTTATTTTAGACAAGAAAAGTTACAATGTATGCTTATTGTCACGGTGGGTGACACTTCGTGCTTGTGAAAGAAATAAAAATAGTTATAGTTGCAAATCTATCTATCTATCTATACTTTATATATAAAGAGAGAGCGATTTTGTACGTGGAGGGTAATCTCCAGAACCACTGCACCTATTTGAAAAATTCTTTCACTGTTTGGAAGGTACATTATTCCAGATGGACATAGGCTATATATTATGTATATCTGATCAGTAGAAAGAAAGTTAGGGGCTTAATCCTAACAATCTCCATTGTTACCGCTACTGTCCTCTACCGCTTTTTGTGCCGAAGTCTTCAACGATCTTTAGCGCGGTGCTATCGCGGTGGGCTTCTGTTCTGACGTTAGCGGTTCGAATCTAGCCGTTCTCCGGCACGCCTTTTTCTTTTAAAGAATTAATTTTAATTATTAACTAACGTAATATTAATTTAAGGTATTATTAAGGTTATTTTTAAGGTAAAAAAAGATTTGCAATTTATTGGCTATCAACTGGAAATTTATTGGTATGATATTTTGTTCAACCCGGACAAAGTCGGGACGGGCCGCTAGTATATATATAAATGAATGTTTGTTTGTTCGTATTTTATGCGCTGCCGTACCGTTCATCCGATTGCGACGAAACTTGATCAACTTATTGCTTGAACTTGCGCGAAGGTTATAGACTATTTTCATCCCGCTACGACGTTCCATTCCCGAATTATGTTAGAACAAGTTTGCGCGGTATCAACAGATATTTTTGTTCAAAGCCATTGTAACATTTCATTGTTGCCAATTAAATTATAACATTTCCGTAAAAATAAATAGACATGAATGGAAAACGTGATTTATCCATATATTGGCGCATGCAGGGATGAATTTGATATATTATTTTCATATACGAGAAACACGTGCGTTTAGCCTTGACGCGATGATTTATATAACTGAAGTGACATTGAAACATAGCAGATGATTTAGTTTCGAGAAAGAATTGCAATCATGAAATACGTGTATATTATAATTAAGAAAGTCTGAAAGTGGCATTGAAACGTAGCAGACGATTTAGTTTTGAGCAAAAGTAAGGGTAAAATGTCAAAGATTGTTGAAAAATGTGCAATGTGATGAAAAAAATAAAAACAGAAGAGTGTGAAGCCAACTAGTGATGCGACATCGATAACAAAACATCGATGTTTTGAAACATCGATACTCAATATTGAAACATCGATGCTAATAAAACATCGCCCAAAAACCATCGATGTTTTTAAACATTGATGTTTTAGAACATCCATTTTTTTAAAACTGGTTTAGTAATCTCTAACATTAATGTTACTTCCGTTAGTCGTGGGGGGAGGGGGTGATTTAATTTTACTCTCTGATTGGGCAGACACGAATGACAAAAACTTGGTTGCTTTGGGCTACATTGATGACTCAAAATTCTTGTTGTAAATACCGCCATGTTTTGCCTTGAAATGTCCAGATAAATTCGTGGTATTGCCAGAAGTTTTGAGGGACTTAAGGCAAATATTGCATTTCGCCAATTTGTCAGTGGTTTTGTAAAAATATTTCCAAGGTTCTGGAGTATCAGGGACATTCCAAGCGCTCTGATTGGTTCATTGGTTGTTAATTGCCATTTGTCTGTTTGCTAAGGAATAATTCCCCCTTTTTGTATTCGTGCTTACATTTATTGAGTGTGAAAATTATGGTAATTTTTTTTTTATTACGGTACTTTTTCATTAAAAAAAAACATCGAGACAACGTAAAACATCGAGCACAAAACATCGATGTTAAAAAAACATCGGCTTCAATAAATCGATGTTTAAAACATCGATGTTTTTATCAAAACATCGATGTTTTGAAAACATCGACATCGATGTCGCATCCCTAAAGCCAACAGAATTCGAAATGCAGTTAGACGCACACAAGAATCTGAAGAAAAAAACATTCCCAAGAGCTCAAAAGGCAACAGAATTCGAATTGTAGTGATCCGAAGCAATGAAACTGATGAAGAAACTTTTAAAGCGTCTAACATACGATCGTCTTCGAGCTTCAGCATCGAAAGGAGAGGAAAGCGATGAACAACGACAGCACCGACAACAAACTAATGCTATTTGCTACCGCAAAAGAATTTTAGTGAAAACTTTAGATCATAACATCAGGCTAATCATTGAAAAAAAATAACAGAAACTGAATCCCGAGCGAAGCCGGGTAATACATCTACAGAGGCTGTTCGCACATTTTTTAGACGATTTTGGTAAGCGGTAATAAAAAATCATTTGCTGCAAAAGAAATAATTGCAATTGGACTATGTTTTTAAAAGTCAAAATTATCGTCTGCGGCTTGAAAGTTTTGTTTTTATTCAAAATGGCGTTTTTAACAAAGCAGTGGTTCGAAGGCTACATTTATGCTCTTTCCGAATAGAAATATGCATACTCCGTTATCCAAAAACGATGTGAGAGTCATGGTTTTGTGATATCTAAAGCGTCGATAGGTAATATCGTCAACAAGAAAGGAAAAAAACGTCAAATTGGAGCCTCAAGTGGGACAAAAATTCGAAACAAGTATCCAAAGAAAAAACGGACATCTTCGACTATTGCAAAGGTACGTTGTTTAATGTTAAAAGAAAATCCCCCTAGTCAAAGGACAGTTGCAAAATCATTAAAATGCTCGGTGTCCACTGTAAACAAAATGATAAACGTTGATTTAAATCTTAAGAAAGCGAAAAAAACGCAATGTGCATCGTCTTCTTCCAAATCATATCGCTGAACGCAGGACACGCTGCAGAATTGTATATGAGAAACACTTATCCAAAGAAAAATGGAAAACAATTGTCACAATAGATGAATCATGGGTGTATGTAAATGATTGCAACAAAAAAAAATCCATTTATTATCATAAAAGGGGAGAAAAAAATTTATGTACATGGTTCAAAGAATCGAAAGAAAGTTTTTCTAAGGGATTCATGATTATTGCTGGTTAATCTTATAATGGCAAGTTAACAATAAAGAGAGTGGAAAAAAAGTCAAGATTAACTCCAAATACTATCAGGAACATATTTTATCGCCAATTTTTCTGAATGAAATACCATCGCTTTACCCACAGTGCCATCAATCTGTGAGACTCCATCAGGACAAAGCTAGCAGTCACACATCAAAATCCACTGTAAATTTCCTAAAAGAAATGGAACAAAAAACTGGTATCAAGGCCATACCCTTCACTGATATCTCTACTAAATCTCCCGATGAAGTATTATCACCTATGGATTTTTGTGCTTTCGGACTTTTAAAATCTGCATTATCCAAACGTCGTCCCAAAACACTTACAGGACTCTGGAAAGCTGTTCAGGAGGAATGGGATAGAATACCTCTTCTGACACTTCAAAAGGCATTATTATCCTGGAAATTGCGGTGTCGAAAGATAGTTCAGAATAAGGGATGTCAAATAGAACATTTAAAACACAAGAATTTTATGTAATTTAGTTTTGTGAATACAATATACATCGTCTAAAAAATGTGTGAACAGCCTCTGTAGAAGGCTATAAAATGGAAAGAGATGTAATTAGAAGAAATTTCATTCATAGTTTTTTAATTTAATTTTTTAATTTTTTTTATTTTCATTAATAGAAATTTTATTAATAGATTTTATTTTTGCATGCATATTCGTCTTGTGGATCATCCATGCATCGCAGCAGAAAATGTTTATAAGCAAAATGAAAACTTTTCAAGGAATGTTAACAGGGATAGTAAATAAAGTTTTAGTAGGTATTTCTTTTAGACAAGAAAAGATACAATGTATGCTTAATGTCACGGTGGGTGACACTTCGTGCTTTCGAAAGAAATCAAGATAGTTATAGTTGCAAATAGGCTATAAAATGGAAAGAGTCGACAGCGTTACCGACGGGAGTAGGGATGCGACATCGACAACGGAACATCGACGTTTTGAAACATCGATGCTAATAAAGCATCGCCCAAAAACCATCGATTAACCTAAAACATCGAGACAACCTAAAACATTGAGCACAAAACATCGATGTTAAAAAAAATCGGCTTCAATAAATCGATGTTTAGAACATCGATGTTTTTATCAAAACATCGATGTTTTGAAAATATCGACATCGCATCCCTAGACGGGAGGTCACAGCGTAAACAGAGAGGTTGACAAGCGAGAATGCGGGACGAAGATTTTGAGGCGACAAGCCAGCTGCAAAGGGAGAAGTATGTCGCAAAAGGGGTCGAACGATGGAACCCCGCGCACTTTTATGGGGCCACCCCAGTTTTTAATTGAACTCCCAAGTAGAGAAGTCCGTGGGAAAAAGAGGTGCGAGGAAAGAGGCACGTGTGAAAAGTATGGTGACAAACCTCGCGAAGTTTACTGAACGAATTGGGCCAACGACGGAAGAGTAGATAAAATGATTGGCTGGAAGCCTTAACCCAATAAGAGAATAGGAAGGTATAACCGAATTGAAAATTAAGAATATATAAAATAAGGTAAGAAGAATAATACAGAATCCTAGAGACTGTTAGAAGTTAGGAAAAAACCGCGACATTGATGGAGAGAGCCCGTTTGTAAGGAGATGACAGGATTCAAGTTGGACCAATGGAGCAGTGGAGTACCTATTCCCTACTTGATGGACCTTCGAATCGAAGGAGGGGAATCCCAGAGTGAATAGCGCCTGACAGGGCCCGATTTAGAAAATTCTTGACTATAGGCACAACTCGGGATGAGGGGCCCCCTAACACTGATGTGGGCGTAAAATTTCCAAAATTGACACGCAAAAAATAATCCTGAATCATTGTGAAAGTACCATTTTACCCAGAATTGGCTATTTGAAGCGTAGAAGCCTAGAACATTATCAAATAACAAAAAGCAATACCACATATTAACTTCATCATTAAAACACAAATACAGTGAAACTAGAAAAACTTATTAATCTCTTATATACACTATAACATACATATGATGAACTATACATACAACTAAACATATGATGAACCAATCAATCAAATTTGAAAGGATATATAAAAAAAATTGTTATTAAAAAGGTAAAGTTAAAAAAAAATTGAATTGGGATTTTTTTCTTTTTTTTCCTTTTAAAATTAAAATTTTTTGTGGGTCCCCAACATTCAGGGGCCCCTAGGCCCGGGCTTACCGGGCCCAATGGAAAATCAGGGCCTGGCGCCAGGCACAACTCGGTTGTGCCGGGTACAACTCTTCCAATGTTGTTCAGCGGTAGACGAACAGCTGCTTGTACAGCACAGCTGTATGTGGCCACTTCATTTTTTTTGTGTGTCAGTTACCACAGGGACTCAGTAGAATTGAATAAGTTATAATTGCATATTATATCGGGATGTATTGGTATAGAATTCAGTGTTAACGGTAATGAATGTAACTTGATATTATAATAAGCATATACTGGGAGATAGAGAAGAATAGAGATGTATTGATATAGAATCCAGTGTTATTTTTAATGAGTGAAATTGAATATTGAATATTTACTGTGTGTTAATAAATCA
Source organism: Dolomedes plantarius (assembly GCA_907164885.2). Taxonomy (NCBI): domain Eukaryota; kingdom Metazoa; phylum Arthropoda; class Arachnida; order Araneae; family Dolomedidae; genus Dolomedes; species Dolomedes plantarius. Next base: position 197,611,452 of record OU015496.1, on the reverse strand, counting down.
ATGTATTATATAGATATATGTCCTGTGTTCTAATTTAATGTGCTTATATTAATAAAGTGTTTGAAAAGTTAAAAGCCACTATACGATCAGTGGTTAGTGTTGGTATTTTTCTCATCTTCAATTAATTTAATTAATGTTATGGCAAGGGAATGTCATTAAAAGCTTTCTAATCCAAAAGAAATTTTAACTTAGACAAGTGTAATCGATAATCTTTAAGTTTCATTATTCTTTTAGATAAATGTATTTAAACTAACTTAATATATTTCATTAAAACCTTTAAATAGTTTAGAATACGTTTTAGCAATACGTAGATAACCCTGTACAACTGTACCCGAATTAGTATTAGTGTCTAACTCGAATACGATCAAAAACGGTCGTTTATATAAAGTCATTAAAAGTTACGAATTTTCAGTTTCCGAAACGGAAACAAATAGAATGTTCTTCAAATGAAACAGTAGCGTTAAATGTATTGGAATAAAAATGTGTTCGCTAGAGAGCGCAGTTTATTTTCAAGGAAGGAATTTCATCGAAATTATTTATTCCTTGCTCCCACCCCCCAAAAAAGAAATATCTCTTAAAAATATACATATATTTTACATTTCATTTATTAACATCAACCAAATTTAATTAAAAAAAATACTTATCTCACTCGAAATCGACTTACCAGACAAGCATCTCTATTCTCTGTGCCAGTGCATATCATACTGTCAAAGACCTTAACGAATTCATCGAACGGATTATCGTCAAAGGATAAATTGCAAGCATCTCTGGGTATGAGTGGAACAACCATCTCATTCAAAGTATCGGAGTTATGTCCTAATCAATAAAAGGATTGAATATAAAAGTGTTACTTCATTTAACTCAATAATATATTATTTATCGTTATGAATCATTATTGAAAAGCTTATAGCATGATAATGTTGGATTGTTTCATAATTATTCGGCGATTCCTGGAAGGGTAACTTACAGAGCGAGTTACTAGGGACGCTTCATAGTAAGCACTATCAAAGGCCCTTGCAAAGTGAATGGGTTCCATTCAAGTGTGAAAAAGGTATTTCAGTCAGATCAAAACATTTAAAAAAAGATCAGAAAATTTTAAAAAAAGTATTTATTAATACATAGAATTGTCAAGTTTATATGATTCAACAGAAAATTTAAAAACATGGTATATGAAAAGTTCTTTTTATCTTGTAATTACTATGAGTTATTCTATGTGTTTTTGGAATTGCAGTTATGCTTTATGATGAATCGAAGTGTTCCTATACATGTTGTACTTAATTTTCAGCTGCAAATAAAATAAATTTACCGTAACGCAACTTATCTGATTTATGAGAATACCTTGACCGTACGGCTGATTACTTTAGTTACAATCCGCAACTCCAGCAAAGTCCTTTTCAACTCAGCCGTACCACTAACTGGATTAAGTGCTCATGACATGTCGTATAAGCACATGCTAGAACTGGATAACTTTAGATGTCCACTTATAGAATTAAATAATCCCTTATTTTAAAAGTTGTGCAGTTCAAACAAATATCCCTAGGTGCCAGTAGGGTCAGTTTTAGAGTTATGTAGTTATGACATATCAAAGCTTTCTACCTAACTATAAAAATTGTATACATAACTCGGAAATCGAAAATCCTTCAGTTATCTAGTTTTAGTACTATAACCACGATATGTGAAAACTGTAATAACACAAATAGCATCCGAGTGTCTAAAACTTGATTTGAAAATTGGTTTAATGAGATCAACTCTGATTAATTATTTACCAGACCAGAGATCTTAAATTTTGTAGAAACTTATGTACTATAGCCAGTTTATGTAAAAGTTAGAACAGAACTGCGCTTATTAAAGACTATTGCCTAAAATATTTTTAAAGATATAAAACGCTATTAAAATCCTCACCGCAATGCACCCAGCGCAATATCCCCACCGCTAATTTATTGAATCCGCAGACCTCCTAATCACTGATAGCAAGCTAACTAAAATAATGTAGGAAAAAAAAATTACAAGTGTCCATTAGGTGACTGTGCAGGAGAAAAAAACAAACAAAAAAAATTAAGGGTACACAATCTAACGGAGAAAAGGTGAGAGCACATTCAATAGTATCCTAGCAAGCTAACTAAAATAATGTAGAAAAAAAAATTACAAGTGTCCATTAGGTGACTGTGCAGGAGAAAAAAACAAACAAAAAAAATTAAGGGTACACAATCTAACGGAGAAAAGGTGAGAGCACATTCAATAGTATCCTAGCAAGCTAACTAAAATAATGTAGAAAAAAAAATTACAAGTGTCCATTAGGTGACTGTGCAGGAGAAAAAAACAAACAAAAAAAATTAAGGGTACACAATCTAACGGAGAAAAGGTGAGAGCACATTCAATAGTATCCTAGCAAGCTAACTAAAATAATGTAGAAAAAAAAATTACAAGTGTCCATTAGGTGACTGTGCAGGAGAAAAAAACAAACAAAAAAAATTAAGGGTACACAATCTAACGGAGAAAAGGTGAGAGCACATTCAATAGTATCCTAGCAAGCTAACTAAAATAATGTAGAAAAAAAAATTACAAGTGTCCATTAGGTGACTGTGCAGGAGAAAAAAACAAACAAAAAAATTAAGGGTACACAATCTAACGGAGAAAAGGTGAGAGCACATTCAATAGTATCCTAGCAAGCTAACTAAAATAATGTAGAAAAAAAAATTACAAGTGTCCATTAGGTGACTGTGCAGGAGAAAAAAACAAACAAAAAAAAATTAAGGGTACACAATCTAACGGAGAAAAGGTGAGAGCACATTCAATAGTATCCTAGCAAGCTAACTAAAATAATGTAGAAAAAATTACAAGTCTCCATTAGGTGACTGTTCAGAAGAAAAAAACAAACAAAAAAAATTAAGGGTACAGAATCTAACGGAGAAAAGGTGAGAGCACATTCAATAGTATCCAAGATAACTAAAATAATGTAGAAAAAAAATTGCAAGTGTCCATTAGGTGACTTTGCAGAAGAAAAAACAAACAAAACAACATTAAGGGTACACAATCTAACGGAGAAAAGGTGAGAGCACATTCAATAGTATCCTAGCAAGCTAACTAAAATAATGTAGAAAAAAAATTACAAGTGTCCATTAGGTGACTGTGCAGAAGAAAAAAACAAACAAAAAAATTAAGGGTACAGAATCTAACGGAGAAAAGGTGAGAGCACATTCAATAGTATCCAAGATAACTAAAATAATGTAGAAAAAAAATTGCAAGTGTCCATTAGGTGACTTTGCAGAAGAAAAAACAAACAAAACAACATTAAGGGTATACAATCTAACGGAGAAAAGGCGAGAGCACATTCAATAGTATCCTAGCAAGCTAACTAAAATAATGTAGAAAAAAAATTACAAGTGTCCATTAGGTGACTGTTCAGAAGAAAAAAACAAACAAAAAAAAATTAAGGGTACAGAATCTAACGGAGAAAAGGTGAGAGCACATTCAATAGTATCCTATGAAAGTCGAAATATCCCCCTAGTTGCTTGCGAAAGTGCATTGGTCTTTTGAAATTGAGATGGTACGTTGTTTTAATTTGTTTCAGTAGTGTTGAAGGTTTGTAGGGTCATAAGGAATAATCTTATAGTTCACATGATTAGCATAGACCTATTACGCTAAAGCAAACGCACGACTAATATACATGAAATAATAAATTCTTTTGAAAAGACAAAGATAGCGTAATTTACCATCAGAAGTAAGTCCCCAACTAATGACCGTAGCATATCCTGCTGGATCTTCTTCCACCGGAGGCAGACAGATTGAATTCACATAACCGTTTGACCCGAGGATGTCTAAGGGATGGGCAGTTTTCACCATCGCGATGTCATTTGTTAAGGTGTCTTCATTAAAATAATCGTGCAGCACGATTTGGGAAATCTATGGGAGAGAGTAAGGAATCGTTTTATTTCACAGGAAAAAAGCAGCAGCAATATTGAAAAACAAAACACGGAGACATTCTTAATACGAGCTTGTGACGGCCCTGTGCTACAACGCGCTGGAAATCGAATCGAATCCCGGCGTCGCACCACGGAAAATGCCTACGTTTGTGTCGTCCCTTCACAGGGGTAATTCTGTACACCTATATGGTGCCCCCATAATAAAATGAGCAGTAAATACTGCGGCGTAGTATAGGCAAATATTTGGCGGCAAGTACCTCCGCTTAAAAAAAGAAAAAAACATTCTTAATATGCTTTTATGACATTAGGTATTAGAATATTCTCCATAAATATCTGCAAGCGAAGCTGAATTCAGATATCAAACGCAAATCCTTCCTTACAAGAAAAGTAAGAAAACGCTTGAACAGAAAGTCAAGGCAGGCAAAATGAGGCATTTAAGGTGTTGCTATTTCACATCAGTGAAACTGTGAAGAATGGAATAGCTAAGACAGGAAGCAGAATAGGGTAGGAATAATGGTATTGTAACAGCACGAAAAACCTTTTGGGACAATCACTTGCAGCAGGCGTTGAAAAATACATCTGTCGGACTGAAGAAATGATCAGTGTCTCCCCCATCGAATTTTAACATTCTTTGGACCTGAAACCTTAAGCCCGCGCGTCTCATCTTTTCCGAAAGCTTGGGAAAATCATTCCGAAAGCTTGGGAAAGCCATTACAGCGGAATGTAGCATGTCGCCATTGATGGCAGCGTCTGTCTGTCGAATGGCATTTTTCAGATCCGCCAAAGTGGTTGGGGAGCCCCGGTACAGATTTTAAGTATCCCCACAACCAAAAATCCGCCGGGGTCATGTTTGGTGATCGCTAGGGCCACAGTCCTATCGCCGTGCGAAACTTTCGCAATGCAACAGTTGTGGATCCACCAACGCTCGATCTGGTAAAGAAAGCATGCTGCCGGCTTCGAATGACTTATCCGTTTCCAGCCAGGTGATTTATTGATAGCCTGATTTCGATAAAACTTCTCAGTATGACGTGTGAGCGCCCTCTTTCGGTTACTTTTAGAAACTATTTTTTTTACATAGAAAAAAATCCAATGTCCCTCTGATCCTATTGGCTCAAACAGAAAAATTTCCCGAACATAACTTCTTTTATTACGAATTTTTTAACTTAGTACGAATTTATGACGCACCCGGTATTACAAATTGTTAGTCTTTTTTCCTGAATGTAGGTGTTGATTTTCTACTTTGTTCAACAGACTGTTTTTGTTTTTGGTCTTCGTTTTTCGTAACTTTATTTGAGAAATGTATGATTTTTTTTAATTAAATCACCAGCGGGGAATAACTGAAAATATTGTGGGACTTTTCTTTGATACCACCGCATCCAACAGTGGGTGGGCAAATGAAGTTTGTGTACGATTGGAAATGTCTTTAAACAGAAAAGTATTTTACCTTGCTTGTCGGTATTATGTTTATGAGCTGATTGAATCTGCCATGTGGAAATCTGTTTTTGGAAATTGTGAGTCCTGATAATTTATTGTTTAAGGAATTCCAATGACAATGGAAAGACATTTCAAACAGCATAGACAAGTTCATCACACGAAATATTTAAGACAGGGCATTGAAAGCTTTAAAAGATGAAGCTATAACTTTTCTAAATCTTTTTTTAAGCCAAGATGTCTTCCCTCCTGGAGACTACAAAGAACGTGCCGAGGTTTTACTAATACTTTTAGGGGAGACTCCCTCCACCTCGAGGAATTCACTGGCAACAGTCTGGCGCTTTCCATAAAGCAAGATGGATGTCAAAAGTTCTTTATGCAGCAAAAATGTATGCATTTAGTAAGCAGCTCAATTATGATTCTAAGAAAGTTGAGAAGCTGCAGCGTATTTGTATTTTAAATACCTTGATATGCATTAAATACTGGTTTAACGTCCCCAAAGCCGCAGATGCCTCAGCAAATGACTTGAATCTGTGGCAGTGCTTGAACAATTACAAAACATTTGATCCTGGAGTAGCTGAGGCTGCCTTAACACCATTCAATCGCCATTTATGGTATGTGACTGAAGAAATGGTACCATTGTCACTGTTTTCATAAAAAATATCGGATACTGACAAGAATAAAACTGCTTCTTCTCTACTAAAATTTAAGACTGGACAGATAGTGATGAAAAAAGGTACCTGTTTTCCCAAACTTGAATATATAGCAACAAAACTCTTCCAGTTAGTTGGTCCCAACTCATGGTTTCTTTTCGAGAGGCTTCAACAAAATGGTGACTGCCTCATTTACTGCTCAAATGGTGACTGAACATTTCTTCAGGTACCATTTCTTCAGTCACATACCATAAATGAAGATTGAATGGTGTTAAGGCAGCCTCAGCTACTTCAGGATCAAATGTTTTGTATAATTGTTCAAGTACTGCCACAGATTCAAGTCATTTGCTGAGGCATCTGCGGCTTTTGGGACGTTAAACCAGCATTTAATGTATCTCAAGGTATTGAAAATACAAATACGCTGCAGATTCTCAACTTTCTTCGAATCATAATTGAGCTTCTTACTAAATGCATACTTTTTGCTGCATAAAGAACTTTTGACATCATCTTGCTTTATGGAAAGCGCCAGACTGTTGCCAGTGAATTCCTCGAGGTGGAGAGAGTCTCCCCTAGTATTATTCGTAAAACCTCGGCACGTTCATTGTAGTCTCTAGGAGGGAGGACATGTTTGCTTAAAACAAGATTGAAAAAATCTCCATTGACATGGGAAGAAGACCATGAATACAAAATCCAGAAAGCCTTCGTAAAAAATCTTAAAGTAGTCAACGACGTAGCGGAACGAGAGGTCAAACTAATGCAAGATTTCTCAAATAAAATTACGAAAAACGAAGACGAAAATCAAAACTTAATCCAGTCTGTTGAACAGAGTAGAAAATCAATACCAACGTTCAGGGGAAAAGGCGTGAATAATTTGTAATATATGTTAAACTATGTACCAACATTTATGTCATTTTTATGAAATAAAGGTTTGGTAAAAAGCTGCCTTTTTATTTACTTCCTTATATTATTTGTTGCAAAAACTAAATTAACGAAACCAAATAAAAATAACACTTTTTCATTAATCACAGATCAATGTAAAACTAGTAACAACTATTACCAAGCATTTTTGAGTTTTGCCAATTTTTGTGTTTATTACGTACATTTTTCTATAACCAACGTTTGATCTAGTTAATAATTCAAAGACAAATATTGTTTGGAATACCTTTAAATAGTATAAAAACACTTATAATAGACATATCTTTCATTAAAACGAATAAATTTTTTTTTAAGTGAAAGAAATTGAAATTTTAACTATATTTTCAAATTTTAAGCTTTTAAAAAGGCCAAAGTTTTCCCTTAACCTACAGTGTTTAAATTTTAAACTTTTTCTTTTGTACCCAAATGGAACCAAAGAAAAAAAAATCATTGGGAACAACTGTTTTCGAGAAAAAGTTTTTTTTGAGACACCCTACCGTTGGTGTCCACTAGAAGTACAAATTTTAGCACTCCCAAATCGCATTCTTTTTAAAGTGCCAGAATGTAACGTTTGAGCTACAATAGCGTACATATGTAAAATTATTTGAATCCTTTAGAAATTACTTCCAATAACTCAGTACATATTGCATGGTATTTATGGCTTAGCCCGTCTGCACACGGAGCAACTCAAAAGAAACTGATTACCGACTCAAATCACTAACCAGTCCGTGATGAGTCGCAACCTATGTAATTGAATGGAGCCACGCACACGGCGCAACTGGTTACAAACCCGTTGCGCCGTAACCAGTTGCGCGTTTGTAACCAGTTGCGCCGTGTGCGTGGCTCCATTCAATTACATAGGTTGCGACTCATCACGGACTGGTTAGTGATTTGAGTCGGTAATCAGTTTCTTTTGAGTTGCTCCGTGTGCAGACGGCATTACATTGATCAAAACTTGTGTTATTCTTCTTTCAGGCATACCGAACTTTTACAAATTCGATTTTACCTTTTGCCTCTTTTGATGTACTGAATGACAGACTAGCAAACTCAGAGTATAGAAGTATATAATTATTTGCCTGATTTACCGTGACGGGTGCAAAATTATACCAAATAAAAGCTTTACCAGTAACTGAAAACTATTAAACACATTCGCCTTGTTTCAAATACAGAGATAAAGAAATATATTTGATCACACTAGATAATATGCGTGATCATACAATCTTCTTTAGTTCTTAACTTACCGTAATATGCTGAACAGTTGGAACATCCTCTCTGGAAAGCTGGTATATTCCAGCTAATGCTCGATAATTATAATGTTGATTGAGGCTGAAAGAGGAAAAAAGGTTCAAAGTTATTCTATTTAACTTTTCTGCAATTAAGATTTAATCAATGATTCTCTTTAACATGTTCAACTGCCCTCATAGGAAGTTAAAATGATCACCGGTATGCCAAACTTAAAAACACTAATTTTACCGTTTGTAAAGGGTTTTGTAAAATAGTTGCACTAAACACAATTCAGTATAAGTTTACAAAAACACAGTGAGAGTACCGGTGATGCTCATGGCACTGTAACAACGTGTTATAAGCTCTATGTCATGAACCTCACTCGTGACCTCAGCATAAAAGTGCTTAAAACCCTTTAAGAGGCGCCGTTCGCACAGTGCAAACGCCTAAATCTAGTCTTTTTTCACTTGAATTCAATGTATTCCAGTTAGTACTGCCATCTGTTATCAGTTTAACGAAGTAAAAACATTATGCATCCTTTAATTGGAAATTTTTACAAGATTCCTTAGGTAAAAAAAAATCGGGAAAAATACCTGTACTGTGCAAATGGTGGAAGTTGTTGCCCCTGAAAGGGTTAAACGACATAGTTCGTTCAGTGTGTTTCAGTAAAGAATGTAAGACATTAAGAAATTAGCAAAAAAAAAACAGAGCTAAAAGGGCTTAGTATGTTCAGTGTGTTTCAGTAATGCATGTAAAACATAAAAACAAATGTTACACTGGCTGCATTTTGTTGTCCCTTAAACACACACATATATATATATATATATGTGTTTTCTTTTGAGCTATTGCTCTATCACTCTTCTGTTTACGTTTTTAATAACACACTAGTTGGTAACCGTCAAAACATGACGGCTAGATAGTAAACAAATGTACTAATACACAAATTATACTCAACACATCATTGCCAAATGGTGAAAATCATAAAAATGTGCAGAAAAAAATTAATGTGTTTAAGCAGCCTCGTGCTTAGTATCTAAAGTCAGACTTAAAAATGTCACTGAGCATGCGCAGAAAGCAATTTTTTTTAAATTGTAAATTATCGCTAATTAAACAATTTCCATAAGGTGTAATCTTATATTTCACAAACATAATTATCATAAAAATGGCAGAGCGAGATCTAGAGACTCCTCGAAATAAACGTGTTTATCATTAAAACATGTCACTGTGCATGCGCAAAAGCAATTTTTTTAAAATTGTAAATTATCGCTAATTAAACAATTTCCGTCAGGTTTATTATAAACATAACTATCATAAAAATGGCAGAGAGAGATCTAGAGACTCCTCGAAATAAACGTGTTTATCATTAAAACATGTCACTGAGCAAGCGCAGAAACAGTGAGTTTCTTAAGACAGATTTAAACATGCCACTGAGCATGCGCAGAAATCAATTTTTTAATTGTAAATTATCGCTCATTAATAGAGACTTCGGTTACAAAAACCAAATTTGAAAAATCTACAGATTACAGTCTTTCGTTTAAGACCAAAATGAAGTAAATTGATGCAGTAGTTTTTCTCTCACGGACTGCCCGAAAAGTCGGCTTAGCAACTTAAATACAGGTATATAGATTATGAATCGGCTTCTTTTCTTTCCGTTGTCGCTAGCCTTCTCCCCAGTCTCTTCTAGTACATGTTTTTTCCTGATCCTCCTTCTAATCCATTTTGTTTCTACCGAGCATTCCCAAAATTATTGCTTCTGGGAATTGTTTTATAGAACCCTTTTCATTTTTCAAAGTTTTAAAGATAATCCATGAATTAACAACAGTAGTAATTCAAAAACTGCCTTATGGTACCATCTGACACTCTGAGGGGCGAGGAGTAATTGCTCCTTTGATCCGAAAGATCGACACCCTGTTTTGATGAGTTATATTCCAGAATTGTCTCCAGTTTCTGTATTTCTTCTCCATTTCGATTACGTTTTCCTACACTTATCAAATCTACTCCATGTTTCGTTGATAGGAAGGACGCATCCCTTTTGTCTTTCCATTTGGCAACTACGAATTCATTGGAATTTTCCTTTCCAATGATATCACCTATTTTGGAGATTTGTTTTCGTAATATCTACAGGTAATCCCCTTAGATTCTGATGCAATGTTCCTACTAAGTGAGTGTTTCTCTCCAACAAACTCTCCACTAATTGTATTGACGTATAAAAATTGTCTGTGACAATTGTTCTTCCCTCATTGAAGTAGATTTGCAAGCGCGAGAACTACTTTTAACCATTTTTTTATTAACTCGCTTTCTTGTTTGTTTGTTTGTTTGTGTGTGTGTGTGTGTGTTTGTCCGGTACAAATCTTGCAATTGATTTTTAACTAACTTCCCGACTAGCTAGACATTTGAAACTTTTAGAATAGCTCAGAACACGATGACAATGCATTCTTTTAAATATTTTAGCCATCTTTAAGCAGCATTGAATTCATTTTCAGTTAATTTTGTTTTGTAGACTGGTGCAGCCATCTATCGATCGGGACGGGAACGAAAAGTTAAACGCAAGTTAATTTCCAATTAACTTCATTTTCTTTCAAGATGATGGGATAATTAATCAAAAAAATTTAAAAAGTATTTATTAATACATAGAATTATCAAGTTTATATGATTCAACAGAAAATTTAAAAACTTGGCATATAAAAAGTTCTTTTTATCTTGTAATTATTTCTGTTAATTTAATTTTTTTACTATTACAATAAGCATTTTGTATAACTATCTCAGTTTTTATTCACGAGGAACGTGTTAGAAATTACTAGAGAGATCCTTTAAAAAAAAAATATTTTTTTCATTTCTGACTCGAATAGGAAGGTTAAATTTGAAAAGATCTAGTTATTTGAAATATGAAGTCATGTTTGTTAATATTCAGAGACGTTTCACTCTATGCCCACGAACATGTGTTAGTCAATATATAATATATGTAATATCCAGGTTCCCCTAAAGAATAGTCTGTTAGAAAACGTAAGTCGTTATAACTAGTTTTACGACAGCCTATACCAACAACCGAATTCGATTCAGAAATGAAATTGCAAGTTAAATCCAAAAGATTAAGTGTTTGTTTTATGAATAAAGTTTAAGAATAATCATAAAAACTAAAACTTACCTATCAACGAAAATTCTGAAAATCCACAAGAATCAATGACAGCTAATAGTGTGCAGAGAAATATTGAAATCAAAATTAATCGTTTATTATTGACTTTTGTGAGAATTCATAGAAACTTTTGAAATGCGAAGTATGCGCAATACAAAATGTGATTATCGTAAACCTTCATACAATTGGGAGCAGGTATCTTAGAATACGCCAGTTCTTGTATAGTTTAATATCACATATCACATCCGTATCACTTATCAGAATACTATTCCCTGTATTGTAAATTCTCTCTGATATTGAGAAATGACCGCGAAGAAATCACTCATAATGCTACTAAGACTGATGAAGAGGCAATATTGGTTTGTTCGAATATTTATATGGTTCGCAACTAGACGACACTTTTAGTATTTATCATGGATATTGAGAAGCTGTGTATTGAACTTAAGAAACTTCCTTTTAATTTGTTTTTATCCACCTCAGGGGTTTCTTTATTCTTTAAATTTTGTATAGATTATTCGGGCGCCGTTTAGGTTGCGTTGATTAACAGACAAACAATTTCAGGTATATTCAAATCTAGCGCACCAGCAACCTTTTGAAGAGGGAGACACCGATAACTATGAAGGAGAGATAAAAATTCCAAATGCGTCATTTTTTAACTTTTTGGTTTGGTTTGGAGCGATACGGTTAACTTTTTGCTACACAAGGGCTAATTAGACCGGGACCTACAGTTTATAGCCGGTTCCGAACGGCTACAAACGGCCATGCCAACAGTGGGACTCGAACCCACAGGATCGGAACCGAATGCCAGCGCCCTAGCCATTCGGCCATCACTGGCTCTTTACATTTTGACTGACGACTCACAAAGCATTGTCACCGAGCACTAAATTTAGAGGGAAAGACAATACACCAAATTCCAACGAGCGTGTTTATGTCGCCTGTTGCAAAATAAACTCAGAGTATTAGTATGATACTGATAATGTTGATAATAATAATAATGATGAGGATAATGAATTGCTTTTGGGGTTTTAGTACAACTTACTGTTTGAAACAATTTGCAGCTGTGATAATCCAGTACTCATTGACAACGGCTCCTTCACAGGTATGTCTGAAGCCATTCCCATCATCATGTTGGAACGAAATCTGTTAAAGTACAGTAAAATCTAAATCTCAGTGTCTTATCGACAGCAGATTACGGGGATTAAGGGGTATTACGGGGGTTAAGGTTTTTTTTTTAAACGTAAATTCTTAGAAAAAATATATTTTTGTAGACATAAAGAACACTTCAATTATGCAGATTTTGTATTCGGCTTTAGTAGTATCTTAGGAATTATTAATAACAGCAAATATGTAACTTTAAGAACATATGTATTTAGTTGTGATTTTTGTGTAATATCAAAAACAGATTACTAACTCAATTTTTCATTTGCTTTGTTTTGGAACTCATAAAAAATTTCTCTTCCTCCGTATTGCATTTCTTAGTAAATAAACCGTCCAAAAAGGAATTAGATTGTTAAGGAAAAAGTTCTACTGATGGAAAATGCAGAATTTTGATAATTAATTCGATAATTATGTTAATTTTAGATAGTGGGGCCTAATTATTATTATTATGTAAAGAAAAAACGCGTCATCCTATTAAAATACATTTAACGCTTTTCTAAATTATCCTTTTAATAAAGCACGACCCTTTTCCAAATTGCAACCTAAAAATAATGTAAGTAATAATTTATATCGGCCCGTAAGGCACGTGTAGATCATTAAGCAAGCAATTCAAATATCTAAATTTCATAACATCATCATATCTGGTCCGGAAACGAAGGCTTCATCAAATATGTCTATAATAAATAAATCATGTTTTCAAATTATTTCTTATTAATAAAACGCAGAGCAGTGCGTAATCTAGCAATTAGTTAATCCCCGGAGAACCACGGCATAGACACGGGAACTCCACGAGACTAAATTCATCCAATTATGCAATTAATTTTGGCCCCCTGATGGGAAGATCAGCAAACAGTCATTTGATAATTGCCTGAACGGAAGACATCTCTCTTCTCTCATGTTCTTTTCCTGTCAAGTCCGGTGGCCACTACAGCTAATGCCTTCGTAATGCTTCCTGATTAATAAAATAAGACTGCGGAATTTGTGTATCCATGACTGTGCTTTTCTCATCACCCATTGTGATTATTATTACACACACTATATATATATATATATATATATATATATATATATATATATACACACATATATATATATATACACACACACACACACATATATATATATATATATATATATATATATATATATATATATATATATATATATATATATATATATATATATATATATATATATATATATATACATGAGTGACAAAAAAACGACTCCATCAGCCGTCTGAGGAAGTCTGTAGACACTGAATACCATGCTTCCTGAAGAGCGGTCCCCGATTCTATAATATTCCTAAAGGGAGGATCTCTGCTTTAAATGGAACCTTGTATGATTTCCAAATTAACGTTTAAAAATGACGAGGTCTGCTAAACAAGGAAGCCATTTCCTATTCCAAAAATCGGATGATTGTTCGTCAAACGATAATTTTGTGGCTATGGGTGTGTGAGGCTAATACTCTTTCGTTGCACAGCCAAACCCATGAGAGTGAATGCAGAACATGATAGCTGTAATACATCTGGAATGATCGTAGCATAGCTTTCGCCGGCCAGAGAAGATGTATACGTTTGAGGGTTCCCAATTCGATACAGCCCAACACACTTCATACCATTACTGAGGGACCGCCAGCTTCTACACTCCTTAACTGACATACTGGATTCATTGATTTATGGCGTGCTCCTCTCAAGCGGTCTTTAGTATCTGCCCGAATCAGTTTCTAACGAGAAACGTGAGACCATGCTCATCATTTCCAGCCTTGCTGTGTTCACTGGCGGTGTTCCTGAACCCATGCGAGGAGCAGAACTCTGTGAAGTCAAGAAAAACAAGGACACTCGGGTTTGGCATCGTCTATTAATGTCCATATTGTGCAGTGAACGTTGTAATGTAATCACCCTGATGCTAGTAGAATGCCCTGCATTGAATGGCGATATCATTTGTGGCAATGTTACACTCCTCTCTCTTTAAATGATCCTCGACAGATGGCGCCGGCCACGATCTTTCAGAGTTTTTCGACGGCCACACTGGTGTAGTAAGTTCAATGTTTTATCGGAATTTATCTAAAGGAAGTACCCCCTTTAAATGGTCCTTCGTAAAAATCTAAACTTTGCCTGTATGTACGAGATGCCACGATCGCCATCTCTCGAGTACCATCTGTGGCACCTCCATGTGATTCGCTTAAATCCTGATCACCTGCCATGCTCACTGCGCAATCATTTATTTCGGCTACCACATGTCTATCGCTTTGTATAACCTGCTTGCGGACGAAAGCGTTGACGAGAAAGGTGTGTGTTGCTACGTATTTTGAATGGGAAGTTCTATCCCAGTTATTCTGGCACTTCAGTACCTATCTGTCTATCCATCCTAAACAACTTAATATTCTCCACTTACTTGAGGAAAATTTATGGTGACTTTGATTTGTGTTTAGTTTTACTATAAACAACAGAAAGGGCTTCTAAAGATCAAAGTGACGTAGATTGGTCACTTACCATCCAAGGATACTGTCCGTGGTGTGGGTTCCGTTCCCTATGTGTTGGTACAGGGAAACTCGGTGGCACTACGCTAGTTCCACAATTTTGGACAGACACATAGTGGTGGAAGTCGACCCCTGTGTTGCCTTCCAGAGAGAGAAGAAAGGAAGAAATTCTTACAGATTGCATTAATAAACTTAGGGTCAATCTAATTGAAATTAAAAAAGGTTTGGTAGCTTAGGTTCTTTGGTTGGTTGGTTGGTTGATTTGGGTTTATTGGGGCAAGGTCAGAGAGGAAAATGTGTACCAAATGCAATACCAGATTAGAAAAACAACATATATTAAGAGCAAAATGATTCATTCTTTATAAACGCGTAAAGGAGATAAAAATAAGGAAAGAAGGTGATAATATTAAAGGTATACTAGGGTGATAAAATTCGGTATATGAAGGTATTAAAACATTGGTACATTATGTTGATAGAAACAGGGATACATGAAGGTGATAAAACCAGACATAAAATTCATATAAAACTGTGATAGATAAAAGGTGATAAGAAAAATCATATAAGAGATAAAAACAAATTATAAAAAGTAATAGAACAAAGACATAGAAATGTGATAATACAGACAAGTAAACCTGTCATAAGAAATTGATAAAATTACTAAAAGAAAAAGGAAACAGCCGACGACCATTAGATGAAATTGACTGAAACATCGGTGTGTTTGAGAAAAAAAATCAGGGTAGCATGGCAGAACCACGTATATGTAGTGTCGGCGATGTTACGACCCCCTGCAGAGTGTCTGATAATTTGGCGAATGACCACCAGATCGCGCCTACGTCGGCCAATGAAATTCATTCCCTCCCAGCGGTCAAGGAGAGCGAAACAGACTCTCTCCCAAGTCGTACGGCAGAGGACTCTGCGCAATATTTTCTGTGTTAAGTTTTCTTAAATAAGGATTAGTTTTTTTACGTTGAAATTATCATTATTGATCCTCACCGAACACGCTACACCTTCACTAAATATATAAAATACCGCAGATCACAACTGTGAATAACAAAAAATGTAACTGCGGCAAAATGTAATGATGTTTAAAAGGGTATGAAAGGAACAATATATGATATAAACGGCAAGGATTGATATGTAGCGTAAAAGTAATGGTATATAAAATATAAAAGCAGCAATATATGAAAAGTGTTAGGAGCAATATTTTATAGAAATACAAAATTGTCCTACCTAAATTATCCGGGGAAAGCTGTAGGTAATCCGTTCTAATTCTTTATCAAGATCCTCAGATTTCAAAAGATGTTCTAATTGATAATCAACCTTGTTAAGTTCTTCGAATTTATCCTTTAATACTTCTAGCAACTCATTTAATTCGTCGTCATTTACTTCCGTTTTTGATTTTCCTAAACCTGATTCTAATTTATTGCTTTTGTAACTGCCAGGCACAAAGTACCTCTTTTTTTCTGTGCGCAATAATTATTTCATCAGCCATTCTTAATTATCTAAGTTATATATGAAAACTGCCTAATATATTACTGAAATGCAGATCTGGAATTCTGGCAGGGATGCCACTTAATATTCGGAACAATATCCTATAGAAATACAAAATTGTTCTTCCTAAAATAACCGGGCAGGGCTGCAGGTATTCCGTATTGTAGGTAGTCAGATACTCTGTGAACTAGCCGAGGAAAACAATCCGTTTTAACACACTGAATATGTATTAACACAAATTTATACGATAGTTATACAAAAACACCTACATCCCAACAATGGCTGCCGTTCGAAAACGAGAAGCGTTCAGGTTCATGTGCGCTATGCGCATGTCCGTATTGGGTGACGCAAGTCTCTGCTCGTGCCAGGCACCCAGGGTGTCGAGGTGTACGCGTTGGGGACGGAGGCTTCTGCTCGTAACAAAAGGTGTATATGCAATGATGCGAGTATATAAAAAGTAAAAGCAAAGGTATTTAAGGCTGAGAAAAGCGAAAGAAAAGGTGATAAAAGCAGTAAAATACATAAGCATTAGAAAACAAGAGTGACAAAATCAGTCATATGACGAGATGTGATAAAAAAAAATCTGGAATGGGATTACCCCATTCAGATTACCATTAACTATGGAGGAAAGGAAGAGAAGGACAGACCCCTCTGAAGGTTGAGAAATAGGTGATGGAATATTGGAAAATTCCATCTCATCGGTATCGGAGATACCAGAAGTATAAATTTCCAACATGTCATCTAAAGGCGTTTGACAATTAGATTTACGTATTTTACTTACTTTTGTTTAGAAGATAATCCGGGTTTATTCCGTGTCTCGATGAGTGTTTTGATTTTTCTTAATTTTGGGGGTTTTTGATGGTGTTAGAGCGAAAACGGGTCGGTTTCTATTCTGTTCTATTGTAAAGTGTTCGGAGGAGTTTGGAGTGGTTTATGCTTCATTGATCGGGTAGCGGGTCGTATTGGATTCTGCCGAGTTTGTGACCAGGGCCCGATTATGAACGCTGGGGGCCCCTGGGAAGATGCTATTTGGGGAACGAACATTTATAAAAATCCTTACGAACATTTATAAAAATAAGAACTATCCATGGGCTATAGATACTATTAGAAGTACTAGGTGCATACACCAAGGGGGTTTTGGGGCCCCCTAGCATCAGGGGGCCCTGGGCAAAGTCCCGATTTGCCCATGCGATAAAAAGGCCCTGTTTGTGACAGAGTTATCTGGCAGGTCAGAGTCTTCAAGGATGATGGGATAGGCTCCGTTTGAATGCCGACCGATGACTCTTTTGGGGGTGGATGCCGCTACAGAGTGCAATCGTCCCGCAGTTGGGGATCGAGAGTCTTCCACTCGCCGCGCTGCCATGCAAGATATTTTATCGGTTACCTTCAACGTTCCTTCTCTGTTGAATACTTCATACACGATCTTCAGCCCTAGAGTAAACGCATTTGATGTCTACAAAGCAGCTGTCGCTTTCGTGGCCGAATCGCTGGCATTTAAAACAACGCAGCGGATTCCGTACATGGGGCCTCCCCGGACAGCAAGTAAGCAGCCTTGAGATGCGATGAAAGATTCGGACTGTCGAAGGTCACGATCAGGTGCTTTGTAGGTAGCACCTTACTATCACGACGTATTACTATGAACGTTTATAACATTTTGGTTGCTTAAATTTTCTTTGATCCCAGGTTAAGGAACGTTGAGGAGCTCGGATTCTGAAACCACACCCTTCGAAAAATTCAGTGTTCTAGGCGGCGTGGCTAAAACACGGAATTTATCAAAGGAAACGCACTAAGAGATTGTTTGTGCCGTAGAAACTTCAATCAGATCACCGGACTGGAGTTTATTGATTGCTGGTACATCTCGCACTTGATAACTTAGGAGTATTGAGTTATGGAATGGATTTATAATCCTACAAACTAGATTGATGTAATTCTCAAATTTCTTTTAAAAAAAAGAGAAAAATCATATGAGAAAAAAGAATTTTTTTTATTTCTTGAATAATAAATCTCTTTATGAAATAGTTAACTATTCTGACTACACTCTTAATTATTAATTGTGTCTGTTCAATCTAATTTCGCCTTAATCTTATCCATAATTACAATTTTAATAAGATAATTACTAATAGTCAATAACTTACCTAGGGCGTAGCTGCACAGGCAGAGGCAATAAAGAAAGGTAAAAATTTTCCTAAGGATGAAAGTGTGAAATGGTTATTTAAAGATCAACTTCCAGTTGAATCTACTTGTGTAAATAAAATTTAAAATTAATTCTGTGATACAAGAACTTACTTATCCATGTTGATTGGATTCAGCAGAACGTCCAATTGTCAAAATCTTGTGTATTCTAAAAGTAAAGAATTAGCATTTTAATTAATAGCAATGATAGTGTTGAACTTTTAAGATTTTTTTTTTCAAAAAAGCTACATTAATGAGTAAATTTTCCTTTTGCTGTATATTTCCCAATAGTGCCCTTTACACGTACGTTTTTTCGCGAGTGCTTGGGGCGTACGGGATTGCGCGCATGCTCCAAGCACTCGCAAAAGAGCGTACATGTAAAGGGCGTTAATAGCACCCTTTACACGTACGCTCCTGGAGTGCTTAGAGCGTACGGGATTGCGCGCGGGAAAATTTGCAGTACGCTCCAAAGCAGCTTTCCCTTCCTCTCCGACACCTTCACACGTGCACTCAATCGCGCGGGATCGTGGTTTCACGCGGGAAAGAACGTACGTGTAAAGGGCGCTATTCTCCTATTAGAATGCTTATGAGAAATCGCGATCTCAAATAAAACAAGAACGTGGAGAATTTTTTATTTTATTTGTGCACCATTCTTCTTGGCAGTCGGTAAATTCTCAGTCGAACATCAGGAAAGGGGGTTTGCATGTTCTAGAAAATCTATAAAAGACATTTATAAGCAACCGGCTTTACTACTCTCGTTTGACATGTATTTTTCTTTCCCATGCGTCGGACGGTTTCTTGGACAATATTTTTACCGCCATAGTACACCGCAGTTTTGCTAGCCATTTTATTATGGGGGGCACCATATAGGCGGACTAGCATTATCCCCTATTAAGGGACGACACAAACGGAGGCTTTTAGTGGCGCAACATCGGGATCCGATCCGAGCACCCTCAGCACCGAAAACCAGCACTCTGTACCACAGGGCCGCCACAAGAACATGCTTCATAGTGGCTAAAAATTATAGAAAAAACGGACCGTGCAGTGAGCTGTCTTTGATTGGCGTATGTAAGAACTGTGAAGACACAACTCCACTCTAGTTTTGGAGGAGAGTGCAGAGACAGGCGAGTCACCATAACAAGCAATAACGCCCCCTATCGCAAAGTAAGGGGTACTACGCAGAACGCTGGGGGTGATTGTAGACTCCAGACGTGTCTGATACGCTGTTACGGAAAACGACGGAGGTAATTGTAGACTCCGGTCGTGTTTGATATATTCTTAGAGAAAAAGTTCGGGGGTGATTGCAGACTCTGAACGTGTCTCGTGTGTTCTTCGGAACTTTAAGGGAACGGTGGACATTAAAATTTACTTTTTTTACTTATCATCATAGAGATACGAAATTTTGTACATATGCACATTTCACTATAAATAAATAGAATACCTTAAAAGAAATTTCCAATCTCAGTATAATTTTAAGATTTCTTAAAAAATTTGAAATTTATTAAACAAAATTTTAAAATGCTCCTCGCTACTTAATTTTGAGATATTTCCTCAATTTTGCATTTTAGTCTCTTTAAACTGTATAACGAACAAATGTGGGTATCAATTATTTAATAATTGAATAGTTAATTTTTGAGAGACTTTTTTTCTGATTTCCATCCCGATTTTCATCAAAATTTTGCCTTTTGAAAAGTTATAAATCAAATTTAATAACCTTAATGAAGTCGAATTGTAAAATGCATACCCAGTTTTTTTTTTTTTGTAAACAGCATCAGGATTCTTCCTTATCAATTTCAGGAATTTTAAAGAAAAATTAAGTAGCATGGAGCATTTAAAAAATCTAAAAATCTTGAAAAATCTGTTTTGAGAAAAACAGATTTAAAATTTATTACTACACTTACCCATTATAAATTACTTTGTAGAAGCTTCTTAAATGATTTTTTACTTGAAAAAAATAATTTTGGTACTAATAATCTACAGAAATATATATATTTTTTACAATAACACAATCAGTATTATAATGACGAGAATTGCTCAGATAATGGTCCACCGTTCCCTTAAGATAATTGCATTCTATTTGTTCCTGTAAATAGTATTCGTCTACCTGTAATATATATCGTCTCCTGTACTTGTCCGGGCTGTGCTCAATAATAAACTTTATGTAAAAAAAATTATCTGGTTCTAGATTGATATAAAAAGGGGGACTTGGAATCCATCAGATTATATATATATAATAGCCGTTGTCTCTGTATAACACTTCCGGGCTGTACTCATCTTTCAATTGAAGCCCTCAGTTAACAAACGGCCGGTTAGGTCTAATTTCAATTTCAGATGTGGATCAGAATTTTTTCTTACCTAAAAACTAATATCTTCTCCATCAAATCACGTTTGTTCTACGTATTTTTCTATAAAACATACAGAACTAAAAAAAATTTGGATACTTTTAGCTGTATATTTAAAAGTTTTTAAAAATCTGTTTACTTTTGCGATGAATTCTGAAAGTAAACAAACTTGAATGTGAATGAATCAAGTAGCTCAAGTATTTATATCGCGTAGTGAACTGTAAAAAACTGGATGGCAGTCTACTACTCCAATCGCACGAAAAACTAAATAAATAAAAAAAATAATGAAAGGGTTTGCTTTTACAAGGTGTGGATTAAATGCAATATTGTTAGATAATTCGGGATATTTTTTAACTTTCATATACTTTTTCCATTATGACGTCATTATTAGTATTATGACGTCAAAATGACGGGTTGGATGGCAGTCTACTACTCCAATCGCATGAAAAACTAAATAAATAAAAAATAATGAAAGGGTTTGCTTTTACAAGGCGTGGATTAAATGCAATATTGTTAGATAATTCGGGATATTTTTTAACTTTTATATACTTTTTCCATTATGACGTCATTATTAGTATTATGACGTCAAAATGACGGGTTGGATGGCAGTCTACTACTCCAATCGCATGAAAAACTAAATAAATAAAAAATAATGAAAGGGTTTTCTTTTACAAGGTGTGGATTAAATGCAATATTGTTAGATAATTCGGGATATTTTTTTACTTTCATATACTTTTTCCATTATGACGTCATTTTTAGTATTATGACGTCAAAATGACGGGTTACCTTCTAGTAGAGATAGAATGGAGAGGCGGCCATCTTGGCTGACGTGAGGAGCTGCATATGACTACTTAGTTGTATTTTCGATTATTTTATATCTTTGTGTAACGTGCTGTTTTATAAAAGTAATTAAAGTTTGTCAGCTAAAAGAAAACGACCTTTTTTTTGTTTTCAAACCTCTCTGACCGCCTTAACCCAACAATGAGGAACTTCTACTGCGCACTAAGCAGGTTTTGCTGATAGAGGGGATTTAACCAAACGAGAGACGTCTGTCCTTGTTTATAGGGCAAAGTAGTAAAAGGAATAGGCACTCTAGAGGGGACCTACATTCATTTCACGGAAGCGGAAGCAAGCGTTTTCAAACTTTATTCACGTTGTCATCAGTTCTTGCTACACATTAAAAGAAATCGTCCTCTATCATAATTATTCCCTGAAATAGGCATTCTTGTTACCGTCAATCTTTTAAAGCACTATATGGCATCCTTTATAATCATTAGCCCCTCAAGCTTTTAATAAGGAAAAGCATATATAATCAGTAATTTAGTCCTTTCAGGTAATGTCTATTTCAACAAACGAATATATGTCTAAGATGAGTTTGTTAAAATTAATTTTTTTTAAACTTTAACCAGATAAATACCAGATAACTTTAACCAGATCTAGGAGAACTGAACGTTCAAGTCGATTTTAGCCCAAAGACAATTCAAATATGCGCTCTTGGTTCCAACACTGCCTGTTACCAGAAATTGATAATCTGCTTTAATTTCATGCAATAGTGTCGTCATAAACAAGCATAAAAATTAAAGCTTATTTCTAAACTTAAAACCAGAAGAGCAGAAATTCAAATAAATATTACCTCGGAAATAACTTCCGAATGCTAAGTGCGGTATGTTTCACCGTTGAAAAAAACCCATAAATAAGCAGGACTGAATTTAAAAAGCATTCGACGGTTTATTGCAAAAATAATAAGATTAAACATTATAAAATAAAACAACTGAACATCTTAAAACAGCAACCGCACCTACGGCTGCATTAGCTACAGCAAATACAGCACACAGCAACTTCTGCCACGCACTATGAATAACAAGAATGTTTTACACAAGGCAGGGTGTCTTCTTCCTGAAAACACCTTATTTAATGGGAAAATGCAAACGTAAAAGGGTGACGTAAACAAGGGAAACAATGACGTCATACAATCCAATGACCGGTTAAGGGCCTGTTCACATAGGAGTCCGTTGCGTTGCGTTAAGGAAAAGATGACGTTGATACGAAAATATACCAATCGTAGGTGTTAAAAATTTCATTGCTAATCGTTTGGAGGCCTATGATTGGTTTATTTTCGTCTCAACGTCATCTTTTCCTTAACGCAACGCAACGGACTCCCATGTGAACAGGACCTTACTTTAAAATAACAAAGATTAAGAATTACCAAGGGAACAGTATAAAGAACATGGTGAAGTTAAAGTGAACGATGCGCACGTGTACGAAGTTCCGATGTTTAGGAAATGAGCGTTACGTAAAAGCTAAAGCTTATCGCCGAAGTTTCAAAAGACGATAACGTCGTAGTTACGGTCAGATTTGTAAACCCCCCCCCCTCTTTCGGTCTGAGGCAAAGAATTGAAATGAGAAAAATCTAAAAGTAAACTGACCGTAAAGTAATACTGTCAACAAAGTCAGCAATGAAAGAGTAAAGTTGCACTAGGCCGGAAAACGTTAATATACAAAAAAGAATTAACATTTTGATTTTAAATGACTTGCAAAAGCAAAAAGAACTTGCTAGAGTACTTACAAGAAACATCGTACTTTAAAAATTTAAATTTCCCTTTTCCCTTTTTAAAAGGGTTAGTTTATAAACACTGTACGATAAAATTAAATATAATAATAGCTATGTTTGTATAATTACGGTACTCAGCAACACTCATGTTCAGACGATGTACAAAAAAAATATATTAAATTTCCAAGTACATATATTAAATTTCCAAAAACACTATAATAATAACACATATTACAAACTAACTTTAATATTGTTCGACTATATAACATAATACAACATAATATACAAGCACAGTGTAAACAACATATGACTTGTTCACCAGTTAAAAAAAAAGTTAAAGTCCTTTTGAATTACAATTGCACATGATAGAAACGTTAATTACACAGGAAAACAGAATGACAGAGTTTAAAAGAACCTGCTCACTTAGCATGCATATATATATATATATATATATATATATATAATATGTGTGTGTGTGTGTGTGTGTGTAAAATATAAACAATAGAAATAAACAAAAATTAAAATTCAAGCATAGAGTGCTAAATTACTTTAACATAAAAAATATGCTGCAAAGAAAAACATAAAACATTTTCAATAGAGTATAGCGCAGAAGCTTCAGATTCCCATAATAAAAAAAACAAATAAATAATCCAACAGAGATAGATAAAAATAATACGAATATAGACAAAAAACAAACAGAAATCAAGCACTCTGGGCATCCACGCACCAACGGCAAGATTCTGTTAAGTGCCGGAACTGAACCATAAAACAACAGAGGTAACCGACAGGTCTCGTCATCAGGGAGCCTAACCATATCAGTTACCTCAAGGAGAACTTTCTGAATAGGATGCAAGTAAGCCCAAAAAACATCCCAACGCCCCGAGTCCCCCAAGAAAGCAATAAGTCAAAAAGAAAAATGAAAAGACAAACACAACTTACAGTTTGGGCTCAACGCACCATACATGCAAGCACACAAATAATCCTAATGCAAAGTATATATATATATATATATATATATATATATATATATATATATATATATATATAAATATATAAATAAATAAATAAATATATATATATATATATATATATATATATATATATATATATATATATATATATATATATATATATATATATATATATATATATATATATATATATATATAAATATATATATATATATATATATATATATATATATATATATATATATATATATATATATATATATATATATAAATAAATATATATATATATATATATATATATATATATATATATATATATATATATATATATATATAAATAAATATATATATATATATATAATATAATATATATATATATATATATATATATATATATATAATATAATATATATATAGGTACTAGATCTAATGCGAGTCCCCTGTCTTATAGAAACTTCATAGTGTAAAAAACCTTGAAGTCCAGGGGGAAGTCATATCAGTATTAAACAACTGTGCAAAAACAAAGCATTTATATTTTTTTATATTTAGATTAGTTGCCAGTGTACCCAAATGTAACTAAACCTAATTTTCTGATGTCTAAAATTAAGCACAATATGAAACATCAAATTGCAACTACAGGACAACCTGTCTACAGTAAAAATAGACCGTTTCATCCTAAAAGGTTGGAAAACGCAAAAAAATAAATGAAAATTAATAATGGACAATAACATAATACACCCATCATACGGAGAAAGGTCCAGTCCTCTGCACATTTTAACAATGAATGACGGTGCTTTCTGTCCATGTGGGGACTATGGAAGATTAAATGATATAAGAGTATCACATCATTATCCCATTCCGAGAATTGAAGATTTTCAACACATTTTACCAAAGACTAAAATATTCTCTAAAACTGACCTTATTACTATCACATTACAGTCCCGGAATAAAATAAGCCAAAATAAAGAATTATCACTCAGTTTCGATTACATGAAATCAATGCGAGGAAGTTTGGGCTCTGATATGCTCTTTCAACATTTCAGAGAGTTTATTAAGGAAGTTATTCACTGAGTCAATGACCTCTTCAATAATGAAAAAGCGGATTTCTAATTTCAATTTGAAAACGAAAAATGGTAAAAATGAAAGTTAGCCTCGATGACCCTGTTCAATAATCAAAAAGTGGATTTCTAATTTCAATTTGAAAATGAAAAATAATAAAAATAAAAGTTTTATCTCTTGATAATGTTGCATGCAATAAAACATTCAAATGTGGAATTGATTTTCTTACCACCGTATTCTGTACCACAGAAGCACTCCAATCTTTGAAAGACGCTATTGTTCAAGCATTTAAACTTTTATACCGACGACGTATATGTTTTCTTTTTACTAAACTAGATAATGCGGAGTGCATTACAGGTATTACAAAATCTATTACTGTTATCATTTTGAAATTGAACGTGGCAGGAAATGGAGGCGACAACAATAGTTAATGTTTTAGTAATTGCATTTCCTAACATAAAAGACATAGATATCTATTGTTCGAAAAAAATGAAGACAATTTCGAACCTGAGCCTGATGTTGAAATCGTCTCAAGAGCGTCAAAATTTATTGTAAATATTGATAAAGACAAGGATATTGCAGGCCATGAAGTGTTGCAAGAAGGCTAGGAAAATCTATTGTGAAAGCATTAAGGTAAGTAGAATTAATTTCTTGCCTACTTAAATACCTTTAAATGAATTAACACTTATTATCTGCTCGGTATTGACTCGGCAGAGGAGTTCAGCAGAGACCAGGAGGAAACTTCAGAAAAATGTTGAAGAATTTGTGTTTTAATTAAAACCAATGTGAACAAA
This sequence comes from Dolomedes plantarius, assembly GCA_907164885.2. NCBI lineage: Eukaryota > Metazoa > Arthropoda > Arachnida > Araneae > Dolomedidae > Dolomedes > Dolomedes plantarius. The sequence goes on along the minus strand of OU015496.1, from coordinate 197,585,153 downwards.
AATGTAATATATTAATGGATTAACATTGTTAAAGGTAAGCTGAGAATATAATTTAGATTTAACGATTGAAATAAGTTAATGATTCCTGATTTCCTTCATAACATGTTTATGTAATTATAGAATGTTTATTCATGAGGTGACGCCAGAATCTAAACTACAAGGTGCGCCCATTAAGTAAGCGGACAAATTAAAAGATCATACGATAAAATAGAAAAGTGGAAGAATAATCGCTTGGCTAGAAAGAACTTGGCTAGAAAGAGTGACATCTCAACTCTTGTTAAAGCCAGTTTAAACTGGTGATTTAGTCATTTGCATATCAAAACGCCGCAGTAATTTACTGAGAAGGCATTGTACAAAAAAATTTGCTTCAGAATGGAACAACGTTGTAACATTAAATTTTGTTACAAATTAGGTAAATCTGATACCGAAATGATTCGGACAGTATATAGTGACGCATCGTTATGAAGAACACAAGTGTATGAGTGGTACAGCCGCTTTCAATGTGGGCGAGAAAGCATTGGAGATGAACCAAAGACAGGGCGCCCTTCAACTTCAAAGAATGAGGAAAATGTGGAGAAAATTCGTTCTTTGGCAAAAGCTGATAGACGTGTAACAACTCAGTAACTTTCAGACATGCTTGGAATAAGCAAAGAAAGCTGTCGATTAATTTTAATTGAAAATCTGAAAATGAAAAAAGTTTGTGCTCGATTTGTGCTTCGGATTTTGACAGAACACCAAAAATAGGACAGAAAATCTTGCTGTGAAGGTTTGCTGACTTCTGCGCAACAGGACAACAATTTCTTAAAGTGTATTATAGCAGGAGATGAGATTTGGTGTCTACAATATGACCCAGAAACAAAAAAGACAATGTGCAAAGTGGAAAGGACCGTTTTCTCCAATACAAAAAAAAAGCACGGATGTCAAAATCAAAGACTAAGGTGATGCTGATTGACCTTTTTTGATTACAAAGGACTTATTCACCACGAATTTGTTCCTGAAAATCAAACAATTAATCAGTATTTTTGCAAGGAGGTTCGATTAAGAAACAGAATAAGGCGAGTTAGGAAGGCAATGATTTCTTTTACATGATAATGCTAGGCCCCATACAGCAATTTCTGTACAACAATATCTTGCTAAGCATTCAATTACAGTGCTAAATCATCCACCATATTCTCCCGACTTATCGCCAGCTGATTTTTTCCTTTTTCCGTAGCTGAAGATAGCCATGAAAGGACAGGGATTTGAAAACGTCTCGTGTATTAAATCAAATGTTACGCGTATTTTGCAAACGGTTAGTTCCAACGCCGAATTAAGGAGTTCACTTAAGTGTTTCAAAACACGCAAGTCCCCAGGTGAGGATGGTATATTCTCTGAGTTCCTCATGCACTTAGTCCCTAGAGCTTTTGAATCAATTTTGAGGTTCTTCAGTAAAATTTGGTCTTCGGAATATCTTCCGTCCTACTGGTGAAAATCTACAGTTATTCCGATTTACAAAAAAACAAGGATCCAGGTGCAATCCAGAGTTACAGGCCGATCTCTCTGACAAGTATATTTTGTAAGACCTATGAAAGAATCATTGTCAATAGATTTAACTGATTTGAGACTAGAGGCCTTCTTGAGGAAGAGCAGGCTGGATTTCAAAGATTCAGATCCACCAACCATCATGTTGCCGTTTTTAGTCAGTCCATTAAGGACACTTTCGACAATAGACACATTCTATCTGCTGTCTTTGTGGATTTCAAATCAGCTTACGATCTGGTATGGAGAGAAAATCTCTTTCTGAAGCTCTCTGATATGGGCGTTCATTCTAATATGTTAATTTGGTTTCGTGGTCTTCTTAATAACCGTATTTGTAAGGTTCGGTATAACAACTGCTACTCGAAGTTTAGATCCCTAAAGACTGGTCTGCCACAGGGTGCGGTGTCTAGCTGCACTCTGTTTAATATTTACATTAATGATCTAATTAGAAAAACTGAAGTCTATTGATGGTATTAATTGCTTGCTGTTTGCCGATTACCTAGTTGTATGGACCGCATCTCCTAAGTCTGTTGCGAAACAGTCCATTGAACCCACATTAAATAAAGCTATACTCATTTTGGAGAGCTGGTCAGAGGAAAACGATATGAAAGTTAATTTAGACAAGACATTTGTGCAATCTTTTTCTCTTATCAGATTCAACTCTTTTTCTCTTATCTTATCTCCATCAACCCTTCCATCCACAGATATTTTATAAAGACCATATTATTCCGATGTCAAAAAAGTTTAAATATCTGGGTGTAACCTTCGACAGAAAACTCTCGTGGAACTCACATATTGAGGACGTCACTAGTCGGGCGTCGAAGAGACTGTCACTCTTGAAGATCCTAGCGGGTTCGAAATGGGGTTGCTCTAGATCAGAGGTCCCCAAACTTGTTTGTCCCGTAGACCCCGTGCCGATTTTTTTTCTGTTTTGGGTAGACCCCCTGCTATCCTATTACTGATTTTTTACAAATTCATCAACTTTAAAAGTGTTTTTGAAGCTGACACAGAGCTACTCACTTTGAGAGGGTTTACTGTAGAGTGAAAAATTTAATAATAATAATAATATACACTCAAGAGCCAAAACATTATGACCACCTTTGGTGCGCAACACAGCTTCAACCCGCCTTGGCATGGATGCCACAAGTCCTTGGTAGATGGCCGGAGACAGATTGTACCAGATGTTTAAGCAATGGTCACGCAAATCCGAGATATTGCGAATTGGTGGTCTTTGAACTCTGAGCTGCCGTCCCATGGCATCCCAAATGTGTTCTATCGGATTGAGATCCGGTGAGTTAGGCGGCCAGAACATTAACTGGAATTCAGCATCATGTTCCTGGAACCACTCCAACACAATTTTAGCCTTGTGACACGGGGCGTTGTCCTGTTGAAACATTCCATTTCCAGCTGGAAAAACAGAGGCCATGTAAGGGTGCAACTGGTCCGCAATGATGTTCAGATACCCTGTAGCATTCATGGTCTGCTCTACCACAACCACGTGTCCCAGAGACGCCCAAGAGAACGTCCCCCAAAGCATAATACCGCCACCACCGGCCTGTGTATGACCTACTGTACATTGAGGGAGCAACAGTTCGCCTGGAAGACGGCGTATCCTGACACGGCCATGAGTGTATATATATATATATATATATATATATATATATATATATATATATATATATACACACATACATATATGTTAAGTTTTATAGTTATACATTTATTAATTAAATCGACACAAAATGCAAATCTAGTAACATTTTTACATCGAATAAATAGACAGCTAAATCAATGTTTTTAATGGGAGGGATGAGCCTGATTCTTTGATAGCAAAATTTCAATGTTCGGCTTCAATTTAGTCAGGTTTAACCTTAAATCTCCTCGGCAAGTGATTTGCAATTTGTTTCTTTTTTTTTGAGTGAGTATGTGTGTAAGGAGATTGACAACCGCGCTGAAACCCCTTTCCACGGGGTATGAAAATGGAAAGCTATCAAAAACTTTCTCGCGATAGTTCATATGCAGAATATGTATCAGATATGTCTCTTTGAAGCCACAATTTTTATATCCCTTTCTAAACTGCACCTTAAGTTCTTCGTTGGTGATTATACCGATCAGTTCTTCTTGTAACATGACATCCGTTTCTTCAATGTCGCCTTATGGATTGTTAATCCACTGTGTGACTATTTCAATAGTCAATTCATCTACAAACCTAATTTCAAAGTTTGCGTGAAGGACATTTAAATGTTTAACGTAGGCTAAAAGGTCATCATCGTTGCAGTTTGTCTGTGCCAAATCGGAAAACTAGCAAGTTCAATATAACGGCCACCTAACAGTTCCAGTTCAAAAGTCCATGATGTCGCAACACAAGTTGCACGTACTGCGGCCGAAAAGTGAATAGATTTCTTACACAATTTTCTGAAATATACATATAATTAGGAAATGTATCTATCTATTATAAGAAAGTACTCGTATAACGTAAATACATCCATAGGTACTATCTGTGTTAGGCCGATTATTACATTTACGAGAAGCCAAAATTTTGGTGGCGGCCTGTCTTACTCGTGGACCCCCATTTACATCTCATGCACCCCCAATTTTCTTTTTCACTGGCATGGACCCCTTTGAGGTCTATATCGACCCCTGGGGGTCGATATAGACCACTTTGGGAATAACTGCTCTAGACCTACCTTAAATCAAACCTATAATGCTTATGTTCTGCTTATCCTGACCTACAGCTGTGAACCGATGGTTACTGCTTCTGAGAGAGTAATTTATTCTCTTGAAAAACTTCAAAATCAGGCCTTGTGTCTTATTACTGGCGCGGTGAAATCCACTCCAATTGACTACATGTTATTGTGTTCAAATAACAAGCCTCTCAGTAGAATTATTAAAGAACGTGCCCTGTTGTTATGGGAGAAAATAATAAGAACTTCCGGTTGCATGTCCTTGTGGGATAATGTCTCTACTAAGACCTTGCATAATTTAAAGAACTAGAGAGGCTTTGTACAGGGGGTTACCGCACTGATTTCTCACCTAAACATCGATTTTGGAGTTCAACAATTTTTATTTCCTCGTAACCCCATCGAAGCCAAGACCTTTTCTATCCGTCTTGGCTTGAGCCAAAGTGTGTTAAAAGCGGCGGACAGTGATAAAATTCTAAGATCAGTGGCATACGAAACTATAAATACCCTCTACCCCGTTTCACATTGTCTCAGGGTCTATACGGATGGCTCTAGAACAAGTGATTGTGTCAACACTGGAGCCGGTGTTCATTGTGAGCTGTTATATTTCTTCTCTCCTGTTGGTACTTATGTGTCAGCTTTTGATGGTGAAATCTCAGCTATCCGTTTGGCTCTTATCCAGCTTCAGAGCCGATTAGAGCTTTTCTCAAGAGTGGTCATTCTCTCAGATTCAAGAGCAGCTCTTCAGGATATTGACTTCCCATGTTTCTCTCGATCCAAAGATATTGATGACTGTTAACCTTCTGGAACGGTTGTTGAATCATAATAAAACTGTTGTCTTGCAGTGGATCCCGGCCCATTGCGGAATCGAAGGAAACGAGGCTGCTGACTTAGCGAAAAAGGGGGCTTCTGTTTTACAGCTAAACAACCAGGATTTGGCCTACCATTCCATCAAGGCGATAGTCAAAAAACCCCTCAGGTGTTCCTTCTCACAGGTTGTTGCTGCTGGAAGCGGTCACAAGCCCTAGTATGTCCATCTACATGATATTCCTGAGTGGCCTAGAGGTAAATATATGGCAATGCTACGGTTTTTTTCTGGCCATGATTGTCTTCAAGCACCTCCACAGAATTAACTTGGCTCCCGACCCTCTTTGTCTCCTGTGTGACAACCAGGAAGAAATGGACATGCTTCACCTTGCTTGTTGCTCTGCTCTACCTCCCGTTTCTTTATGGGAGCGCTATTTAATTGCCAGACATAAGTTGATGGATTAACTAATGTCATTTTTCTATGTTGTATTTTTACCTTTTTGATATCTGTTGTCCTGTAATTCTTAACATTGGAAATTTAAAAAAAGTTCCAACGCCTATAAACAGTGTTCCGTATAAAATGTGCCTATAACAGTGTTACTTGAAGAAACGTTGGAAAAATTGTATAGACTCCTTTGGCGATTATTCTGAAGGAGATAAATTTATTTGAAGGTGAGTAATATTTTTCTTATTTATAAAAAATTGTCCGGTTACTTTATGGGCGCCCCTTGTAATATCAATATGATATTAGGAGCAATATTAACCCGAAATTTTAACACTGATGTTACCCACCCAGGTTCACTAAAGATCGGACACTTTGGTGTGACTAGCGGATTTTGGCACTTAAAAGGGGACAGTGGACTTTCAAAATTGTGAAATTTGTCCAAAAATTCAATTTTTTAAAAATTTTATTGAATTGTGAAACTACGGACGAGTAGGAATGTGTTGCAAAGAGAATTTTTAATTTCTGTGATTACTTTCCTAGTTATAGGCATTTGTATTTAATTTAGATATTATGTGGTTACTAATAGCAATAACTTTAAATGCGTTTTTCTCAACACAAAAATTTTCATATCATACGAATATTCAAACTGCTCCAGGCGCATTTTTAATTATCGTATTGCTTTGAAATTTAAGTTTTATATACTTAACTGTATATCAATTAAATCTTATTGAAAAAAATTATGCTTCGTAGCTCAGAATTTCTAAATTTTGTACTTGAGAAGATGATTTATAGGTATTTTGCGTAATGAAAAGGGTGTTTTCACTATTATTATTTTTTTCTCTTTATATTTTTAATGAATACTTAAAATAAGCAATAAGTTTCATCGTTAGTTCTATAAGGTATCCTGCAAATAAAAATTACCATTTTATATGCAAAAGAAATGCGCATGGGACATTTTTAATTAGGCCAATTATTGATATAATTGTTAATTCATAATTCATAAATTATTAATATTTCATCTTTAAATTTTAACCACTTTTACATACCTATGGTACTAATCACATATTCAAATTTCAAGCAAATCCATTCAAAACAAAAAAAGTTAGGTTTGAAGGTCCACTGTCCCCTTAAATTTTTCTGACGGCAATTCCCAATTGGTTTGCGTTGAACATTTTCCATTTCAGTGGATTTATTTAGAATGCTGAATTAAATTATTTTGTTCATGTGCGAGATTTTGTTTAAAATAAGACTCTGGATATAGTTTTATGAGTTTGAAAGACTTATTTCATGTTTTCTAAATTGATTCAGGTATGTTTTAAAATTAAGAAACCGAATCGAAATTGAGGGGAACTTTGATATTCTTTGTTCCACGAAATTAAAATATATTAATCCAGCTTTTTGTATTTTTGAGGGGGGAGCAAGGTATAATGTATTCAAAGATGAACATTTGTAAAAAATCTCGCCAATTTTGATTTCATTAATGGTTAAAAATTTAAGAATCGTGTAAACATAGCGTCAAAAATTCATATGAAATTGAGAATATATTTGAATAATTTTCTACAAATTCTAGTCATCAGAGCTGGTGGTAAGCCATTTTGTTTCTTTTTATTTCATTTTGTGCTTTTTTATTTTGATTTTATGAAATGTTTTATTTTAGTTTACATTTTGATAAAATATTTGAATGTGTCTTTTTGTGTATTGTATTAAATTTAATGATATTATGGTGATTTTGATGAATAACCTATGGAATTGTAGGATATTCTTTATTGATATAAAATGTGAGGGTTTATGATATGTTTTAATTTTGGTTATGATAGAATTTTGTTAGTATTATTGAATAAAATGTGGATTATTTAACCTTTTGCTTACGGGATCTATTCTTCCGATTCCCTCTTTAGAACAGGAAATTTCATACTCCCTTTGTACGAATGGACAATTAGGGGTTATATATATATATAATAAAATATATATATATATATATATATATATATATATATATATATATATATATATGTATATATATATATACATATATATATATATGTATATATATATACATATATATATATATGTATATATATATATACATATATATATATATATGTATATATATATATACATATATATATATATATGTATATATATATATACATATATATATATATATGTATGTATATATATATATATATATATATATATATATATATATATATATATATATATATATATATATATATATATATATATATATATATATTCATTCTTGTGTCCGGATTGTTGGGATACATGCTATCCCACCCCGTAAGGAAAAGGTTAACATATTTTATCAATTAAAGAGTATGATTTAAAGTTTCGAACAAAACATGAGTAATTTTAACATGTTTCCGATTCATATATGGGTTGGAGTATTTAGTTGGCCATGGAATGATTATGAAAATTACATAATAATAAATAATGAGAGAGGAAGTTCTGAATTTTATAATAGGGAAAAACGATAAACTTGAATCCCCCCCAAACAAAAGGTTATAAGGCACCAACTACTAGACACCCTACCTGGGGACCACTAGTCCGTCCGACCACCAACGGACACGCCACGGTCACCCACTAGGAACAATACGGCAACTACGGATGCGACATCGATGTCGATGTTTTGATAAAAACATCGATGTTCTAAACATCGATTTACTGAAGCCGATTTTTTTAAACATCGATGTTTTGTGTTTTAAAACATCGATATGTAAATATATGTAATTTTCTTTTGTATTTTTTAATTTGAAGATAAAGGAATCGTTAATAAATAGTTCTTATTAATTTTTTGATATTAAACTCTGTTGAATCAAACTCAAAAATTCTTTAAATGATTTTGCCTGATACTCTACCGATATGAAACCAATGCTTTTGTCTTGTGTTACAGTCATAACCTTCAGAATTTTTTTTTTACTAAATTATTTAAACCTCCTGGAAGTAAATTATTCTCCAACTTGTAAATAAATATGCCATGATATTTACAATAATTTTTTCACATTCAACCAATTTAAATTAGAAAGCATCGCTGATTCTTCTTCATGGCTTTGGTCCTACCAATTGTTTTGATAGCAAAAAATATCTTCCTCAATTTTCTGGTAAAAGCAATAAAATGTATCGTGGAAATTCTGTGATATGCGCTGACTCTAGCCATCCAGTTTTTGTTATTTCTGTCAGCCCAATCAGAGAGTAAAATTAAATCCCCCCCCCTCACGACTAACCAAAGTAACATTAAAGTTAGAGGTTACTATAGCAGTTTAAAAATATGGATGTTCAAAAGCATCGATTTTTAAAAACATCCATGGTTTTGGGGCGATGTTTTATTAGCATCGATGTTTTAATATTGAATATCGATGTTTCAAAACATCGATGTTTTGTTGTCGATGTCGCATCCCTAACGGCAACTGCATACAAAATAAACAAGGAACACCAAGCACCAACGCCGCCAAGCCGACACCAAGCAACGCCCCACACCAGTCGAGGCCCATGGCCAGGAGGAGACACCAGCCTCAAATTAGTTTAAACAATTAATTTAATAACAATTACTCCAATTTATATAGAACCCCAGAACCAATGCCAATTAGCTTAAGCAAAGGCAATATACCAGTAAGCACATAATTACTACTACAGCACGAGAGAACAGACATCACGGCAGTGGCCCGAACACGGGAACATCCACGCTCCAGCCCGTACCATAAGTACCACACCATTCCTAATAAGCGAGAAACCACTAAAAAACCAAATAAGAGCCTTCGAAACTGGAAAGAACGACTCGTTCAGAGGAACCAAACCAACCACAACAATCCCTACTGAGATAACACAGCTTCCAAAAGGATACTCACCACCTTGCAAATATAATTCTTGCAATAAAAGTCATTAAAAAATTTGTATTTTGACCAATTTGCAATATCCCTGGGAAGATAATGACTCAAATTATTAAATTGCGGGCAATCAAACAAGAAATGCCCAACTGTCTGAGTATCATTACAGGAGCAAATATCCGTTTTATTATGAAAACGCCTCTGATATTGCCCGAAGGATCCATGACTCGTCATAGCCTGATTTATCAAGAAGTCCGCGCGAAGTGTTGAAGAACTAACAGTTTTAAAGATTTCAAATACCCTTCTGCCTTTCTCACCCTCCTCCCAGGCAATTTGCCAACTTTTAATTTCCTCCTTTTCGGGACGTGGCGGCCTTGTGGTACAGCTCGCTGGTTTTCGGTGCTAAGGGTGCTCGGATCGAATCCTGGCGAAGCGCCACTAAAATGCCTCCGTTTGTATCGTCCCTTCATAGGGGCAATGTTGGTCCGACTATATGGCGCCCCCATAATAAAGTGGCCTGCAAAACTGCGGTGAATTATAGGCGAATGTCTTCGCGACAAGTGCCTCCGTAATAAAAAAAAAAATTCCTCCTTTTCCAAAATGTTCTTTATCTTTCTTCTAGACCACTTGTAGGTGCTGCCCACCTCTTCAAGTTTTGTAACCTCTTTTGCCGTCCTATCTGCCTCTTAATTACCCATTATCCCCACATGGGCCTTCACCCAGTGCAGGTTAACCTGCATGTCACCATTCCTGACATCCCTTTTTATCTCTTCTACAAGGCCGCCTCTGTAATCGATCGAGTTCAATGCTTCCAGGGCGCTTCTAGAGTCCGTATAAATATCAAACTCTTTGAGATTCCTATCTCTCATCATTTCAATAGCCATTTGCAGAGCACGTAATTCCGCCATATACGAGCTAGATCTCTCTAATCTTTCTCTAAGGCATATTGTTTCGCCTTTCTCGGGATAGATCACCACTCCCGCACCGGCCCTATCTTCCAGTTTTGAGCCGTCAGTAAAAATTTTAGTGTTGGTTTTAGGGACGAGAGCATAGGTCCAGTTTATCCTGTAAAGATCTTCAATTTTAATCATTCTTCTAATTTTAATTTCACTATTTTCCCTATTGTAATTTATACCATTAATCTCAATATCCTCCCCTTTGTCAAATAATCTGTATTGCAGTTTAGCCGTGCTAGCCTTAATGTGTAACGGTATGCAGCCCGCCAGCACATTCAGAGCATCAGTAGCAACAGTTCTATAGCATTTGGTTATCCCCAATAGGTAGGGCCTTTTTATCTGCCTAAGCTTGTTATTAGTGTTACGTCCATTTTGGTACCAGATTTCAGAGGCATATAAAAGCATTTTATCTATAACAGTCAAGTTGATCTGTTTCAATATTTCAGGTTTAATACCCCACGTATTAGCGGTAATTTTATTTAACTTATAAAAGCACTTCAGGGCCTTTTCCTGTATTTTTTCCAGATGTTTAATGAAGCCATGTTTGTTATCAATGTATACCCCTAAATATTTAATCTCCCTTTGATATTTAATATTCTGTGTGCCCCTTTTAATGGTGGGTTTCCATCCATCATTTCCAGACTTCTTGATAATAGTATACCTGCACTTATTAATACTAAACTCCAAATTGTTAGTATTACCCCAGTCATAGCAATGATCCATGATATATTTAGAGTACTCCGTAAATTTATGTACATATAGGGATTTAATCAAAATAATTATATCATCGGCATAAACCTGTATACTGTATCTGCCGTTGTCATCTTCGATGCGAAGGACCTGATTCATAATGATAAGCCAAAGAATTGGGCCAAGGGACGAGTCCTGGGGCACACCCACGTTACAATCCACTTCGCCTTTATCGGTTATTATTTTTCTATTGGTGATGTAGCTAACAATGATACAATACAAGTACTTCTCTAATCTCAGCTTTTTCAGTTCTCTGATTAGGATTCCTCTTCTAACTGAATTGAAGGCATTTTTAATATCTAACGAAATGAGGCAGGTATGCTCCCCATTAGTTTTATTCTCCTTTATGTTGTCCACCACGTTACTCAGAGTCTGCAAGCTACCCAGCCCTCTCCTGAAGCCGTATTGCTCTCTCGACAGCAGTTCATTATGCTCAAGATGTATAATTAGTCTGTTAGCAATGATCTTATCTAATATTTTACCAATGACCGGTAATAAACAAATTGGCCTGTAGGAGCTGGGTTCCAATAAATCTTTGCCTTATTTCGGGAAATACAGAACCATCGCTTTCTTCCAAATGTCCGGGACGTATTTTTCCCTGATATATCTCTTAAAGATAATTTTGAATATATCTTTGTCACTATTATAGATTTCATTGACAATGCTCATAGTGAAGCCATCAAAACCCGGCGCCTTATACTTACTTATTTTATTTTCCATCATATCTATTTCATTAATAGTAGTTTCACGGTAGTCCTCTATTGTAATGTAATCGGTTTGGTCATCTTCCATTTCAGAGGCCTTCGTGAAATGGTACTTCACAAGCGTTTCCTCAATCTCCTCCTCCCTATCCAACATCATACCTTGGGCGTCTCTAATTTTTTATGCTCTTTTCCCTAATGATGTTTTTAACTTTACCAAAAATGTCCTTAACAGTGAGTTTGTTGAGAAAATCTTTAATTTTTTCTCGTTTAGTCACTAGAATGAGTTTTCTATATTCCACTCTTTCCCTTTTGAACTTCTCCTGTCAAAAGAGTCTCTCCTGATTATCATTTGCTTTTTGAAATCTTTTTCTTAACGCCCTAACTGCGCCTTGTTTAGTTTTCAATGTACCATTCCACCAGGGAGCATATTTAGTTCCTTCATTTTCCCCCCTTTTACTAAATTTACGGCAAAGTTTCTGAGTTTCCTCATTTATTTTGTCTAGAGTATTATCAATGCTCATCTCGTCCAATTTATTCTTTAGATGTTTCATTTTATCTCTTATCCCTATTCTGAAACTCAGCCAATCTATATTTTTTTATCTCCCACCTCTTCCCCTTCATCAACCTCTCGGTTTCCTTAGTTGTTAGAACCTCAAATGAGATAGCATTATAATCAGTGTTAACATAGTTATCAACCACTTTCCAATTACAAAATGTGTCCTTCCATAACTCCAAACGTGATAGTAATGTCCAGGCAACTGTGACCCGTAGGGCCGACAAAAGTGGGTAGGCTAATGGGATTATTTCTTATAATGCCCCCATGATCAATAACATATTTAATGATTTCTTCCCCTTTTTCTGTTCATTGGTCTCTTCCCCCATAAAGTCGAATTGGCGTTAATTGGCGTTAACATCCCCCATTACAATAATCCTGTGGCCTCTGTATTTTCCCGTGATGTCTCTCAATTGGCTCCACTGAGGCTCCATTCTTTCGGTGGTGACATTAGCAGGAGGAATGTATATTGATATCACGATAACCTCCCTATTGTCTCTGTCAATTTCGATAGCCACAGTATATTCTGTATCAATAAGTTTAATATATTTTAGTTTACGTTTGATCACTAGGGCAGCGTTCGGATCTTTTTTGCTGTGTATACTTTGATACCGATCAGGAATCCCCAATAGCTAATGTTCTCCCCTCTCTTATAATGCGGTTCATTTAAAGACGGGATATCAAAATCCATATCGCCCATTAGCTCTTGGGCAGCGCTATACAATTTATAAAGATTGAGATGCAATCCCGAAAAGAAAGACCGAGAATCAGCCCCCGAAGCCACCGGTACCCGTGGCCCAGGCAAGGCAACATCATTTGCCATAGTCTGTCTTAGCACGAATCCTGTCAATTTCCGCAATAAAGTTATGGCAAATAACGTCAGTGGCTCTGTGCTTAGTATCTCAATTAGCCTTAGCTCTCTCGTTAATACCCGGACAGTTTGGGCAACAGACCTCCTTATCACACTCTGCGTGTTCTGCCTGACCGCAGTTCCTACAAATCTTAGGATTCCTGCAATATCTACCCCATATTTTACACGTGTATTAGGGGAAAATATAATCGGTCACTTTGGTTATCTTATATCAGAATTGGGTTAAAAGGCGATAATTTATTGAGATAAAATGGAAGAATTTCGAATAGGCGTTTAATTAATGAAAGTGAAATGATATTGTTTCATATATATATATATATATATATATATATATATATATATATATATATATATATATATATATACTGCTAAAAAAAATTAGGGAAGCAAGCGAAGAAGTTAAGAAAACCGTGCGAGACAGCCACGTATTGGCATAAAATGGATAGTACACGCGTATCAATGCGCAATACAGAAAACAAGACGTAAAAAAATTTGTAATTAAGCTTTAATTCTTTGAAAATATGAAAAAACATGAAAAGATGATTTAGGGCGACAATTTGGTTACATGTAAACGATAAAAAAAAGTATTGTTTATAAATGATTCAACATTTTTAATATGGCGTGTGGTCTCCTCGAACAGCTAAGACTGCTGCACACCTGTTTTCCATGGATGCGATGATGTTATCGATAAGACTTTGGGGAATACTGTTCCACTCCTCAAGAAGTGCAGTCACCAAGTCTCGGAGAGTAAAAGGGGGCCTTGGTCTCGCAGCAATGCGTCGTCCGAGCATGTCCCAAACATGCTCAATTGGAATTCAGTTCAGGAGAGCACGCTGGCCATTCCATACGCTGTATTGTTTCAGCTTCAAGCATGTTTTCCACAAGACGAGCTGTATGCGGTCTGGCATTATCATGCTGGGAAACAAAGAAATCTCCAATGGCTGCAGTGTAAGGTATGACATGAGGTCTCAGTATCTCGTCTGCATACCTTCGGGCCGTCAAAGTACCATTCCGAATGATATGCAGGTCCGTACATCCACCTATGCTGATTCCACCCAATACCATAAAACCAGCTCGCCTGTATTGTGACCTTTCACGAACGAATGTGGGGTTATTTCGAGTGCCCCTTTCCATCCATACCAATATACGTCGGGTGTCACACTCCAGACTGAATCGGGACTCGTCTGTAAACAGCACTTGGCTCCAATCATGTTGCTCCTAATCTCGATGTTCAGCAGCCCATCTTCTTCGGGCCGCACGGTGGCGTGAGCTCAACGGAATGCAGACCATTGGCCTACGTGCATAGAGATCTCCCTGATGAAGCCTATTTAGTACTGTTTGGCTCGACACCTTTCGTCTTGTTGCCAAGAGCAACTGTCTTTGCATCTGAGTAGCATTGTCTGTTCTGTTTCGACGAGCTGTTAACAGTATATACCGGACATCAGTTAATGTAGTGGCGCGTGGCCGACCTTGCCCAGGTCGACGTCTAACATTCCCTGTTTCTTGGAATCGATTCCACAGCCTTGCAACGACACTTCTGGCGACTACAACAGTGTCCGCGACACTACGACGTGTTTGCCCGGATTCAAGTCTGCCTATAATACGCCAAGCCATGGAATCCATTAAATCACGTTGTTGAGACAAATTCAAGTCACCTTTTCTGAAAAAGAATAACTGAGCAATCGAATTTCACAGTTAAGGCAGTGAAACAGACGATTCTGCAACATCCCGATTTTCTGGTTTTTGCCGTCATGAACTTTGATTTGCATATGAAGTTTTCTTCTTCTGTTTCCTGCTAGGCTTTAAATTATGGATGATTTGTTTTATGTTACTTATCGGTGTAAGTATTTGCGTAATTTCGTTAAAACCATGTCTACCCTAATTGTTTTGAGCAGTGTATATACATGCCGTATCTGGTCGTCGGAATTCAATGTTTTTGGTGTCATAAGAAGTTTGTTGATGAAGCTTTTAAATGTGTATTTCTATTCTGCTAATGCATATTTCTAAATGTGTATTTCTTCTAAAAAGAAGACAGAAGCTAGGAATATATGCGACCAACTCTTCGCGCCACCTGTATCTTAAAGATAAATATTCATTTTCTCATTTATGTAAGCTCCGTATATGTCGTAGGAGTATTGATAAATCCGACTTATTGCAAAGAGCTCCGGAATTTTGCAATGCACCCAGCTAATAGGAAAATTATCGACACTTTCTAATTAGCCTGATATTTTTAAGGTTTATTGTAATGAGCCCACAAACCTTTAGGCAAGTAAGAAAATTCATAATACTTTACTCAAACAGCCTGGTCTCATCCAGGCTTATTGCAATAAGCCGAAAAACTTATTGAAATTGACAGATAAAATGCTACAATCAGAATATTGTAAATATGTTACGTGCTTGCATAGACGACAATGGAAAAACAGGTTGGGTATTAGGCTACCGTTTTCTTCAGTGGCAAAAAAAACCCCCTCATCAATACAGAGTTATAGGACGAAGTCCGTACACCGCACTTTTTGGAACTGAACTATAATTAGGATTAGGTTAATCGAATATTCCAACCATCCATATATATAAAACGCGTAGGTATGCGCGGCACAAAAATCGACGGCATTTCTACACTCCGAATGACAACGGATGCAACTGCCGGATGTAAACATTAGCGGCCGTCCGCGTGTGTGTAGTGGCTCGACGATAGCACGAAATTTGGTACAACTTAATTGCTGTATTTTACTCGTGAATCATTTTAATTTATTCATTTTATATGATTAAGTGGAGATAGCTGAATTGCGAACAATAGAACATAAATAGTACATACAGATGGTGATGTAATCCCCACTATATTTTAGTACTAGATGAATTTTTACTCCATTTTATAAGTGATGAAATTTTCCCAATAATTTATTATTTGATATGATTAAGTATAGATATCGGAATTGTGAACAATAGTACATACAGAGAGTGATGTAATCCACACTATATTTTAGTACTTGCTCTATTTTTTTAAGTGAAAAATTTCCTTGACAATTTCTTATTTGATGTAATGATAAAGTGTAGATATCTTAATTTTGAAAAATAGTACAGACAGAGAGGGATATAATTTTTAAAATGATTGGTGTTGGGTTTTTGAGTCTTTAACTCTGTTTTGAAGTAATGGAAATTCACATTTTTTAATCACGTTTTAGAATCAGCCTTATAGTGAACTTAGCAAAAAATTATAAATTTTTGGGCTGAGTTCGCACTACCCCTTAACAACGTATATTTATGATGACAGGTAATGGTAACATTCTTTACATATGATTCTTTAAGTTGAGTTGTTTTGCAAAAGAAAATATATAACTAAAAGCGACCATGCTGGTCGCGCAGCGGCTAGTAATATTAGGAAATTTTGACAGTGGAGAAAATTTAGAAAGGCAGAAGAACGAGTAAATCAATTCGTTAACTTGGAACAAGATATATTTCCAATTTGTTCACAGAATTTGAATGAAACATCTTTAGAATCGGGATCTTCATATTCTAAGAAGATTCCCCTGACTTGTTCCAAAGCGTTGCCTCAACCTCTAAGAAGAAGAATTTCGTTTATAACTGTGACATTTGCAGCAAAAGAGAAAAATAAGGACTTACGGAGTGTCAAAAAGCACACGAAGGCCAGAAGAGAACAAGCGAAAAAATGATTGAAACTTGCGGAAAGAAACCTAAATCGCTTGCAGTTGGAGAGTGTATTCTGTTAAATGTCCCGACTGTTGTCCGTAGTGCTTTAGACAGTCCAAATTTAATTAAGAAGATTATGAAGGTGGAAAACAAAAGTTTACCAGATTGGAACAAAAAGTGGCATTGTTAAAACTTGGTTTGCTAGATGCGGCTTCCAGATTTCTGGCGCACAAATCCTAGAAGACGTCCGCGAAAAGTATATATCTATTCGTGAAGATGTAGTTAATGAATCGGAATTCGGAGGGCAAGGGTATACCAGCTGCAAATGCTCAGTGTGAAACAAAAAGTGCGTGTGTAAGTAGGCAAATTAACTGTGTTCATGAAAGTGTCATAGATGTTCACCATGTGGGATCAAGCGTTACTTATTATTGCTGAAAATGAGGAGGGTGGGATCAAAGCGAAGCTTACGTAAGACAGAAAACATGCACGCAAGACAGAGCGCTGTGATGTGTTCCAGACAAAACAAACTCCCCTACCATCCTGTACTGAAAATTAATTGTTCTATTTTTACTGTTAATGATTTAATATCTATGCACTTTTACCTAGGAATGTACAATAAGTTTAATGATCGAAAAATAATCTTTTGCCCTACAAATTAGCGACAAGAAATTTGGAAAATCTTACGTAAGCAAAAGGGGGGCTCATTTTTGCTTACAAGGTAGGGATGCGACATCGATGTCGATGTTTTCAAAATATCGATGTTTTGATAAAAACATTGATGTTCTAAACATCGATTTATTGAAGCCGATGTTTTTTTAACATCGATGTTTTGTGCTCGATGTTTTACGTTGTTTCGATGTTTTTTTTTAATGAAAAAGTACCATAATAAAAAAATTTACTACGTAGCATAATTTTCACACTCCGTAAATGTAAGTCTGAATTCTGTAAAAGACGAGTAGAAAAGGGGGAACGATTCCTTAGCAAACAGACAAATGGCAATCAACAACCAATGAACCAATCGGAGCGCTTGGAATGTTCCTGACACTCCAGAACTTTCCATCGGGTTTTATTTTATAAATAGTATATACACGAGAGCAGCCATTTAAGTTTTTGTTTTGTTCTGGTTTTATATAAGTTGACATTACTATTATTAGTAAGATGCCTCCCAAAAGTACCGTTTGGAAATATTTTTGCAAAACCTCAGACCAATTGGCGAAATGCAGTATTTGCGTTAAGTCCTTCAAAACTTCTGGCATTACCACAAATTTATCTGGACATTTGAAGGCAAAACATGGCGATATTTACAACGAGAATTTTGAGTCATCAATGTAGCCCAAGGCAAAAGCAACCAAGTTTTTGTCATTTGTGTCAGCCCAATAAGAGAGTAAAATTAAATCACCCACCTCCCCCAACGACTAATCGAAGTAACATTAATCTTAAAGGTTACTAAACCAGTTTTAAAAAATGGATGTTCTAAAACATCGATGTTTAAAAACATCGATGGTTTTGGGGCGATGTTTTATTAGCATCGATGTTTTAATATTGAATATCGATGCTTCAAAACATAGATGTTTTGTTATCGATGACGCATCCCTATTACAAGGGGAGGAAAGAGGCCTACAATAAATAAAAATGTGTTTACGTAATATTTGAACCTTGTCAAAACTTGGAGCATGTATCTTAGAATGCGTACGTGATTGTATCATCTATATATATAAAACGCGTAGGTATGCGGCACAAAAATCGACGATATTTCTACACTCCGATTGCCAACGGCTGCAACTACCGGATGTAAACATAAGCGGCCGTCCGCAATTATAAGTGAAGATATTTTCCCAAAAATTTATTATTTGATAAGATTGAATGTAGGTATCTGAATTTTGAAAATAGTACATACAGAGAGTGATGTAACCCACACTATATTTTAGTACTTGCTGAATTTTTACTCCATTTTATAAGTGATGAAAATTTCCCAACATTTTGTTATTTGATATGATTAAGTGCAGATACCTGAATTGGGAACAATATTACATACAGAGAGGGATGTAATCGACACTATATTTTAGTACTTACTGAATTTTTACTCCATTTTTTAAGTGAAAGATTTCTTCCCCAACAATTTCTCATTTGGTGCAATAATAAAGTGCAGATATCTCAATTTTGAAAAATAGCACATACAGAGAGGGATGTAGATTTTAAAATCATTGGTGTTGGGTTTCTCAGTCTTATCTTTAACTCTGCTCTGAAGTAACTAGAAGGTAACCCATCATTTTGACGTCATAATACTAATAATGACGTCATAATGGAAAAAACATATGAAGGTTAAAAAATATCCCGAATTATCTAACAATATTGCATTTAATCCGCACCTTGTAAAAGCAAACCCTTTCATTATTTTTTATTTATTTAGTTTTTCATGCGATTGGAGTAGTAGACTGCCATCCAACCCGTCATTTTGACGTCATAATACTAATAATGCCGTCATAATGGAAAAAGTATATAAAAGTTAAAAAATATCCCGAATTATCTAATAATATTGCATTTAATCCACACCTTGTAAAAGCAAACCCTTTCATTATTTTTTATTTATTTAGTTTTTCATGCGATTGGAGTAGTGGACTGCTATCCAGTTTTTTACAGATCACTACGCGATATGAATACTTGAGCTACTTGATTCATTCACATTCAAGTTTGTTTACTTTCAGAATTCATCGCAAAAGTAAGCAGATTTTTAAAAACTGTTAAATATACAGCTAAAAGCATCCAATTTTTTTTTTAGTTCTGAATGTTTTATAAAAAAATAGTCTGAACAAACGTGATTTGATGGAGAAGATATTAGTTTTTAGGTAAGAAAAATTCTGATCCACATCTAAAATTGAAATTAAGCCTAACCGGCCGTTTGTTTACTGAGCGCTTCAATTGAAAGATGAGTACACCCCGGAAGTGTTATACAGAGACAACGGCTATTATATATATAATGGAAATTCACATTTTTTAATCACGATGCTTTAGAATCAGCCTTATAGTGAATTTAGCAATGATTATAAATTTTTTGGTTGAGCTCCCACTACCCCTTAACAACTTATATTTATGATGACAGGTAATGGTAACGTTCCTTACTTATGAGGCGGTGAAAGTGGTGTAAGTCATTAAGTCAAGTGGTTAAGTCCAAAGCGTTTTACTGCAAAAACTACAAAAAATTCCACTATAAATTGAAAAAATTATAAGTCATACTAATTATTATAATATTGAAAATAATAACTATTTACAATTCCACTACAAATTGAACATGGAGATTACATTTTTGCCCTCAAATAAAAAAAGTTGAAAATGTGACTTACACCACTTTGCCTTTCACCGCCTCATATGTTACTTTCAGTTGAGTTGTTTTGCAAAAGAAAATATAAAACTAAATACGACAGCGGCTAGTTTTACTGTATAACACATCAGAACACGAAACCTTTATTGCCCAACTTCTGTCTTCTTATACTTATCCGTATAATATCTTTCGTTTGTCACCATTATAGTTATCGTATATTTAATTTGTTCTCTACCATAATAGGTCGGAGCAAAATCCACGTTGTGTCCTTTGTAGTGCTACGGATACTTATCCGACTCTTAGTTCCTTATCGAGCATATTTTCCGACATAAAATCGAGCATAAAATTATTGAGCATAAAAACCGACTCAAAATGCTTGTCGTCTGTCATCAGATTTTCACACGTACACTACAAAATACTGCCCCCTCATGATACTAATCTTGATTCGGAATTCCGTCTGTGAAAAATCGAAAACAAATAATAAATGCACACATACGCTAGTCTAGTTAACATAAAATTACATTTTTATTAACAAATATGTACCAAGTTAAGAAAGAGGGTTAAGATTTAAGAGTAGTAAGGGGACTCACTACTCTTAAATCTTTAAAACATTCGATTTTTTGAAAAAAATATATATGTTAAAGCCTGATCATTTCTGAACAAAATAAAGTAAACCGCATGAAAATATTCAATTAGTTCCGGAGATATTGATATTCTAAATATTTAATTACTGATCAAGTTTAAGGTAAGAAAAATTTTAAACTTATTTTTCTCAAAATGTAATTTTGCATCATTCCGCAACTGATATCTCATAAACTACGAAACAAGATTCCATGAAATTTTTATCACTGCATAATCATGTTATTTTATTGCGTCTGAACTAGAATTATTGCAATCACTGCACATTTTGTTTTTTTCAGGGGTAAATCAATGCAAAAATTTAAGGAAATTTTAAGTATATTTTGAGCAGTTTAAAAAAAAAATTGAAAAAACATTTTAATGTTGAATGTTTTATGTTCAATTGTATTTTGAATTATTCATTTTAAATATAAAACAGGAATTACACATTTAAGTGTAAAATTAATTTCATATTTCTGCGCGCAAGCCAGTATACAATAAAAATACTTAAAAAACAAGGTATATCTAAAGCATTTAAAAAAAAATATTTAAAATTATTTTTAGAGTTGAAAATTTGTTTATTAAAATAAATATATCAATTTATCATATACTTAAAATTCGGAAAAATTGGAAGTAAATTGAAATAGTTACAAAGACTCAAAAAGTATGAAATTATGCCTTATTTCCTCGACTTAAGGGTCGTGAGTCCCCTTAACCCTTTCAGGGGCACGATGCAGATTTTTTTCCTCAATTTTCTAACCTTAATAATCTTGAAAAATTTTCCAATTAAAGATTGCAAATATTTTTACTTCTTTAAACTGTTAACAGATGGCAGTACTAACCATTTTTCTGCTCATTTAGCTGGAATACATTGAATGCAAGTGAAGAAAAGACTAGATTTAGGCGTTTGCACTGTGCAAACGGAGCCCCTCAAAGGGTTAAGACCGTCAGTTATCTTCCTTCGAACGAACATAAAGGCATACTGTTCAGATTTATTATTCAGGAGCCATATCGTTTACTGTTCCATACTTCGGCATAGTCTTCTCCATCCAGTCCAAGAAGTCGGAAACTTTAGTATAGACCGCTGGGAAGTTTTTCTCGCCACATTTGCCAAATGATAATACTCCAATCAGGGTCGACACCCCATCGGAGTTTGTTTGGAAGAGTGGTCCCCCGGAATTACTCTGCAATATATATAAAAAAAAAAGACTGAATGAAACCGATTAGTATTCTTAGCGTATATGCAACCACGGTATAAGTAATTCAGTTATTTATTTGATTTTATTGGGGGGTAGGACATAAAAGGGATGTTAATTTTGCATGCCTCATCTTGTTGGGGACCATCCATGAATCACAAAAGAATAAGTTTAGAAACAAAATAAAAACTTTTCAAAAAATGTGAACAAGTATGGTAAATATAATTTACTAGAAACTTCTTTTAGATGAAAAAAGTTTTATTATCTGTATAAAACAGTTGCGTAACTGTTAGGTCCGTAGGTGTAATACTCCTGGACCTAAAGAGGTGAAATTTTGCATGGCGATTCTTCTTATTGTGTAGGGGTGCACTAAGAAAGATTTTTGAAAAATTCTTCTTAAGAGTTTTTGAAATTAAATTTTTAAGCTGTTTCTGTAACTTGTTTTTTAAGTTTGCATTTAAAATAATAATTTGAGGATTATAAAATTTATATCACGAGAAAGATCCTAAAAATTCCTATAAAATGAAATCTTTTTCGAACCTTTACCTCCGTTTCCTGATTTTTGGTGAATTTTTAAAGATTAATTTTTAGAATTTAATTTATTAAATGCTGATCACGTGATTTCTTTTTCTGGTACTTTAAATAAATTTATCGTCACGTGCATAACAACTAAATAAACAAAAAAATATTTTTTTCTGTCTAATGGAGCAGACGATTGGATATTATCCAAAAAAAATAAATATCCCTTACGATTGTTATATATATATATATATATATATATATATATATATATATATTACATCAATTGTATACATTGATCGTCGCATTTATTATAAATATATAAATTTTCTTTTGGCATTAATTGCTTACATTGACCGTTGTATTTAATTTGAATGTACTCCGTAGAGACAGCTAGTTATTTTATATAAATCTTTTCAAAATTTTACTGAATTAATTTCATTAAAAATCTTTCAATAGGTCATAATTAATTCTACAGAGGACACGTTGCGGATTATGTGTGGTTTGAGGTATTTACTCATACACCCGTGTTTCAATTGACACTTGTTACTGATATTTGTATGACTGAGACACTAATATTTTTTACCATAATCAGAGTTAAACATGTTTCATTATTTATTTTAAAATTGCTTGTGGTAGACGTGTTAATTCAATCCTAATGTAGAGACAGGGCGATGAGAATGGTACGTTGATCAGTCACGTTGCGTCTCAGTACCTTTTTCCTAGTCTTTTTCTTTTGTTATGCATGATTATTATGTTCTCCGATAAAGAGTGTATTTTTTAAAGAATCGTGTCATGATATATTCAGCGGAGATTGACATTTTTTGGAGTTAACCACACTTTATGATTTCGCAAGCTAGTTATTTTCAAGGGCATCCAGGTAACAAAGTTCTTAAGCAGTCTCTCTCGAGTCGAACATTCAGTTTCACATACGAAAACAAATAGATTATTGTTCATCTGACACAGTGACGTTCATCCATCAAACAATTTAGAAAAAGAGAAAAAATATTTAAATGGTGGGTTATTGGATCCACTCAGGCCTATAATTCGGGAGATCGTTACCCAATTTGAATGAATATTGTTTTCTTCTTTTCTTCTCATTTTGAGATACTGCATTCTTAGAAATATGACTTTATTCGGGACTATTTTTGCAGTATCGAGTTATGCACAATCAAACACCGAGTTTTAGTGATACGCAGATAACATTATACAACTGTACCCGAACAAAGATTTAGTAAATAATTCAAAAATGACCAGAAACTGTTGCTTAAATAAATTCATTAAAATTTTAGAACTGTAAGTTTCTGATACGGAAACCAATAGAATATTTTTCAACTGAAACAGTAACGTTAAGTGTTTCGGAACAAGAATGTTTTCGCTTGAGAGCGTTGTTTATTATTCTCAAGAAAGGAATTTCGTTGAAATTGTTATTATATTCCTTGTACCTGAAAACAAAGTTTTATCTCACTCGGATTTGACTTACCTGGCAAGAATCTTTCTTTTCTGCGCCGGCGCATATCATACTGTCAACGATGTCAGCGTCATACTTCGAACTGCATTCATCTCTGTCTTTCATTTGAACGAACGCCTCTCTCAATTTATCGGGTCTTTTGCTGCCTAACCAATCAAAGAACTGCGTTTCAAAATACTACATTATTTAACTCATTAATATATTATACCGGGTGTCCCAAAAATGACCGACGATTTGAAAAATCAATTAAAGAAAAACGGAAGGTGATAGAAATGTACGGTTTGCTGCATTCTGCTTAGGCAACCAGGGAATTTATTCTCACCAATTTTCAAAATTAGTTACAAAGTTCGTCAACAGATGGCGCTGCTGACTGGGAAAAACAATTAAAAAATGTTTTCAAAGGAAGAAGCATACGCAAAATGGCATGGATTAGCCTCCCTATTCGCCCGATTTGACACCTTGCGATTTTTTTCTTTGGGGGTACTTGAAAGATCATGTGTATCGTCACAATCCACAAACTGTAGATGAACTGGAACAATACATCTCTGCTACTTGTCAGAACATTCAAACTGAAATTTTTGCACGGGCGTCTACGAATTTTGTCCTCAGACTGCGCCACGTTGTTGCTGCAAAAGGTGGTTATTATGAAAACATTGTTTTATAATTTTTCCCAGTCAGCAGCGCCATCTGTTGACGAACTTTTTAACTAATTTTGAAAATTGGTGAGAAAAAATTTCCTGGTTACCTAAGCAGAATGCAGCAAACCGTACATTTCTATCACCTTCCGTTATTCTTTAATTGATTTTTCAAATCGTCGGTCATTTTTGGGACACCCGGTATATCGTAATGCATTATTCTTACACAGCATGTGACATGATATTATTGGGTTGTTTCGTAATTATCCGCCGATTCCTGGAAGGCTAACTTGCTACCGAACGTCCAAAGTTTAAGTATTCAAAGAGGTACTTCATACGGATCAAAACAATTTGTATGGAACAACGTTTTGCGAAATTGGGGAATTTGCACGAATTCAAACTTTTGATGTAATGTGTCCAAAACGGTTGCCAATGTGAATGAAGCGTGCTGTGTTGTCACGACGAGTGATAGAATTGTCTATAGGCTGTTTTCAAAGTTCCGTGCCGATGATCTTGACATCGACCTCAAGACAGGATCAGGTGGTCCGGTTATGGACCACCTGATGCTGTCATCACGTGATTTGACACAGTACAATTTACACAGGAAGTACAAGAAAAACTAACATTGGTGTCGTAACGTCAGTGTCGAAATACCAATTTTCAATTCACCAGATTGGTACCGACATAGCATGCAAGGCCTTCCAGGGCTGAATCTCTAACGATGAGTAGGCAGTTTCATAACAATACAACAGTAACTTTTTGGAGTTAGGCTCAGATTTCGGTAAAATCAGGTAAAAACTAAGAAAAACAAGTTTTCACCATAACTCAAGAAATAACCCACCCAGACACAAAATTGCACTTCAGTTCTCTTAAAGGTCGCCCCCACATGCCGAAAATGCAATTTCATAACAATCCAACACTAACTTTTGGAGTTAGGCTGACATTCTTGCGAAAGCATGCTTTTCCGGCAGTGGCCAGTGCATGTAAGGCATGAAAAAAAATCGAAAATCCACCTAAACTCAAAAAATAACTCAACCAGACAAAAAAAAAAAAACCACTGGAATTCGCATGAAGGGTGTCCAAACATGCCGAATATGCAATTTCATAACAATCCAACAGTAACTCTTGGAGTTAAGCTCACATTTCGGTGAAATCGGGTAAAAACTGAAAAAAACAAGTTTTCGCCATAACTCAAGAAATAACCCACCCAGACACAAAATTGCACTTCAGTTCTCTTAAAGGTCGCCCCCACATGCCGAAAATGCAATTTCATAACAATCCAACACTAACTTTTGGAGTTAGGCTGACATTCTTGCGAAAGCATGCTTTTCCGGCAGTGGCCAGTGCATGTAAGGCATGAAAAAAAATCGAAAATCCACCTAAACTCAAAAAATAACTCAACCAGACAAAAAAAAACCACTGGAATTCGCATGAAGGGTGTCCAAACATGCCGAATATGCAATTTCATAACAATCCAACAGTAACTCTTGGAGTTAAGCTCACATTTCGGTGAAATCGGGTAAAAACTGAAAAAAACAAGTTTTCGCCATAACTCAAGAAATAAACCACCCAGACACAAAATTGCACTTCAGTTCTCTTAAAGGTCGCCCCCACATGCCGAAAATGCAATTTCATAACAATCCAACACTAACTTTTGGAGTTAGGCTGACATTCTTGCGAAAGCATGCTTTTCCGGCAGTGGCCAGTGCATGTAAGGCATGAAAAAAAATCGAAAATCCACCTAAACTCAAAAAATAACTCAACCAGACAAAAAAAAAACCACTGGAATTCGCATGAAGGGTGTCCAAACATGCCGAATATGCAATTTCATAACAATCCAACAGTAACTCTTGGAGTTAAGCTCACATTTCGGTGAAATCGGGTAAAAACTGAAAAAAACAAGTTTTCGCCATAACTCAAGAAATAAACCACCCAGACACAAAATTGCACTTCAGTTCTCTTAAAGGTCGCCCCCACATGCCGAAAATGCAATTTCATAACAATCCAACACTAACTTTTGGAGTTAGGCTGACATTCTTGCGAAAGCATGCTTTTCCGGCAGTGGCCAGTGCATGTAAGGCATGAAAAAAAATCGAAAATCCACCTAAACTCAAAAAATAACTCAACCAGACAAAAAAAAACCACTGGAATTCGCATGAAGGGTGTCCAAACATGCCGAATATGCAATTTCATAACAATCCAACAGTAACTCTTGGAGTTAAGCTCACATTTCGGTGAAATCGGGTAAAAACTGAAAAAAACAAGTTTTCACCATAACTCAAGAAATAACCCACCCAGACACAAAATTGCACTTCAGTTCTCTTAAAGGTCGCCCCCACATGCCGAAAATGCAATTTCATAACAATCCAACACTAACTTTTGGAGTTAGGCTGACATTCTTGCGAAAGCATGCTTTTCCGGCAGTGGCCAGTGCATGTAAGGCATGAAAAAAAATCGAAAATCCACCTAAACTCAAAAAATAACTCAACCAGACAAAAAAAAACCACTGGAATTCGCATGAAGGGTGTCCAAACATGCCGAATATGCAATTTCATAACAATCCAACAGTAACTCTTGGAGTTAAGCTCACATTTCGGTGAAATCGGGTAAAAACTGAAAAAAACAAGTTTTCGCCATAACTCAAGAAATAAACCACCCAGACACAAAATTGCACTTCAGTTCTCTTAAAGGTCGCCCCCACATGCCGAAAATGCAATTTCATAACAATCCAACACTAACTTTTGGAGTTAGGCTGACATTCTTGCGAAAGCATGCTTTTCCGGCAGTGGCCAGTGCATGTAAGGCATGAAAAAAAATCGAAAATCCACCTAAACTCAAAAAATAACTCAACCAGACAAAAAAAAACCACTGGAATTCGCATGAAGGGTGTCCAAACATGCCGAATATGCAATTTCATAACAATCCAACAGTAACTCTTGGAGTTAAGCTCACATTTCGGTGAAATCGGGTAAAAACTGAAAAAAACAAGTTTTCGCCATAACTCAAGAAATAACCCACCCAGACACAAAATTGCACTTCAGTTCTCTTAAAGGTCGCCCCCACATGCCGAAAATGCAATTTCATAACAATCCAACACTAACTTTTGGAGTTAGGCTGACATTCTTGCGAAAGCATGCTTTTCCGGCAGTGGCCAGTGCATGTAAGGCATGAAAAAAAATCGAAAATCCACCTAAACTCAAAAAATAACTCAACCAGACAAAAAAAAACCACTGGAATTCGCATGAAGGGTGTCCAAACATGCCGAATATGCAATTTCATAACAATCCAACAGTAACTCTTGGAGTTAAGCTCACATTTCGGTGAAATCGGGTAAAAACTGAAAAAAACAAGTTTTCGCCATAACTCAAGAAATAACCCACCCAGACACAAAATTGCACTTCAGTTCTCTTAAAGGTCGCCCCCACATGCCGAAAATGCAATTTCATAACAATCCAACACTAACTTTTGGAGTTAGGCTGACATTCTTGCGAAAGCATGCTTTTCCGGCAGTGGCCAGTGCATGTAAGGCATGAAAAAAAATCGAAAATCCACCTAAACTCAAAAAATAACTCAACCAGACAAAAAAAAACCACTGGAATTCGCATGAAGGGTGTCCAAACATGCCGAATATGCAATTTCATAACAATCCAACAGTAACTCTTGGAGTTAAGCTCACATTTCGGTGAAATCGGGTAAAAACTGAAAAAACAAGTTTTCGCCATAACTCAAGAAATAAACCACCCAGACACAAAATTGCACTTCAGTTCTCTTAAAGGTCGCCCCCACATGCCGAAAATGCAATTTCATAACAATCCAACACTAACTTTTGGAGTTAGGCTGACATTCTTGCGAAAGCATGCTTTTCCGGCAGTGGCCAGTGCATGTAAGGCATGAAAAAAAATCGAAAATCCACCTAAACTCAAAAAATAACTCAACCAGACAAAAAAAAACCACTGGAATTCGCATGAAGGGTGTCCAAACATGCCGAATATGCAATTTCATAACAATCCAACAGTAACTCTTGGAGTTAAGCTCACATTTCGGTGAAATCGGGTAAAAACTGAAAAAAACAAGTTTTCGCCATAACTCAAGAAATAACCCACCCAGACACAAAATTGCACTTCAGTTCTCTTAAAGGTCGCCCCCACATGCCGAAAATGCAATTTCATAACAATCCAACACTAACTTTTGGAGTTAGGCTGACATTCTTGCGAAAGCATGCTTTTCCGGCAGTGGCCAGTGCATGTAAGGCATGAAAAAAAATCGAAAATCCACCTAAACTCAAAAAATAACTCAACCAGACAAAAAAAAACCACTGGAATTCGCATGAAGGGTGTCCAAACATGCCGAATATGCAATTTCATAACAATCCAACAGTAACTCTTGGAGTTAAGCTCACATTTCGGTGAAATCGGGTAAAAACTGAAAAAAACAAGTTTTCGCCATAACTCAAGAAATAAACCACCCAGACACAAAATTGCACTTCAGTTCTCTTAAAGGTCGCCCCCACATAAATGGAGAACCAAGGGGCAACATCTGGGGGGCTCGCAACTTCTACTACCCTCATTGACCTCATAGGACTTTCCGGTCTACAGGTTTAACAGGACTATATTCGGTCTAGATAGGTATTTAATGGTGTGGAGTCAAACACTGCCAGTATGATGCCCAACGCACTACCACTGGGCTATAGTGGGCCCCTCATTGTCGAACTTGTATCACCAACGACAATTTTCAGACACTTATCTGCTATGGGCAAAGTTAAAAAAATATCTGGAAGACTGAGTTCCCCAAGAACTCATCAAACAATAGCAGATACGACGTCTGGAAACATATACTGGCCTCCGAAAACTTGAGTATAGCACTCACTTTCTGCAGCGGATTCTTACGGTACATGAAAAATGGGTGCTTTATGAGAATAAATAGCGAGCATCGAAGTAGCTGAATAAAGCGGAACCACTGAAACAAATGTCAAGACCCGACCTGCACCCCCAAAAGGTTCTTATCTCCGCGTGGTGGAATGTCAAGACTGTTGTGTGTTATGAGTTTTCGCCACGTGAATAAACAATCACAACTGACGAGAACTGCCGCCAGCTGGACGAATGTCTCGACAAATTATGCAACAAACAACCATCGCTCGTTAATCGTTCGTATCCCATACGTCCGCATGATGGGGGCCGAACTGAAAACATGCTAAACATCAACGCCTTACTCGTTCTGCGCATTCACCAAACTTGACCCCCTGACATTTTCGAATGTTTTGCCATTTGAATTGCCGTTATCGATTCTGAAGACCTTTCTGATGCCAGCTATGACTTAAGACACGTTGGGCATAGTGTATTGCTGCTGAGGGTTGATATTTGTCTGAATAAAAAATTTTTTTTTCGTCTGTTAATGCGGTTCTTCGATTCAGAATCGGCCAATATCAACAAATCAACCCAATGCATAAGTCAAAATAGTAGATATAATATCATGACAGTCTATATATATATAAAACAGTTTCGTAACTGACTCACTGACTGACATACAACGCACAGACCAAACCGCTGGACCTAAATGGGTGAAATTTTGCATGGCGATTCTTCTTATAGTGTAGGGGTGCATTAAGAGAGATTTTTGAAAAAATTTTCTTAGATTTTTTTAAATTAAATTTTTAAGCTGTTTTTGTAACTTTTTTTAAGTTTGCATTTAAAATAATAATGTGAGGCTTATAAAATTTATATCACGAGAAAAACCCTAAAAATTCCTTTAAAATGAAATCTTTTTTGGATCCTCGATTTTCTGATTTTTGGTGAATTTTTAAAGATTAATTTTTAGAATTTAATTTATTAAATGCCGATCACGTGATTTCTTTTTCTGGTACTTTAAATAAATTTATCGTCACGTGCATAACAACTAAATAGAC
>OU015496.1:197362215-197549715 GCA_907164885.2 Dolomedes plantarius | reverse complement strand
TTCATACTTTTAAAATTTTATGTAGTTTAAAGAATATATATTGTCATGTGCAACTATTTATGAATGTTAATATAATTACAATTTTTTGATGAATTAAATCAGAACAGTAGATGAAACACTTCTAAAAGTATGTTCTGAGTGTATTATGAAACAATCTGTCCGACGTAGGTCATAGGATTTGTTTTTTTTGTAATCAAAGTTATTTTGTAAACAACCCGTCAGCAACGCGTTTGTAATCAGTCGCAGGCAACTCAACGTGTCGAGTCGCTAGCAACTTTAGTCGCCAGTTTCTCTTGCGTTGTGCGTGTTATTACACAGTCTATTTTACAGCCTCTCTCTTGGCAAGCTGCCAAATGACGTACACGAGTCACGTGACTTCTGCCTAGCGATGAAATGAAATTCTAACGTTTTTTGTTGTATGGAATATGTGCGCCCATATATACAGTCCATTTTTAAACGATTGATCAAAGACAATTTATTGTGACGATTTTTAAAATAAATTAATTTCTGATAATAATTTAACTAAATAAAATGCCCGGAATAATGATGTTCTTCCTTCCATGACAGGTTGCAAACTATTGATTTGAATCACTTTTGAGTCGGCCCGTGTGCGAAGCCGCATCACTAACGAGTTTGCAACCGATAAGCAATATCAGTCGCTAACCAGTTGAGTTTCCTTTGAGTCGCTCCGTGTGCGGACGGCCTAACTGGAAGTGTATGAACAATCTTGGTCCTCTTCGTTAATTTTACAAAAGAAAATTCCTTTGAATTTGGAAATGCTTTTGTTAGGCAGGCACTTGTGCTTGGGCATTACCACCCCTCACATGTCACGATTTTTATTTCTTACTTTATATTAGTAGCGCCATACGGGTGAGCCAGTGTTGCTTCCTCTGAGGCCGTCCGCACACGGAGCGACTCAAAGGAAACTGAACTGGTTAGCGACTGAAATTGCTTATCAGTTGCAAACTCGTTAGTGATTCGGCTCCGCACACGGGCCGACTCAAAAGTGATTCAAACCAATAGTTTGCGACCTGTCATGGAAGGAAGAACATCATTATTCCGGGTATTATTTTTAGTTAAATTATGATCAGAAATTAATTTATTTTAAAAAATCGTCACAAGAGATTGTCTTTGATCAATCGTTTAAAAATGGACTGTATACATGGGCGCACATATTCCATACAACAAAAAATCGTTAGAATTTCATTTCATCGCTAGGCAGAAGTCACGTGACTCGTGTACGTCATTTGGCAGCTTGTCAAAAGAGCGGCTGTAACATAGATTGTGTAATAACACGCACAACGCAAGAGAAACTGGCGACTAAAGTTGCTAACGACTCGACACGTTGAGTTGCCTGCGACTGATTACAAACGCGTTGCTGACGGGTTTGTAACCAGTTGCCCCGTGTGCGTGGCTACATTCAATTACATAGGTTACGACTCATCACGGACTGGTTTGTGTTTGTTATCAGTTTCTTTTGAGTTGCTCTGTGTGCGGACGGCCTGAGGGTATAACATATTGGAACGTCACGCATGTATCGTGCAGTTCTCACGATGTACGAGGAAGCCTTCCACAGCTGCAGGACTTTCCCACGCGTTTGCACAACATTCTAAAATTCTGTAGAGGTTAAAAGGCTATCCCATACGGTTTCACTGCCGGTGTTCGACGTTCCTGGATTTCTGCGGGTTAAGCCCCAGTTTCTTCCCCACCGACAGAATTGGAGAAAACCTCCATCCTCCCTCATAAAGATGTCCACTGGGGTCGTCAGTCAGGGGATTCTGACGTTATAGAAGCAATACGTTCTCTAAAGAATGTCACCGAATCCAAGACTGTCTGCGAGCACGGAATTCCTCGTCCCCTCCCTCTGAAATCCTGAAATCGTCCAAGCACTGGTCGCCTCCGGCAGAGGTTTAAAACTGGGCATATATGCGAGACTCTATTTTTTTTTTTGAGAGCCCCTGTAACATATGGGCCAGAGCGGCCGTGCTGATTTCTGATCCCCGTAAAGACTGAGTTTGCCGCTATTAAAATCTTTTGCACCAGTCTGGTGATACTGTAAACTGCTCTAACCAACACTTCTCTTGTTACGTTTTGTGTAAATAAAAGTTAAGTTTTTCGTTACTTCTGGACTGCTAATTTAGACCACTCGGATACCACGCCAGTTGAACACGTTTCGTTTCAATATGCTGCAATATAAACGTCCAAGTTTCAGGTGAGATTCCAACTTAGTTATCCATATATATCCCAGCTAGCAGAACCTGCGGAAACTTATAATAACCCCGAGTGCGATGTGGGCGGAAAGGAAATGCTGTTGCCAAATGGCTAATGATGCGCAATCAAGCGAATAACGGCATTGCAAGAGTCCATGAGCTGACTGTCGAAAAGTACCTTCAATGCCATTACACAATATGACAGAGAAGAGGTGGGAAAACCTTCAATAGTGTCCCGTTAAAAGCCTAAATATCATCCAAGTTGCTTGCCCAAGAGCATTCGGCCTCAATATCTGAATCGAAGAGAGCAGCAGGGCCGCCCAGAGGGGGAGGGGCAACTGGGGCACTTTGCTCCAGGCCCCCAACTGCCGGAGGGGCCCCCCAAAATTTTTTTTAAATTTATTTATTAGATTTCCTCAGAAAATATAACAAGAGAGCAGTGCAATGAAATATAATAATTATGTTAATCATTCATGTAATAAAATTTTAAGTGTGAGTAACTTAATTTGAATGTGTGTTTTCGTCTCTTTCCATTTTTTATTTTTCTTGGGGTCCCCAACAGAAGTTTGCCCCAGGCCCCGTAAAGTCTCTGGGCGGCCCTGGAGAGCAGGCCTCGTCTGATGATATTGAGATTGAGCGTTGTTTACATTTGTTTCAGTAAGCTTAAAGGTTTGTAGGATCATTAGGAATAATTTTATACTTTACTCCATCCACCAATTAGTTCAAGCAAATGCGTGACTAATATCCATGAAATAATAATTATATAAAAGACAAAAGGTAGCGTAATTTACCATCGTAAGTAAAGTCCCAACCTATGACCGTAGCATTTCCCGTTGGATCTTCGTCTTTACTAGGCAGGCAGATTGCATTTACATAACCTCTTGATCTGGAGATCTCTATAGGCCATTCTGTTTGCAACAGCGCAATGTCATTTTCCATGGTTATTTCATTAAAATCTTCGTGCAGAACAATTTTAGAAAACTGTGGGAGAGAGTTAAGGAAGCGTTGATTTCACAGAAAAAAAAACCAGCACAAAATTTGATAAGAAGGCATGGAGATGTTCTTATTACATTCTTGAGACAGTCGGTATTAGGACATTCTCCGCCAATAATTATAAAAAAAAGCTCAATTCGGATATCAAAAGTAAATTTTTCCTCATAAACAAAGTAACTATACGTTTT
Organism: Dolomedes plantarius; assembly: GCA_907164885.2. Taxonomy (NCBI): domain Eukaryota; kingdom Metazoa; phylum Arthropoda; class Arachnida; order Araneae; family Dolomedidae; genus Dolomedes; species Dolomedes plantarius. Next base: position 197,546,324 of record OU015496.1, on the reverse strand, counting down.
AAGAGAAAATCAAGGCAGGCAAAATGACGCATTAATTGTGTTGCCTTACCATATCAGCGAAACTAAAGCTTGGAATAGCCAAGAGAGGAAGAAGAATAGGATTAGGATAGTAACCGTGATATAATGAAAACATGAGAGACATAGAAAGGGACAAATACTAGCAGGATAATTATGCCATTTTTGTCACTAACATTATTGCAACTTGGAAGGCTTTTATGTACTAATTTTTTTGTTCTTTGCTACTTTTTGACTGGCATTCTGGGACTCTATACCTATTTCTTCTTGTTTATAGTCCATATTGTAGCGTTATAGAGGAGTGAAAAAATTATCCTTTTGTTGAAATAAATTTATATGAAAGTTACATACCAGTTAGTTGAACAGATTCTTGCGGATTGGATAGAGTTTTGAAGCATGAGAGTTCGGGTACGTTATTTAGGACCTATAATTTAGATGGAGACGGGAACTTTCCCCGTATGGAAGTGACATTATTGTGATGGTTTTTCATTATATTCACAAATGAACGCTGGTGTCCACTACAAGAGCAAATTTTAACATTTTGAAATGACATCCTGCTTTAAGTGCATTAATCTATGCTTTCAGTTGTAATTGGGTATTTATGCTAAATGAACTCAATCTTTTAGGAACTACTTCCAATAGCTCGGTACATATTACGCGGTATTAACGGCGGACATTGAACGAAACTTGTTTTATTCTAACTCTGCTTCTTTCAGGGATACCGAACTTTTACAAATTTGATACTATTTTGCGCCGCTTTTGATTGTAACGCTTATGATGTAACGATATGAGTTTTAGTACAGAGGCTGTTCACACATTTTTTAGACGATGTATATTGCATTCACAAAACTAAATTATGCGTTTTTTCGTTTTCTTAAGATTTAAATCAACGTTTAGCATTTTGTTTACAGTGGACACCGAGTATTTTAATGATTTTGCAACTGTCCTTTGACTAGGGGGATTTTCTTTTAACATTAAATAACGTACCTTTGCAATAGTCGAAGATGTCCGTTTTTTCATTGGATACTTGTTTGGAATTTTTGTCACACTTGAGGCTCCAATTTGACGTTTTTTTCCTTTCTTGTTGACGATATTACCTATCGACGCTTTAGATATCACAAAACCATGACTCTCACATCGTTTTTGGATAAAGGAGTATGCATATTTCTCTTCGGAAAGAGCATAAATGTAGCCTTCGAACCACTGCTTTGTTAAAAACGCCATTTTGAATAAAAACAAAACTTTCAAGCCGCAGACGATAATTTTGACTTTTAAAAACATAGTACAATTGCAATTATTTCTTTTGCAGCAAACGAATTTTAATTACCGCTTACCAAAATCGTCTAAAAAATGCGCGAACAGCCTCTGTATTACATGAAAATTGAAGGTATAAAGAAATAAATGCATCTCAAATAACCGCAAACTGTTAAACACATTTGCCATGTTTTAAATACAGGAGAAAAGAATTTGCTTTCAAGAAATACTTTTTCGCATTACATTTTGCATGACTATAGAATCTTCTTTAGTTCTTCGCTTACCGTAATGAGTTCAACAGTTAGGGCATTCCTTAGGGACAGCTGGTATAATCCAGCTAATGCTTGATATTTTCGGGTTTGATTGATGCTGAAAGATGAAAATAGTTGTGTAATTGAGTTTTGTATAACACTCTCATTTTTTCTAATGAGAAAGGTCTTACAAACTACTGGAAGGATACATTTTAGATGAAGATATTTTTGATTCCTGCCTTGAACATTAAGGCTAAAATTTAAGGTATCTAGTTTGATTGAAATATGTAGCCACCTTTGTTAATATACAGAATATATAAACCTAAGTACAGGAAAATTTGTTAGTGAATGTATAATCTATATATATAAAACAGTTCCGTAACTGACTCATTGACATTCAACGCACAGACCAAACCGCTGGACCTAAAGGGCTGAAATTTTGCATGGCGATTCTTATGGTGTAAGGGAAAAGAAAGACTAAGAAAGATTTTTGAAAAATTCTTCTTAGATTTTTTGAAATTAAATTTTTAAGTTGTTTTTGTAACTTTTTTTAAGTTTGCATTTAAAATAATAATTTGAGGGTTAAAAAATTTATATCACGAGAAAGATCACAAAAATTCCTTTAAAATGAAAACTTTTTCGAACCTTTACCTCCGTTTTCTGATTTTTGGTGAATTTGTAAAGATTAATTTTTATAATTTAATTTATTAAATGCTTATCACGTGATTTCTTTTTCTGGTGCTTTGAATAAATGTATCGTCACGTGCATAACAACTAAATAGACAAAAAATATATTCTTTTTCTTTCTAATGCAGCACACGATTGGATATTATCCCAAAAAAATAAATATCCCTTACGATTTTTTTTATAAATATATATATATATATATATATATTTATAATAAATGCGACGATCAATGTATAGAATTGATGTAATATATATATATATATATATATATATATATATATATATATATATATATATATATATATTTATTTATTTGGCAATAATTGCATACATTGACCGTTGTATTTAATTGGAATCTACTCCGTAGCGAAGTGCGGGTTTTCAGCTAGTACGTATATATACGTACAAAAATGTTCATAATATTGAGGTTGCCCAGAAGAATAGTCATTTAGAAAAAAAAGTCCTCATAACTAGTTTTACGACAGTCTACGTTAACAACCGCATTCAATTCAGGATTAAAATTGCAAGTTAAATCCAAAGATTAGAAGTTTGTTTTTTAAAGGAATCTCGGTAATAATCACATCAACTAAAATACACGTATCATCCAAAATACAAGGAACGCAAAGAATCAATGCAGAAAAATATTGATGTTAAAATTACCGTAAAATCTTGAGTATAATACGCCCATTTTTCAAATTTTTGTCCGTAAAAATGAGGGTGCGTATTATACTCCTGTACAAAAAAAAAAAACGTAGTTTTAAACATTGAATAAACGACAAGCAATAGATGAGCTGTATTCTAGTGAAAAAAGTTCTAGTTTTACAAATTTTAATTATATTAATAAATATTTGTGCAATTTATAAATAAAATATTGAAAAGTTATGGGTTATATAGTTTAAACTTTAATTTTTCTGAAAGTTTCGCGCAAAATGAATCATGCGTATTATAGTCAAGATTTTATGGTAAGTCTTTATCATTGACTTTTGCGAGAATTTATTGAAACTTTTGAAACACGAAATATGTGCATTAAAAAGGGTTATCCTGGTAAACCTATCCATACATATTTTGTTTGTCAACCGTAGTGTTTTCGCCTGTTTAGTTTGTTCTCTGCCTTAATACAGGGGGGGGGGAATCCTCGTTGTGTTCTTTGATATGCAGTGAATAGTTCCTCGTCTTTCAGTTTTTTTCGAGTATCATATATTCTATGTTTTGTCAAAAGAAAGACTCAAAATGACTGATCGCGTCTCAACATATTTTTCCTCAGACACTACATAATACAACTGCCCAATCAAACTAATTCGGTTTGGGATTCGACTAAGGGATGCAAGTTTGGACTCATCCGAAGGATCCAAAGGCAGGGGGTGACAATGGTTTTTAACACATTTACAGGCCGTAGTGGGCGTGGTTGCCCAGTTGGCAAGAGCAGCGGGCCAGTGATCTGAACTTCCCTGGTTCGATGCTCGTCGCTGCAAATTTACCGCCGTATTCACTAATGATGGCCAAGGCACGTAAAATAGGGCGTGGCTACAATGTCCTCCAAGTTCTCAAATTTACCTCTGGAGGTGTGGGGTCAACTGTTCCGGTCTCGTCCCTTGATTCGGTTCAAAATGACGGGACAGGTCATTTAGCCAAGTCTGACTCCGATCCTTGTGTTACTAATTCAAAACAGGAGCCGCGCCTTCTTCGCCCATAGCCTTCGGGACTTAATCTGATGTTGATGTCAGTCAAGTGGTATAAGCAACAACAACAAAAGGCCGTAATATTTTAACAATGTTTTTCTCGTTTATTTATTTTTTTCCACAGTCTGAAGGAAGATATGTTGCTCATGATTTGGTAACCCCTGGCCAAGTATCGACCAGACATGTTTAAGACTACGTTTAAGACTACGTTTAAAACATCGATTTTGACGAAAATTCCGAATTTTTTTTTATTCCTTTTTTTTAAAGACTGTAAATTTATGTTTCTAAATCTGGTTTTATATTTCCGATACGATCATTTGAAATGCAATGAAAGCGATTTAAAGATGAGCAGCATCCATGAATTTCAATTCAAGTTGAAAACTTTAATCGTGTTTTCTGAAGAACTTATTTTTCATCAAAAATGTAAACGACTCTTGCGATCACTCAAAATCTAACCAAGATTTGTCTATGAAATTTTTCACGTATCTTTTTCATAATACTAAGAATGTAATGGACTACAGATCTGGTTCTAGATATATTATTTGTTGATTTATAGCTGCATTTATAAAAAATCTCATGGATAATTACTAAAATTTTACATGTAATTACATATAATGACTTGTATTTTTTTAGATTTTAAGTTATTGGTTAGTTTGTAGTTTATTACACTTAGAAGGTACGTACGTACATATGACAAAAAAAAGTTAATGTTATATGCATAATATTTTCTTTTAGAGCTAGAGCCGTTTTTCTAAAAGTTTGCTAAATTTCGACCCAAAATCATCAATTTTGTAAAAATTTGTATAGTTAATGACTATTTTTTTTCCTCATTTTCGAGTTTTGGTGTTATATTCCTTCGAAAAATAAGATAGGGATTTTCGCAAGTACAGTTTTTCAAAAAAAGGGTTCCGAACATATTCGGATACCTTAATAACATTGTTACTCGTATGGAACTTGTAGAAAACACAGCTTCTGAATATCCACAATAAAACAGAAAATAATGGCAACTATTTTCGAACTAATTATCAAAATTCCCCATGAGGCCGTTGAATTTGTGAACAGTCCGCTGGTGAATGATTTAAGAACTGTCTGCGAAGACAATTCCACCTCAGACTAAGACTGATGAAAAGGTAATAGTAATTTGTTCAAATATTTATATGTTTCGTAACTAGACGTCCCTTTTAGTATTTATAGTAGATATTGAGAAGCTGTGAATTACTCTTAAGAAACTTCTTTTAATTTATTTCTACTCACTTCTGGGGGTTTCTTTATTCTTTAAAATTTGGCACGATTGGTCGGAGGCCGTTCCTGCTGCGTTGATTAACATACAAACAAATTCAGAGATGATATGATAATATACACAAATTTACCGTACCATGAGCCTACTTAAAAAGAGAACATCTATAAATATGGTAGAGGAAAAAATATCCAATTGTGTAATTTCTTTTAATACACAGTTCTTTATAACACAGTCACCCAGCACTAAATTTAGAGAGATAGTCAGGACACTAAATTCCAACTGGGGTATTTATCTCGCATGTTGTAAAATAAACTATTAGTATGATACTGATAACGATAATATTGATAATAACAATAATGATAATAAATTTCTTTTTGGGTTTTAGTACAACTTACTATCTGATACAATGTGCAGCTGTGACAATCCAGTTCTCACTGATCACGGCTGCCCCACAGACATGTTCGAAGCCATACCAATGATCTTCTTCCAATGAAATCTGTGAAAGAAAAAAAAATCTAAATCTCAGCCTCTTACCTACGGTGGCTTTATATCACTTACTCGTAAATTTCTTTTAACGTAAGCTCTTTGACAAAAGATTATATATATATATATATATATATATATATATATATATATATATATATATATATATATATAATATATATATATATATATATATATATATATATATATATATATATATATATATATATATATATATAATATATATATATATATATATATATATATATATATATATATATATATATATATATATATACAACACACACACACACACACACACACGTGTGTGTGTGTGTGTGTTTGTTTGTTTGTTTCTGAATCCTGTCCAATTCACAAAATGGCCTAAATCTTCTGGCGAAGTTATTTGGCCTAAGGCCAAAATAAACGAGTATTTATGATTACTTCGGTCTTTGACCGTCCTATTCGCGATGAGCCCGACAGTCAATGTCCAGTTCCCAAATTTTCCAAGAAAAAGTGGACAAAGCTAGGAGTTTTGCTGAGCTGGACCATGCAGTTACGGGAGTTGATTATACCAGTTCTAACTGATGTTTTGTTCTAACTCATGTTCATCCGTACATGAGTAATAGAGTACACCTCTATCTCATTTTACTGGAGCGATAAGCTTTTTATGACCATTTACTGATATTTCAACAAATCCCTAAATCCGTTGGTAATCAACACTTTTTCCGTTTATTTTCTCTTTCCTTCCTTCCCTTTTCCTTCCTTCTTTCCCTTTAACATTTTTTCCCTTGTAAGTCAACAAAACTCTGCAAGGCGTCTAAATATTGTCCACCTTTTATTGGACAATTCGAGAAATGGCCACTGATTGTCAGGCGCATTGCGAATAGGTCGACAAAACTCCGAAGTGGTCTCAAATCCTCGGTGATTTCAGGCTTTAAGGAAAGCTAGAAGTGACCAGCCATTTCGCGAATTTTCTAGACTTCGGGCATTGGCCGTAACTAACTAACACACACACACACACACACATGTATATATATATATATAATTATTAGTTTTTTCCGCGAATATATAATGTGTCGCAAAATGTCAAGTGAGAAATTTTTTTCCCCAATGCGGAGGCACTTGTCGTCAAACATTCGCCTATACTACGCCGCAATTTTACTGCACATTTTATTGTGGGGGCGCCATATAGGCGGACAGCATTACCCCCTATGAAGGAACGGCACGAACGGAGGCATTTTTCGTGGTGCGGCGCCAGGATTCGATCCGAGCACCCTCAGTACCGAAAACCAACGCGCTGTACCACGGGGCCACCACAAGCCCTTAAAGTGTGAAATGTCACCTGACATCTTGCCAAATAAATACCTCAATTTTTGTTCTCCGTCCGATCTCATGACTTTAATACACGGATATTTGTTATCTTGCGGATACGTTTGTGCTTCAACTGAGTATCATCAAAAATAGGACATAATTTTTGTCTACATCTATGTGCATGTATATAAATATACAGTGAAACCTCGCGTAACGAGCATAATTCGTTCTAGATTCTTACTCGTAATGCGAAACAATTTTTCCCATATAAATTAATGTATAATACGATAATGCGTTTCATGCCAAAAAATACTCAAAATTGTTTAGATGTAACGTTTATTATTTAAAGAAAATTATTTATACATAAATTCTTGAGAAAAATCATCCATATGTAGTTTATTTGTTACGAATTTATGACACATGTCTAATTTTTTTACTAGAAAGTTATCTAGCGACATTTGTTTTTCTCGGCGCTTCGAAATATGCTGCAAATGTGTCACCGCATTGTCATCGAATAAATTTATAGCGCGCATAGCCACCGTCTTATCAGGGTGATGCTTTGTAACTTACGATGCAAGAGTTTCCCATGCTTTCATAATTTCTTTTATTGCGCCAGAAGATTGTTTCTTTGCTGTTTCTTCGTCCCTCTCCACTGACAAACTCTCCTCTACAACTCCTTGCTGTGAAAGACACTGCAATTCTATAAGCTGTTCGCTGGTCAGATCTTGGTTATTGCTCTTCTACAAGCTCCTTAATATGATTGTTATCCTCCAGTCCCATGATATTGGCTTCTCGAACCATCCATGACTACCGTTAAACACTTCTCTCTCGGCCGTTGATGATCCTGGCGTATTCTTAACGAGGTCTGCGAAAATAACTTTCCTTTTCTGACAAATGATGTTCTCATTAATAATATCGCCTTGTAATTCGCTTTCCGTTTATCCATATGAGCAGAACCTTTCAATATCGTCAAGAATAAGTAACCGTTGCGTAGATATTCTTGTCACTCACTTTGAAGCATCTATCTCCTTAATCTTGTCCTTGTTCTTGAGGATAGTGAAAATCATTGATGTAGACCGACTGTATGTGCGTGCTACATACAGTGCGTGCTAGATCAGCCCCGTTAACATCTCGTACTCGCTTGTCTAAGACTTCACGTTTCATTTCTACATTTTCTTTTCTCTTACAGCTGCTTTTTTGTGGTTTATTCGTCGGGGACATTTTTGCAAGGGTTATTTAACTTTACAAGAAAAAAACACAAACAATGTCTAAACAAAAGTTTGGAAAATATTATACCAAACCCTAGCGACGGGTAGATAATCTAAAAAGTGGATTTAAAATACAGAAATAAATATGCCAGTTACCGCAAATCAAATAATAGCAATTTATCTAACATTAAATATTCAGTACACTTTTTAACAACTTGCAGAAGAGTAGACAAAATAAAAACGTTGAGTCTTCGCAGGAAGCTAACAATTCCAGCACCTAAGAACTTTTATTTAACATGGTAGGATTCAAAGACAATAATTAATTACAATATAACAATTATTAACAAGTAGCATCTGACCTTCAACTTCCTTCCCTCTAAGGACCTCGTCTTATACCAGTTAAGGATAAAACTTTTTACAAGAAGAATATCACCTGTTGAAAAACCTAAACCGATCGCATCCAAACCAACTTTTTAACTAAACTTTTTATTCCAGACTCTTATACACCTAGGAAACAAAACCTGTGTTGCCACACCGCTCAACCAAACCATTTTCCAACAATAGACCCATGAGCAGGATTTAATTACTTACTCTATGGTAGACGCGTGAACGTGGCATTGTTTTATTTATCGTGGACTCCAAAACATCGCATGCTGGCGATAACACGGCAAGTTGACCCCAAACTCGTAACGATATGTAATCACAAACGGGACTAGCATGCTAGGGCGACGAATCCTAAACACAGACGTGAAGAGGGGACATCCTTCTACGTCACTCGTTAAGCAAGCCATTTTTTTATGATTTATTTTGCTCGTTATGCGAAATACTCGTTATGCGAGGTTCCACTGTAAATGTAATTCAGTCAAACCAGCACAAATGAATACATTATATATATATATATATATATATATATATATATATATATATATATATATATATATATATATGTGTGTGTGTGTGTGTGTGTGTGTGTTGGTTGGAAATTGATTTCTGAAAACACGGTTTTTTAAAAAAAACTTCTTTAATATTCTTTAGAAATGTATGAAATTTCATACATAATAATAAACAAACACATAAGGTCAAAAATTAGATTTTCGTAACATACACACATGGAAATTGATTTATGAAATATCACATTTCATTGAAATTAATAGTAGGCAAAGCCACCTTTCTTCAAAGTTTCTTTTATTATAGATGGCATTGATAAAACAAGATTTTTTTATGTACTTCTGATCAATTAGTTTCCAGTTTTTACAGATTGAAGCTTTCAATTCTACAAGTGATGTGTACTGCATCCCATCTGCATAAACCATTCGAACAAGCTGTACCCAAACGTTTTCAATGGGGTTCAAATCAGGACTATTTGGTGGATGATCTAAAAGAACAATATTCTGTTCGTCAAACCAATCTTTCATTGCATTTGATGTGAGAACACTTGCATTGTCTTGCATGAAGAGCTAATCTAAACTATAATATTGCCATGCAAGTGGAAGAAGGGAATTTTCTAAAACTGAGCTGTAATCAAATGAATTCTAGCGACCATTTAAAAATACAATTTCACTTCTGCCATCATAAGCAATCGCTGCGCAAATCAAACTTTCGCCACCAAAATTTCTGCTGAATGTAGATTTTGGTTTTTCTCAGAGGTCCCCCCAGTAATACTTCAAACCATCGGGGCCATTCAAATTAAATTTCTTTTCATCGGAGAAAATGACCTTCTTCCAATTGTCGCCCATTGACATGTCATTCTCGCAATACTGAAAACGCATCTGCTTGTGACGCAGAAGAATCTTTCCAGACTTCATCTTCTACCATCTCAAGCTTCATGAAGAATGTAAAATTTGCCTAACTCTTCTAGAAGTAACAGGAAGGGATAGATCTGCAGAAATCTGCTTTGAACTGTATCCGGTTTTTGATAGAAGTTGAAGAATCCCTTTTTTCTCCATCTTAATTAAACGTGGATTACCGTTTTGTTAAAATTTTTGCCATAATTTACTGAATCCTTTCTATAGTTATGTTACACCAACTGATCTTTTAATTAATATACAAATTTCCGAAACAGATTTTCCACATTCTGGATGTGCACCGATTTTGGCTCTTTCGTCCTCAGACGACACCTTTTCTTTACCAATCGTGAAAAGTATGACTGAAACGTATTGCTTGCAACATGTAACGCTTTTTAGGTCTACTGCGCATGTCACGTTACCTTGTTTTATGCAAATTTTTGTCACATTACTTCAGAATAGTCAATGAAATGTGATATCTCATAAATTAATTTCCATGTTTCTATGTTACGAAAATCTAATTTTTGACCTTTTGTTTTCGTTTATTATTATGTATTAAATTTTATTTTTGTAAATCATTTGTTATACATAGCATGTATAATGTATGAAATTTCACTCATTTTTAATGAATATTAAAGACTTTTTGTAAAAAAAAACCTTGTTTTCATAAATCAATTTCCAACTCTGTATATATATATGTAACGTGGGAGACAGATCGCAGGCTCAGAAAACATCTAATCTCCCATGCTACGGTGAGGAGATGCAGTTATGCTTGAGAATAAAATCACCTCATGACTAAAACGAAGAATACGTGTAATTTACGAGAACATTTTTATTGTTTTCTTTGGCGACTCCGCCGGGTTGATTGCAGCAGTCGGAAGTACAGGAGAGCGTCCTAATTTTGGACGTCAAAACTTATGTAAACTTCAATCCATCACGTGACAAAAGGGTGTGTCTTAATAGTTGATTGGTTTAAAGTTGTTGTTGGTGTGCAGAACTGATTTAAATTTGTAGTGACGCCGCGCCGCGTCCCTTTTCGTAAAAAAGACAGCCATCTTTAATGATATTGCCTGGGGTGACCAAAGATTGTAACAATGGGATTTTTACATAAGTTTTACTGGGACGACCGTATTGGAATTTGGAATTATTTTTCGGAATTTAACACGAATGCCCAAAGGGAATTAAATAACTTAAGAGATTAAAAAGGGGTATGTAATTTTGAATACTAAATTGAAGAATTAATAGTTTTAAATGTTAAGGGTGTTGAATTAAGAAATTACTAGTTTTTTAACATTATATATATATATATATATATATATATATATACACACACAGAAGTGCCAGAAAAACTAGACTCCATGAGCTTTCAGAGGAAGTTTGTAGACAATGAACAATATGTTTTTTGAAGAGCGATCCCCAGTTCTATAAAATTCCTAGATGGTTGATATCTAGTTTGAATGTAAGATTGCATGACATCCCAATAATGTTCAATAATAATGAGATATCGTGGCCAAGGAGGCCATTTCATGTTCCCAAAACCGGGTGAGTGGTCTTCAAACTATAATTTTTCGGTTTTGGTATGAGTGGAGCTCATTCTCTTGTCGGAGGACACTCAAACACATGAGTGTGAATGCTTGACACGAACAGCTGTAACATGTCTAAAAGGATATTCACTTACCGTTCAACGGCCAGAGAAGATGTAGACGTATGAGGGGTCATAATTCGGGCCAGCGCATCACACTATATAACAGGGGTTCTTAAACTTATGTAGTCCGAGGACCCCCTCTTGAACAAAATTTCTTTTTGAGGACCCCATCCCAACTCTAGGCATTTTAAGTCGTTTTTGAGACTGAATTTCTGGCTCAATAATCTCATAGGCACTACGCTATAATAAATATTGGTAAAAATGTATCGCTGGTTATTTTAATAAATGGTATTGCGCATTTATAGAGACGTAGCATTTTTATTGGGACATAGAATAAAAAACATAAAATGAATAAAACACTAGTAAAAAGAATTTTAAAAGTTACAAATCATAATAGATTAAACTCATACAAACATTTCTTGGTCAAATATTGGTCAAAATAGATCTATCTTATTATAATATGTTTTCTGTAAATGATTTTTACTTAATGAGATGGGTGCAGTGGTTCTCTTGAAACCAGAACCACAATGCTAGGCTCCATGTTGGAAAGTTTTATTCTGAGGTCCGCTTCTACATTGAGTTTGTTTCTATACTTTGATTTCATATATATAACAGTACCGAAAAAGCATACATGAATATGTTGTGCAGAACGGAATCAAATGTTGGAGGGCTTCATTTGCAAGTGCAGGGTAATCAGTTCTGACAAATAACCAAACGTTTGTGAGTTCATTTTTGTTCAATTGTAGTTTCAAAGATGTATCGCATGATAATTCCTCAAGAATATCTTGCTCAAGTATAGATTGTTAATGTCAAAATTGTTTCGCGGACCCCCACGGGTCCGCGGACCACAGTTTAAGAATATATGCTCTATACCATTACGGAGGGACCACCAACCTGAACAGTCCCTCGTTGACATACTGGATCCATCGATTTATCGCGGGTTCTTCACAAGAGGATATTTCCATCTGCCCGAATCAATTAGAAACGAGAGTCGGGAGTCCATGCTAATCATTTCCAGTGTTCCGGAGTTCAGTGGCGGTGATCATAAGGAGCACAGTTCTATGTTGTCAGGAAAACAACGGCACTAGGTATGGGCATCGGCAATTAGAGCCCATATTGTGCTGGGAACGTTGTTAAGTATTGCCCTTGATGCCAATAGAATCCTCAGTATTGAATTGCAACGTTGTTTGAGCAATGGGGCACTCCTTTCTCTTGAAATGATTTGCCGGTCACTATCATCCAGAGTCTTTCAACGGTCCCACTGGCGCCGTAGGTTCAAAGTTTTATCGGAATTCTTCTATTCAAAGTGCACGCTTGAAATGGTCGATCGTAAAAACCTAAACTCTGCCTGTATCTCCGAAATATCATGACCTTTTTTCACCAGCACAATCTATCATACCTTGCTGATATTCGCTTAAATGATGATCACCTGCCAGGGTCTGCGGGTCCAAGCCCCACTCTTGTCATGGACTTTTGTATCCTTTCTGAATTGGCTTTAAGCTGCAGGTCTCGGTCTAATTAGCCCTCGTGTAGCAAAAATTGACCACAGTGCGCCAAACCAAACCAAATCATGATCATCTGCCATGCTCACCGCGCAATATGGCAGTGTCTCGCAGCATGTCACATCTCAACTCTTGCAGATTTTACTTCTTGTTTGGCGAGGAGTGGCAAAACATTGCATAATTTAACATGGCGTTCAAAGAGCATTCTTACAGCTTGTTGAATAAAATGCTCTCAGATTACGAAAAGTCTTTAGATACGGTATCTAAACAAAGGTATATCACTAAATCAAACATTCAGGTACAGCCCGGAAACGTTTATTCAGTATGTGACCCGTATTTCTTGACAGAGGAAGACTGGAGTTACGATACAAGACGCTGGCCTGAAGTAACTTATCCTGATATCTATATTATCTCAACATAATAATAATCATTCTCAACGGAAGAATGATTATATTCTCTTAAACCTTGCGAAATATTAAAAAAAGTGTTAAAATACCTGTTACATACAACTAATATGAGGAATTTTATGAATAAACTTAAATTATTTAACTGAAAATGAAGGTATCGTCCAAAAACACATGCAAACACATAGGAACTGCTTCTGTTTTCTGCCACCTGATAATGACGTCATCTATAGCAGAAGAAAACTGACGTAGCCAGTGACGTTGCGACGTTTCGCCTTATAAGCCAATTTTGCCACCACACAGACGTCTGTCGCTTTATATAAGCTGCTTGTGGAGGAAACCGTTCATGAGAAATTGTGTGTCGCTACGTAAGTACGGGGTCGTGTATCTGAATAATTCTGGCACTTCAGTGGGAATGAAACTTCTCTAAGGCGGCCAGTTATGGTTCTGAAAAAACAGGGACAGTTTTGAGGGTTGGGCGTCGAAAAGATGTTTCTTCCATTCCATTGGAGTCTCTGTGGAGTTTTTAACAGTTTTGAATAAAATATGGCCGTTTAGAGGCGTGGCCGACTGGAGAAGTTTCACTGTGTATACATAAACATATAAAAACATTTCCTAAACAAATTACTATGGTCAGCTCGCTTGGGGAGATAACACTTCTTATGGCTTTAATTTATCCCACGTTTGACTGTAAACACAATAGAAAGGACTTCTACACAGCAGAGTTACATAGGTTGGTTACTCACCATCCACGGATACTGTCCGTATCGAGCGTACTGCCCATTGGTATCGAACTTTTCGCTGCTACCGTCATTTCGATTGAACTGTACTGCGTGGTGACTTGTGTGGTGTGAATTGCGAACGTACTGTCTCCTGCTTAATACCTTTCCACGGGAACTCGGCGGCAAGATGCTTGTTCCACAATTTTCGACACTGATGGCTTGGGGGGGGGGGGGAGGAAGAAGGAGAGAAACTCTTACAGATAGCATTAATAAACTTAGGCGTAATCTAACAAATATTAAAATGGTTTGGAAGCTTAGAAGCACTGAATAATGAAATAGTTTTGGAATTCCACAAACTGGACTGATGTAATTCTCAAATTCTTTAAAAAAACAATGAAAATAAAGGAAGGAAATAATTTTTACCATTTTTTTATTAACTCGCTTTCTTGTTTGTTTGTTTGTTTGTGTGTGTGTGTGTGTGTGTTTGTCCGGTACAAATCTTGCAATCGATTTCTAACTAACCTCCCGACTAGCCAGACATTTGAAACTTTTATAATAGCTCAGAACACGATGACAATTGAGTTCTTTTACATTTAATTTTGTTTTGTAGACTGGTGCAGCCATCTGTCGGCTTGCACGGGAACGAAAAGTTAAACGCAGGTTAACTTCCAATTAACTTCATTTTCTTTCAAGTTGATGGGATAATTCATCAAAAAAATTTTAAAAGTATTTATTAATACATAGAATTGTCAAGTTTATATGATTCAACAGAAAATTTATAAACATGGTATATAAAAAGTTCTTTTTATCTTTTAATTATTATTTCCTGAATAATTAATTCCTTTATGAAACAATTATGTTTGAAAACTCTCTTAATTGTTAATTCTACTTTCGCAATCGAAATCCGACTCACTCTTATCCATAGTTATAATTAAATTATAAGAAGATAATTACTGATAATAAATAACTTACCTAGAGCGTAACTGCACAGCCAAAGGCAATTAAGGAAAGCAAAAATTTTCCTACGGATGCAAGTGCGAAATGGTTATTTAAACATCAACTTTATGTTAATTATACTTGTGTAAATAAAGTTTTAAAATAATTCTAGGATACAAGAACTTACTTATCCATGTTGAATGGAATCAGCAGTTGCCACTAAAGCATATCTAAAAGCAATCATTTATCATTATTATTCATTCAAATACACTAGTTATCAAAAATTAAGCAAAAATTACAAAAAGAGGGATAACACGTTCAAGACTAGGATAATCTGTTTAAAATTTGAATATGTTGCTAAGTAAAAGGTGCCGATCAATAGTACGTTATGCAAAATAGTGGCGCTGCAGTTGGAATACGTGATTTGCGAGGAGCATAGAAGTGCATGTCTCAGAGCAAGGTGGCAATTGTATCTGCGAGGCTGAGATTAGACATCTGGCATAGCCAAATTGTAACAATGACCTCCAGGCATCATTTGACCGAAGAACTGCGATAGCGAGCTATTGAGAGACTAGAGACAGGACAAAGTGAGACAGAAGTAGCCAGATGGCTAAATGTGAGTCCGTCTGTGGTTCATAGACTTTGGCAACAATTTCTAACCACTGATTAGGCATCCAGGAGGTTCAGCCAAGGACGGCCATACGCTACGACGAGTGCCGATTACCGATATTTGTCATTTTGCGCAAGAAGGAATAGAACTGCAACTCCGTCTGCAGATCCTCCCTCGATGCAAGCTCCGGAAGGTTGGTATCAACGTCAACCATGCGTAGAAGGCTTCAAGAAGGTGGTCGTTTGCGAGGCGACCAGCCAATTGCGTCCCGCTCACGTCACGCCATAGGCGGGAACGTTTGAAGAGGGCACGTCAACATGATTACTGGACGCGTGATAAATGGAGGGCTGTTCTCTTTACTGCTAAGTCCAGGTTTAGCCACCAAAGCGATATTGACGTATTTTGATTTGGAGAGAACCTGGAACTCGTTTTCATCCATCACACATCCTTGAAAGAGATGCATACGGATCAGGCTGTGTCTGTGTTTGGTGTGGTATCTCTTTGGGTGGACAAACAGACCTTTATGTCTTTCCTCGTGGAATTGTGAATGCTCACACCTATAGAGATGACATCCTTGATGCTTATGTGCGCGCTTATGCCGGGGCAATAGGTGATGCTTTCGTGCTACAGGACGATAACGCGAGACCGCACAGGGCTCTCATCGTGGATGCTTATCTTGAGCAGGAAACTATTCAGTGCCTGGAGTGGCCAGCTCGATCACCGGACCTGAATCCTATCGAACAATTTTTGGACGCTTTAGGACATATAGTTGCTCTCCTCCTCCTCCTAGGACCCTAGCCACGTTTTCAACTACTTTGGAAGAGCAATGGCTCTCACTTCCTACCGAACTCATAGACCGCATAATTGACAGCATCACACATCGCTGTATGTGCTGTATTGCTTCTCGGGGGGATCATACGCCATATTAAAGGTACTTTTCCTATACCAAACTGACACATCCGATTTGATCATTGTATACATATGCTAGTTTCTATATTTGTCTTCTATATTTGTTTCTATATTTGTTTATTTCTATAATTGTCTGGCGATTTCTTTTTGTGCGATTTTATACCTACCTATGTGTTGTATAATGTATATAAGTTTCATTAAATTCTACGCGTAACTTTTTCAGTTATAGCATTTTTTTTTTACTTTTCCTTAATTTTTTGATAACCAGTGTAGGTATTCATTTTACCGTTAATCTTTTAAACCCCTGTATAGCATCCTTTATAGCCAACAGCTCCTCAAACTGTCAGGAAGCATATATAATCAGTCAATTAGTCTTTTGAGGGAATTTCTATTTTAACAAAAAAAAATATAAATCTAAGAAGAGCTTGCTAAAATTAGTTTTCTTAAATCTTTAAACAGTAAGCGAACGGAACGTCCAACTTGGCGTTAGCCCGATGTCAATGCAAATATGTGCTCTTAGTTCCAACACGCCCTGCCACCAAAAATCAATAATATGTTTTAATTTTATGCTAGAGTATCGAGGTGAATATACAAATAAAAATTAAAACATCTCTAAACTCAAAACCTGTAGAGAAGAAATTCAAATAGTAAACATTATAAATATTTACCCTAATGTGAAATGTAAAATTTGTTTTTGTGATTTCAGTTGTATGCGCATCAGAGAGTACGCCGATATAACATGTATACCTAGTTTAAAACCTACTGTATACATACATATGCATCTATGGTTTCTTGTGCACATGCTTCTTGCTCATATTTCATAGGGTTCGGAAACTAAATTTAAAAATGTTTGAAGGGCTTGCTATTTATCGGAGTACGAATATTTAACCTTGGGAGGATATGCATTGTTGCATTAAAGAGCCATCGACTGCCTTGAGGGATATGCGATGTTTTAGCAAAGACCCATCGACTGAAATACGTGTTCACGGATTGCTCAATGGCAATGCTTGTTCATTGGCATTGCTTCTGGAGCGGGGCGGATTCTGAGTGATAAACATCATAACGAATCACTGCGTTTAACAAAATAACCTCGTGATATGGCGACCAATCACAGTCATGTCAACAATCTCCGCGCCAACAGAGGAACAATACGCTGATGCTCCGTAAGCAGTGTAAACAAAGCCTAAATATACTATACTACAGAGCTCAGTAAATACCTAATACGCGGTCCACCTCCATTTGGTGACTTTTTTCAGCCAACACCTTCTCGCCAATGTCAGTTTTCGCACGAAAGTTACAAAAACATCCCATGAATATACAAAGTTGATGGAGTTACGAAACATTTTACGGATACGTCTACCGCTGGCTGCGCCATGAATCTGCTGGCTTTGTAATCGGTAATACTGAATACAGTATGCATATATTATGCGAGAGAACATAATTAAGCTTGAGAACTCAAATAACCCCTAACGCCCTTCTAAATAACCCCAAGATGATAAATACTTATGAATAAGTTTAGATACTATAACTAGGAAGCACAAAATAGAAAGAGACATAAAAATCACCTCTTTAATTAAAAACAAGCATAGGGTTAGAAATAATAACAAAATTAATAACGATTAAGAAACTGAAAACAAAACTGACGTCGCAAACCTCTGGGCAAAAGATAGTCAAGTCTCCTAGTCTTCTGTATTTTTCGAAACATCCAAATCATCCTCAGTATATTCCTCCCTAGGTTTCTGTAATAATTTTAAATTGGTTTTTTTATGGATAGTCAAAGAAAGCTTTCTCTTTTGGAACCAATTACCACTTCTCACAAACTGCCTAACAGAATGTTAGCCATTCACGTGACATTTTAAAAAATCCGTCTGTAATATCATTTTGGACACGACTCGGACATTCGCACGATTTAGAAATAAACCCTACAAAAATCGAAAACATTGTTCGTATCCTCTGAATCGAAACAAAAACAAGGTTAAACTAAAGTGTTTTGGCAAAGATTTCAAAATTCCCCAAAATCACACTAAAAGAATACGGTTATTACAGAGAAGTTCATACGCAGAAGGATGTTGAAATCACTACAGAAAATAATGTGTAATGTGAAGTAGAAATAAACGACAATGGCGGAGGCGCCTAATGTATGTAAATCGGTAAACTACATAAAATTATTCAAACCAACCCAGCGCCGACTGCCATGCAACCAATATGGGAAGTAACTAAAATTAGGCTAGACATGAAACATTCTTACTTCCAATGTCTTTGTAGTCTGGTGTCACAGCAATGCGAGGTGTTCAAAATTATCCACTAATCAGAATCAAACACAGTTCACTTGTAGATATTTTACTCCAGTTTCACGACCAGTAAAATGTTGAGTAGAACAAAACGTTGTAAAATGGCAGAAATTCAACTTACCGGCATCGAGGAACGATAGAACTGGTCCCAAATATACAAATACGTTTACAAAACCAATATCTGGATTTCACAATGGGAGGAACTGCCCTGTGTACAGCCTTGCTAAAATTCTTTCGAGTTCGCCATAAAAGTGACAAACAGTCTCCTAAAAATTTAAGTAAAAATTTTCGCCAGCATTAAAATCACATGAGAGCATTGAAATTACACTACTGACTTAAAACTACATCACCGAGTTAAAACATTACACGACTGGTTAAAATGATAACTGCAAAGGTTGTAGCGTCACGCTCAGTAACGGAACAACTCAAAATATTGATGCAGGGCTGACATCCCGATGCAATACACGATGTCGTATTTCGACAGATTAATTAAATCTACTGAATAAAACACGGGATGTGACACATAAAGAACATTTAATGAAGCACACAAAACACAACTACATAGTCGAAAGTTACAAGACCAAATGGCTGAAAAGTAAGAGCATCAACATCTGACGTCAGTTCGCGCTGCTCCTGATTGGCTGGTGAGGCGCTGCCATTCGCAACATCCTCCCCTCTTTTTGAGGAGCTGGATAGCTACTCAAAAACATCAGTTAAAGACACTAAGTTCAGTTTCTTAGGTTTCTTTATGACCCGACCACATCTGGTCACTTGAGGTTGATTAACATCTGAAGAATCTGGATTAGGAGCTTTCACTGCAGATTCAGTCGATTGAACCTTCGGGCGTGGTAAATTTTCTGAGTCATTTCCACTAACCTCAAGTGGACACACGCGTTGGATTGGACGAATTAGCGTACAAGACTGAGTCTTTACTTTGGCAGTTCTCACTAGTCCGTCCTTACCCGGAATCAGTTCTAACACCCGGGCTAGTGCCCATTGAAGACGTCTTTTCATGTCTTCCCCAATCATGACGATGTCCCCTTGACGAATGTTAGACGACCGAGTATTTTGGTTCTGTCGTTGAACCAACAGACCCAAGTACTCTATCCTAAACCACATTTTCAGAACTTCGATTACTTTGGCGCGAAATCGTAATCTCTTACGGTAGTGATTAGTATCCCTTATATCTAAATCAGTAACCTCAGCAGTTGGTCTGTCATACAAAAACATTACGGGTGTCATTGGAGTGAGATCTTACATGTCTTCGGAAAGGTATGTTAATGGCCGCGAGTTAACAACCTTTTCACACTCGCATAAGATTGTCACCAGCTCTTCATAAGTGAATATCGCTTTACCCAAGGATCTCCTAAGAAGCTCCTTCACCATTCTCCCGAGCCTCTCCCAAAAGCTACCCCACTATGCAGCTGTGGGAGGTATAAATTTCCACGTTGTACGTTGTATCTCTGCATAGCGAGACACCTCGTTCCAATCGATAGCAGCCAATTCGTTATGGGCCCCTCTAAAATTCGTGCCGTCGTCCGAATATATCACTCGCGGTCTTCCTCATCTAGCCACAAAACGGCTATAAGATAATAAAAAGGCATCAGTAGTGAGCGAAGAAACTAGTTCAAGATGCACAGCTCGGTAGAGTGCGCAAGTGTAAAGGACAATCCATGCTTTACTACCCTGTTTTAGGTACAAGGGGCCAGCCAAATCTACTCCAACCACTTCAAACACGGCTGCATCTTCTACGCGATCAGCAGGTAGTGCAACTGGATCAGTCAACGGAGATTTACTTTTAAATCGCCGGCACTTAACACAAGCATTCCATATTTTCCTGACAGTTCTTCTCCCACGTAGTATCCAATATTTTTCACGAATTATGCTGAGAAGTAACTGTGTTCCAGCATGATAATTTTCAGTGTGAAAGTGCTCTACAAGTCTTTGCGTAAATACACACTTGTTAGGCAGTAGGATTGGCGACAGAAAATGGGGAGTATCTATATGCTCAGTAATGCGACTTTTTACACGGATGATATTGTTGTCATCTTTAAATACACGCAGGTTAGGTATTGACTTTTCGTCTGGAAAACTTAGAGCTTGTACAGATCGAATTAGTCGAATCTCAGCATTCTCTATCTCTTCTAAGGTTAATTTTCCACTTTTTCTCTCATTAATACTACTTCTTGCATTGTTAACAAATATTAGAACCCAGGCTACTAATCTTAAGATTGAATGAAATTTGGAAATTTTCTTAGCGTACCATGGTATCTCTTCCTATGTCAAATTTAGATTACATAATCTAATCCTTTTTCTTTCTGAGAATATTTGGAAATTTCACAATCATTTAATTCAGTGACGGGCCAGATGTCTGGAGACTCTACTGACCACGAAGGACCATACCACCAGTGTGACTCAATCAAATGACTAGGTGAACATCCTCGAGAAATTAGATCGTCCGGATTAATTTTTCCTGGTACATATCGCCACTCGCTTTCAGGAAAAAGAGTCTTTATTTCCTTAATTCTATTCGATACAAAAACTGACCACCCCTCTTTATCTTTCATCCAATACAAAGCAACCATGGAATCGCTCCAAAAAATGGTTTCGATTTCTGTAATGTTAAGTGCTTGCTGCACCGAATGTGCTAACCTGTCACCTATACAGCATGCCATAAGCTCCAACCGGGGGATAGTCACCTGTTTTAAAGGAGCCACTCTTGATTTTGCTCTGACAAGTACGACCTTTACACCTTGAGAAGTGTCTGATCTAAGAAATACGCAAGTTGCATATGCCTCTTTGCAGGCATCAACAAAAACGTGCATCTGACTGGTATCGTTAATTTCAAAATAACGCGGAATTTCTATATCTGCAAGTCTATCTACTTCACCCCACCACTCTAGAAAGGGTTTCACAACATCTTCTGGCAAAGGTGAATCCCGTGATAATTTTAATTTCCGTGTATTCTGCAACAGTATTTTAGGTGGTAGAGTTGCAGAACATAAAATGTCGAGTGGGTCAAAAATTTTCTATACAGCTGCTAAAATAAATCTTTTTGTTATATTACAATCAGATTTCAAATCTCCCACACAAACATTGCATTTTAAAACATCTCTATCAAAATCCCATAAAATTCCCAAAATTTTCGTTGTTCCTGTGCTCTTAGATATGTACTTACATTCGGCATTACTTTCCCAATTTCGTAAATTAAAACAACCCCGAAACAAAATTGTTCTAGCCTTCGAAATAAATTCTTCTTGCTTTCTAACATCACTCACTCACGCGACACAGTTGTCAACATAAAACGAAAGTTTAAACTTATCGGCTACTTCAGAATCTTCAGCTGGCACATGTTCGAGCAAGTGGGAAAGTGCCGCAGCTAACATAAAATGACTTGATGACACACCAAAGACCACTCGTCGATGTCGATACACAATTTGCTCAATTTCGGCTCTCCGATGAAATTCATCTGAAAAATCTGTGTTTGAAGGCGTTGGCCTAGGCAACACAGTTAGCCATTTGTTCCTATGGTCGGCCGCATCCAAAATATAAAATACGCTGTTACCACACTCAATAAACATATCACCCGCATTTCCACCTGGCTCACCAAATGGAAAATTAAACTCAACACCGATAAATACATTGCTGTCATGTTCACAAATAAATACATCTCGTCTTATCGTAATATTAATATTAAAATTGGTAACACTACCATCCCCTGGTCTGACAGTGTTAAATATCTCGGCGTCCATCTTGATAAAAGACCCACTTTTAAACACCATATCACTCAGAGTAGAATTAAATTTCGAGCAGCTCGACGATCACTTTACCCCTTAATAGCTCGAAATAGCAAATTAAGCATTAAAAATAAATTGCTCATCTAAAAATCCTTCTTAAGACCTCTTTTAACTTATGCATCTCCGGCTTGGACATATGCAGCAGTTTCCACTATCAATCACCTCACTGTATGCCAAAACATAACTATAAGACAAATTGTTGATGCACCTTGGTATTTTAGGAACGTTGATCTTCAAAATGAATTAAATCTGCTCACTATTCAAAATTATCTAAAAAAACTAGCAACCAACTTCTTCCTAAGCATTGATAATGAACTTTTATTGGAAAACTTCGACTATGACCCAGCCGCTGCTGAGAACAAGATACGGCCTCGTGCTATTCTTGTTCGTTAAATTCTTTCGTCTTTAAAAAAAAAAAAAACGTGCTTGCACGGAAAAAAATTTTAAAAATTATAAAATTAATACGTAGCCTTGGCTACGGCAAAATATATTCTATGTTTAAAAATTCTTAAACTTCCTCCCTAGCTACTATCCGTAAACTCTCTCCTAGCCGTATGACAAAAAATTTTCTGTCATACTAGTTTTGTTTAAGCTCATGGATCCTAGAGGCCTCCAATCACTTTTCTCTCTCTCTCTGTCTCCACCTCATGGCCATTAGTAGTTATTCCTTGCCCAACCGATAGCAAGAATGGCTCCCGAGGGCGTGGCCCAGAAGAAGCCTCTCACCATATTTCATGTTGAGCTCATGTTGAGCTCGGCCGCATCCTCCCCGGCTACTGATACTAACTCAACGCTTACTGACACACCGAAGTCTGCTCCTGTGTCAACCTCTACTTTCACTGAAATCTTCGTTTTCAGAACCAAGTTTTTAGAACCATCAAAGAAATGATGAATGATTTTAACGTTACTGATATTATTGAACTTTTTGAATCTATTGCTCATGCTCTCAAAGAAAATAAAAACAATCCTGTCCAAAGACTCCTTGATATCATCGAAATTATTGCTAAGTACTTAAACCCCGCCCCTGATCATGTCTTGCTCAACTTCGTTCCCCTCGCTGAGAGTTTTGTTCTGGAATGCCAACAGTCTTTCAATAAAATTGTTGAATTTGGGGATTTCATGGAAAATTCTAATGTTGACCTCGCACTTGTCCAGGAAACTAAATTTACATCACCCTGGGGCTTCAACGTCTTAAAGTATACCGTTTTTCGTAACGACCGCCCCCCCCCCTTGCCAAATTCTAATATGAATGCCGGTGGTGGTACTGCTATTTATGTTCGCAGAGGTTTAAAAACTTCCCCATAAAATCTATTGAAACGGTAAGAGCAGAGAACACTTTTACCATGGTTATGCCAGATAGAAACACCAAAATTTTAATTTCTTCTGTCTCTATCCCTCCTAATAAAAAATTTCTGGTGTCCGACTTTAACAAAATTTTTAGCTCCAATAATTTCTGCATTTACGCTGGCGCCCTTAATGCGCATCATACTGCCTGGAATTGTTCTACTAATTCTTCTGGTGGAGCCCTTCAGAAATTCGTCTCTAACAACACGGATGTTAAACTTCTTATCCCTCCTTCTCCTACAAATTTTACTCTGATGGCTCCTCTACTATTGACTTGGTTCTGATTAAAAACATTCCCTATTGTTTCACTATTGAAACTCTTGATGTCTTCGACTGGGATCACCTTCCCGTTCTAATTACTTTCGACCAGCAGGTTGATATCCATAATCCCAATCCCCCAACCTACACTAACTGGGACCAGTTCCAGAGTATTCTAAATCACTCCGATCTTATTTACCCCACCATTCGTTGCCGCGACGACATCGAGCACACCACCAAAACTCTTCCTAACAAAATCATCAACGCCAAAATTAGCTCTACGCACGCCCTTAAAAAACCGAGATTTCATAATCTCCCAGCTAATATTGTTACCTTAATCAAAAACCGTAACGCGGCCCGCAAACTATACCAATTCACCCGCCTCCCAGAGCATAGACAAAATTATTACTACCTTTGCGCACGTGTCCGCCGTGATATACGTAAATTTAAACAACAAAATTGGTCTGAATTCCTTCAAAGTCTCTCTCCTAAAGACAACACCATCTGGCGGTTCGTTAAAACCGTTAAATCTAAACATTATAACTTCCCACCCATTCAAGGCCCTAATGGCATTGCCTTCGAAGACGCGGACAAAGCTAAAACTATTGCTAACACATATCGCGAGTAATTCTCTCCTAATTATGACCTTGTGGAAGAGGAAAATGACAGAACTGTCCTCACCACTGTTCAAAATTTTCTGTCTACCCCAGTGACGTAGCGAGCATAACTGGCGCCTGGGGCAAGATACCTTTTTGGCGCCCCCTCCCCGAAAAGCATATAGTAATATTATACTTAGAATTAGCGAAAAGGTAAATTTGGCGAGTGGCGCCCGGGGCATGATAGACCCCCTTGCCCCCCTCTCGCTACGCCACTGTTCTACCCCCCCCCCACCACCACCCAAGATACTGATCCGGCTGCCGTTGCTGAAATCACAAACATTATTAAAAAACTTAAAATCAAAAAAGCACCGGGTAATGACAACATTAATAACTGTGTCCTTAAACATCTCCCTATTAGCATTATTATGTACATAATCGTCATTATTAACGCGATTCTTAAATTTAAATACTTCCCCACCTGCTGGAAAACCTCTATTGTTAGTCTCATACCTAAACCTGGTGCTGATCACAATCTTCCTCAAAATTACCGCCCAATTAGTTTACTGTGTTCTCTCAGTAAAATTACTGAGCGCGTTATTCTTAATAGAATCTCTAACTTCCTGGATGACAATAACATAATTATTCCTGAACAATTCGGCTTCAGAGCCCAGCATAATACTACCCTTCAACTCCTTCGTGTTGTGGAATTTGCCAGCGACGGCTTAATTACTAAGAGACCCACTGGTGCTCTCTTTCTGGATATTAAATGAGCTTTTGACAAGGTTTGGCACCCTGGTCTCATCTATAAATTTATCGATATTAAATTGCCCGACTTTCTTATTCACCTCCTTCATACCTATTTCCGTGATCGTAATTTTGTTGTCCGAGTTAATCGCGATCTTTCCCGTAATTTCTATATTTCTTCAGGTGTTACTCAAGGTAGCATTCTCGGCCCGACCCTGTTTAATTTGTACTTAAATGATATTCTTAGGGGAATTAATACTCTTCTTGCCCTCTATGCGGACGATACAGCTATTTTCTCTACCTCTCACAACATTAATTATCTTGCCAATCAGATCCAACGGCATATCGACACTTTAGAGAGTTGGTTCACGCGATGGAAAATTCGAATCAACTCCTCTAAGTGCCACACGATTTTCTTTTCCAATCGTTACTGTAATCCCGGCTTTACCTTTACAATTCGCCTATTGACTGGGAGAACACTGTGACCTATCTTTGTGTAACCCTTGATCGCAGGCTGACATGTAAATTCCATGTCGATAAAGTAGTACAAAAATGTAACGCTGTTACCATGCAACTTCGCTCATTAATATACGGCAACCATCTTTCCATGAGAAACAAAGTCCTTCTTTTTAAACAAGTTATTCTCCCCGTATCTCTTTATGCAATACCGGTCTGTTTCTACACCGCGAAAACTCATAGCCATAATCTGGAGGTCATCCAGAACTTGAACCTCAGACGTATTCGCCGAGAGATCCGTTATATGTCTAATGAAACCATACGACAAGACCTTTCCATTCAGCATCCTTTCTTCAAGGAAACTGCACTTAAACTCTCTAAGAATTTTATTGATAATATTCCTAACATTCGCAATGAGATTATAGCTGAGTTTCCCGACTATGACTACTCCCACCGTGCTAACTGCAATCGACCTCGGGCGTCTTTTTAAGAGATAACACTGTCTCTTCTATCTTGCTTACTTATTCTTATTCTTACTCCTCCCTCTTGTTTTTTTACCAACCCCCTAGAACTCTTCTATAATCTCAGTGTGAATATCTTCCTCAATTTTCTTAAATAACTGTGGCAACTGGCCCAGTGGATGCGCTTGCGCGTTGCAATTTTTTTTCCGGGTGCTATTCCCGGCGTTTGCTTTTATTTTACTATTACTTATTTTAGTTGTATTATGTTTTTACTGATAAGCGCCTATTTATGATATTTAATTACCTGCAGAGCAAATATATTTCTGATGCATAATGTTACAATTGGAGATAAAAGTCCTACAGACCTTGGAGCTCTGACAAGTTGAAATACCTAAACCTGAACCTGGAACTCAGTGTTCTTTTCTGCTGAGACTTGAATGCATTGAAAGTGCGTTAGGCGTATATTGTATTGAAGACTCTGTTATCCTAATTTGCATTTTTAGAGTTTTCTGCTGTATAAAAGACAGTTGGTACGTGTTTTCTGTTTGAATTTGCGTATGCGTCTGACGAATTTACAGAATAATAAATTTTATTTTGTAGGGCGCTTTCTGAAGAAATTTTATTCAATCCTATCGAACTCAGGAAAACGGAACAAGATATATATATATATATATATATATATATATATATATATATATATATATATATATATATATATATATACACTGCTGGCCACCCAAATTGCAACACCAAGAAAGACAAGAGATATCACAACAAAATTTATTTTGTAGATAACATGTTGACCAAGTATCAAATGATTAAATTTATAGACTTCTATGAAGTGTGGTTCCTGCCAAAATCAGTAGCCAGAGTAAGCGCCATTGTTGGTGATCACCGCTGCCACACGCCTCGGCATTGATTCAAAGAGACTTTGGATGAGTTCTTGGGGTACAGCAGACCAAGCAGCTCCCACACGTTGCCAAAGAACCATTGGACAATGCGTGCCACGTGTGGTCGCGCATTATCCAGTTGAAATATGGCTGTGGGCAAGCCCTGAAGGTAAGGAAGGACAACTGGCTCCAATACCTCGGAGATGTAGCGCTGGCTGTTTAAAGTACCGGCAATGCGTACTAGAGGTGTGCGAGAGTGATATCCAATACCGCCCCATACCATAATACCCGGTGCAGGACCAGTGTGGCGGTGCATAACGCAGCTGTTCAGCATCCTCTCTTCACGGTGTCCCCAGACTCGAATGCGACCATCGTGGTGTTGCAGACAGAAACGTGACTCGTCAGTAAAGATAATTTCATTCCATTCTGCCGTCCACATCCTTCTGTCATCGCACCATTGGCGGCGGAGACGTCTGTGGTTCTGCGTCAAGGGTATACAAAGCAATGGAGGTCTTGCGGACAGACCACTCTGCTGTAAACGGCGTCGAATGGTACGCGCAGACACTGGATGATGCGTTACAGACTGCATGTGCTGTGCTATGGTTCGTGATGTGACTGAGCGATCCGTCACTTCCATGCGCACAATTTGCCTGTCATCACGTGAAGTGATGCGCTGAGGTGGATGCGATCGAACACGCCGGTCCGTCGTACCCTCCTGCATCCAACGATCACATATCCGCATTACAGTTGTTTGGTTTCGTCCAACACGACTACCGATTTCCCTGAAAGATAATCCACAATCTCGGTAGGCCACTATCCTTCCTCTGTCGAACTCGGATACTTGATCAAAAGATGATCACTGTTTTCGACGAGGCATAATTGATCGTTTTTTTGAAAAAACCACAAGAAAAACACAATTGCCGAACTTGAAATCGTCGAAATCTCCAAGCCTTAAATAGTGCTTTGAAGTGGCGCCACAGGCGCGCGTGATGTGCGTCTGCGCTGAAATTCTAATCATTTGCATATCTCACCTCCGCTAATGCATGTTGTAAATTTCATGTTATTTGCATGTTTCCTTCAGGGTGTTGCATTTACAGTGGCCAACAGTGTATATATATATATATATATATATATATATATATATATATATATATATATATATATATATATATATATATGTGAGAATTCCCTTCTTGTGGCAACACAGATATTTTAGAGTCACAAGACACGCGCCGCGCCACGAATTAAGGATAACGTGCCACAGGTGCAAATGGGTTACAACTCAACCGTTTCTTTGGAACGCACGTTATTTATTTTATTTTATTTATGCTGGATTAAAATGTTATGCTATGTTATGATGGTTGACGGAATAAAGATTGCAGGTTTTTCTTTGTGGCTCTGACTAAATAAGCATTATTGTCGTGTCAGACGGACACAGATATTCTTTTTCTTTATTGTAATAATATGTTGTGGTGATTAAATGTTAGTTGTGAATACGCATTATTATATTTTGACTTGAAATACTTTTGATATTTGAACCGTGGGGATAAATTTCCCACATTAATGGTGTCAGAAGATTTACGGACCCTATAGAGATCCTATAGTTTTGAGAAATGAACTAGTGGCGCATGAAGAACGCATGAATTTTCTGTCTTAGAGGAAGACCAGTATTTCTGTGAGTACAAAACATTTCGTTTTTGTTTTCCTTTTTGAATAATTATATGCAATGGCTTTTTTGTATGGAACACGTAAAACTGATTTGTTAACTTTAATTAATGAGTTAGGACTAAAAGCAGCAAAAGGTACTAAAGTCGCTGATTTAATTAGTATCATCACCAGTTCAGAAACTTATGATGAGGACTTTAGTAAAAGTAGACTAGATGTTATTATTGCTGAGAAACTAGAACAGAAAGAGATAGCAGAACGTCAGAGGCTAGAACAGATAGCAGAACGTGAGAGGCTAGAAAAGATAGCAGACCGGGAGTTTGAATTAAGGAAACTCGAATTGGAGGCAAATATTGGCAAAAATTGGCGATGTTCCGGTTCCGCCAACTGTTTTTGAAAAACATAATTTGTTGAAATTAATGACACGTTATGATATGTCCGGCGATAGAGGTGTTTACTTGAAATTATTTGAAAGGCAGATCAGTCGAATTGAAATTCCTAAAGAAGATTGGGTCACGTATTTACTCCAATTGCTGCCGTTAGAGATTATAAGCATTGTCGCTAGAGAACCAGATCTGTCGGCTAATGAGTATGATCATGTTAAGAAGTTACTTTTGAAACACTTTAGGGTGACCCCAGAACAGTTTAGACAAAAATTTGTTCAGCACAAGAAGGAATCGGTCGCCTCTTGGCGCGATTTTGCTTTTGAACTTAAAACTTATTTTGAAGAGTGGATTACCGGATTAGAAGTCAAAACATTTGAAGATTTAAAGGAACTTTTGGTTGTAGACCAATTAAAGCGGAAAATGTCTCCTGACGCTCGTGAACATTTTTTAGACGACTTACCCACAATAAAAAATATTGATAAGTTGGTTAATAAATTGGATGAATATGAAGCTGCGAGGCGTAATTTTCAAAGGGATGGTGATTTTAAAGCAAGGTTGAAATTTAATTATAGTAATAGTTCAAGAAATGATAATAATTCAAAGATTCGTTGTTTTAACTGTAATTTGTTTGGTCATAAATCCTCAGAATGTAAAAATAAGACAGACGGTCCCCGGTGTTTTAAATGTTCAAGGTTAGGACATACCGCCAATATGTGTGATGAAAAAAAAGAATCTCTTGTCTCAATAACAAAAAAAGTTCTTAACAGAATCGAGATGACAGCTGAAATTGAAGGTGTAAGTCTGAGTGTAGTCTGCGATTCAGGATCAGAACTTTCTTTAATGGATTATGAATTTTATGTTAAAATTGGATCACCTAAACTGAATTTAAGTAATATATTTTTAACGGGAATCGGAGGTGAGGAAATTTCACCGATTGGATACTTTCATTCTGAAATATCTTTTGAAAAATGTGCAATTGAAACTGACATTTATGTTCTCAAGAAAATTGTGTCATGAAGTAATTATAGGGACTGGTGTAATTAATTAACTGAATATTTCGATTAATGAGAAAGGCGTTGAAGTCTTGGGAAGAAGAAATGCATTTTGTGTCAGTTACGATAAGATTAACAACAGAGTTTCGCTTAATGGTAAAATAAATGAAACACAAACTTTCGTTCAACCAACACCTGCATCAAAAGCAGAATGTCTTGACAGCAATTCACTGTTTGTGACTGGATTCAGACGAAAGAACAGCATGGCGTCTTATCCAGGCACTCGCTTTCCTGGCCCAAAGTTTAACCAAAATTTTCCGCGGTACAACTTTTTTCCGAATCCGACTAGTAATAGATTTAGTAGGCAGCCATTTCAAAGGCTACCAAATCTAGCGCCTAGGCCCTATCAGCACTCTGAGAGGAATGTACCTGGAAATTTTCAAAATAGACCTCATTTCTCGAATTTGCCAGAGCCTTTGAATCCTCCTGGTTTTAGAAACAGACCACCGCCTAATAATCAAGTGTTTCCTATGAATCCAGCTCATTGTTTTCCTAGACAACGTGGTTCCTTTGGGCACCCATTTAGAACTTGGAATCCAAGACCTCAGTTACGGAATCGTCCCCGAGCACCAATGCCATCTCATCACCTTAGAAATTTTCCTTTTCAACCGAATAGAAGAGGGAAACTGAAAATCCGAGAATTCAGGAAATCGAAGGAGGATACAACCGTAAAACCATTTTTTTTGTGAAACCTGTGAGAGAAAATATATAACTCAGAATGAGTTAAAGGACCAATTAATGAAAAATCGTAATGACATGAGAGAATATGCCAAACGGAAAATTTAAGAGTTACTGGAAAAGAATAGAAAATAATTCAATAAGAAGAGAAAGAGATCTAATCTCTATAAGTTAAATGACCGATATGATGTTGTAAAAGTTGGGTGTCATGACGGACCTCAGAAAACTTCCTATGCCGCCGACCATATGAAGTCATGGTCAGATGATTTGGAGTAGTTTTTTCCAGAAAACTTTCAGTGTGCTATCCACGAATCGGATAGATATATTTTTTTTTCGTTTCTCTTTATTTTATATTTTTAGGTTCATCGGTTTCAGGCAGCCGAGGACGTCTGAGTTGCAGGATGGCCGAACTTGTGAGAATTCCCTTCTTGTGGCAACACAGATATTTTAGAGTCACAAGACACGCGCCGCGCCACGAATTAAGGATAACGTGCCACTGGTGCAAATGGGTTACAACTCAACCGTTTCTTTGGAACGCACGTTATTTAATTTTATTTTATTTATGCTGGATTAAAATGTTATGCTATGTTATGATGGTTGACGGAATAAAGATTGCAGGTTTTTCTTTGTGGCTCTGACTAAATAAGCATTATTGTCGTGTCAGACGGACACAGATATTCTTTTTCTTTATTGTAATAATATGTTGTGGTGATTAAATGTTAGTTGTGAATACGCATTATTATATTTTGACTTGAAATACTTTTGATATTTGAACCGTGGGGATAAATTTCCCATATATATATATATATATATATATATATATATATATATATATATATATATATATATATATATATATATATATATATATATATATATATATATATATATATATATATTGTAAGGGATAGTTTTAAAGATAAAATAATGTAGATGAAAATATTCAAATTAAATCTAATAGGACATACTAAAAAATATAGTACAATTAATATAGTACAGTTTGAGGAACGTATCTTTTACCGTATTTTAATATTTTTTTTGGATAATATCCAATCGTCTGCTGCATAAGAAAGAAAAAGAAATATTTTTTTGTCTATTTCGTTGTAATGCACGTGACGATAAATTAATTTAAGGTACCAAAAAAAGGAATCACGCGATCAGCATTTAATAAATTAAATTCTAAAAATTAATCTTTAAAAATTCACAAAAAATCAGAAAATGGAGATAAAGATTCGACAAAGATTTCATTTTAAAGGAATTTTTATGATCTTTCTCCTGATATAAATTTTATAACGCTCAAATTATTATTTGAAATGAAAACTTAAAAAAAGTTACAAAAACAGCTTAAAAATTTAATTTAAAAAAATCTAAGAAGAATGTTTCAGAAATCTTTCTTAGTGCAGCCCTACACCATAAGAGGAATCGCCATGCAAAATTTCGGCCCTTTAGGTCCAGCGGTTTGGTCTGTGGGTTGTATGTCAGTCAGTCAGTCAGTTACGGAACTGTTTTATATATATAAGATAATGCTGCATGGCATAAAATAATGAGTGAATAACATTGAAATGCGAAATGGATTTTCTTACCTGTGCACTCTGTAGCACAACCGCTCTCCAGACTTCAAGGAATCAAGGAATCATCACAGCATTCAAGCTTTTATACCAACGACGCGAACTGGTTACTAAACTTGGTAATTCGGAGCGCGTGATAGAAGGTGTAAGGAACGTGGAGCAAGAACGTGGAAGGTGTAAGGAGAATTGGAGCAGACAACAAGACGTTTTAGGTATTGTATATTGTAACATAAAGGGTTTATATCTCTATTGTTGAAATAAATGAAGTCAATTTTGAATCTCAGCAGGATGTTGAAATATTTTCAAGTGCGTCAAAACTTATTGTTAATCTTGATAAAGACACGGATATTGCGTTTCGTGAAATGTTGCAAGAAGGGTGGGAAAAATGGGTTGCAAAAGGATTTCGGTAAGTGCGATTGATCACGCACCGCTTTAAATAGCTTTTAATTAAATAATTCGTATTATACAAGGTGCGTCCATAAAAGTAACCGGACAATTTTTTTTAGAAATAAGAAAAATATTACTCACCTCCAAATAAGTTTATCTCTTTAAAAATAATCGCCAAAGGAGTCTATACAATTTTTCCAACGTTTCTTCAAGTCATCGAAACACTGTTTGTAGGCGTCGGAACTAACCGTTCGCAAAATACGCGTAACATTTGATTGAATATCCGAGACGTTTTCAAATCTCTGTCCTTTCATGGATTTTGCATTTTTTGATTACAAAGGACTTATTCACCACGAATTTGCCCCTTAAAATCAAACAATTAATCAGTATTTTTACAAGGAGGTGCTTTTTCGATTAAGAAACAGGATACGACGAGTTAGGAAGGAACTGTTTGATTCTGGGCAATGGTTTCTTTTATACGATAATGCTAGGCCCCATACAGCAATTTCTGTACAACAGTATCTTGCTAATCATTCAATTGCAGTGAGAAATCCACCCACCATATTCTCCCGACTTATCGCCAGCTGATTTTTTTCCTTTTTTCCGAAGCGTAAGATGGCCATGAAAGGACAGAGATTTGAAAACGTCTCGGATATCTAATCAAATGTTACGCGTATTTTGCGAACTGTCAGTTCCAGCACCTACAAACAGTGTTTCGATGACATGAAGAAACGTTGGAAAAATTGTATAGACTCCTTTGGCGATTATTTTGAAGGAGATAAATTTATTTGAAGGTGAGTAATATTTTTCTTATTTATAAAAAAATGTCCGGTTACTTTATGGGCGCACCTTGCATACAAACAACCTAAGAGGATTCATCGATATTGTCATCAGTTAGAACCAGAGAATAGCGATGAGAATTCGAAGAAAAAGATCTAAATATCGTGATATCTAAATATGGATCGTGATATCAAAATATCTAAATATGGATGCAGATTAATTAGTTTTTTTGCTTACATCGACATGAATTGCAAAAGACAATGAATTTTAAGAAATTTTTCTGTATATCAGTACTGAAACTGCTACACCTTCTGAGATATACAGTAAATTATATCTGCTTTTGCTGTGCAAAGGGTGTTAAGTCCAAAATTTGCTAAAATGAGTTATCCAACCAAGCATGTTTTAAAAATCAAGTGCTACTTACTGCATGGTACAGAAAGCTAAGTCCAATTTCACTCCTAAATATTTTTATTCATCAGGGAAAAATTGGGATATGTGAAACAAAATATAAACATGTTAGTGCTAAAGGGATTATGTCCCAATAAAGGAATTAGTACTCTTTACTCATTAAAAATAAAATTGGAAAAATTTATTTAAAAAAATAATTAATAATTAAACTTAATAAAACTAACTTTACAAAAGACTTTTTTTTCAATCCCTTTTTTCTCAAAACTGCGATTTCGGACTTGACACTCTTTACTGTAGAGAAATATTATGTCAAGAGATAGCGCTGCAAGCCCATCGTTTGATTTTATTCTCAAATGTTTGAAATTCGAATTCGTTCCCTCTTCTTTTGTTGTTGCTAGAGTGATGAATCAGTTTTAGAATGTAGTTTTCTTTGAAAGGGATTAAGATCCCATAATATGTCTATTCTGTTGAATTTAGTTAATGTTGAGGCTTTCCAGCCTGTTATCATCTTCTTGTAAATATGTAAATATATTAAATTCATTAAAAACATGCAAAAATGATTTAAACTTTACACCACTTTCGTTTTCAAGTTTCTCACTCTTTAGTTTAGTTTCTAGTAGAACATAGTAGTCAAATTTCTTCATTACACTGCAAACTGAAGACATTTCTTTCTTTATTTCCTCTTGACAATAATCTGTTGGAATTTATCTTCCAAACCTTAGGCTGTGGCGGTCTGATCAGCGATTGATATTGTAAAAGGCATTCAATCCCTACATCACTGACACCAAAATGCTTCGTTTTCCTGGGTTCGACGGGATTGAATAAATTCCCTTCAGAAAGTGCACGTAAAATAAAATTTATTAGTCTGTAAATTCTTCAGAACATACACAAATACTAACAGAAAACACGTAACTACTGTATTCTATACAACCGAAAACTCTAAAAACACAAGTCAGGATAACAGAGTCTTTCGTACAATATACGCCTAACGCTCTTTCAATATATTCAATTCTCAGCAGAGAAGAATACTCACTGAGTTAAAATGCCAATGTCAGGTATATTTAAAGACTTCCAAAGCGCCCCCTATCGGTCGCCAGCTAAAAAATCTCCAGAACGTTTGAGAAAGGTCTAGAACAGAGGTGGGGAACCTTCTTACCATTAGAGGCCACATGTAAATTAGGTAGTAATAAAGGAGGCCGCATAAGTTGATGAACCTATAAATGCGACTTTTATGAAATTATTATAGTTAGATATAGTTTAAACAATTTGGTGCATTATATAGAAAAATAACCAAATAAAAAACATTAATGCCGTTCTTTATTCAATTCTATTGATTTGGAAATTGTTGTAATCTATATAATTAAATATTAATTAATAAAAGTGCTAGATTTATGAAGGCTGCAAGAGAAGATCGCGGAGGCCCACCTCTGGTCTAGAAGGTTGGCGACCATTTGGCGCCCAAAATAAGTCACCAAATCCAACGCCAATTTGGCGATAACTCTCATATTTGGCGAGATTACCACAGACTCCTAAAATTCGTAACAATATTCTAAAATGGACTCGTTAACAAATTGCCTCCAATCGTTCTAAGTACAACTACTGAACATGCTTTTCAATATCGGAAGTCTTCCTCTTATTCAAAATTCCAAAGGTCAAAATAAATATTTTCTCAATAGTCAATTTACTCGAGGTAAACCAAGATCCTAACGTAAACTTCTTTGCGAACCACACTTTTTTCTCTCAATCTTATTCCTGCACACCCAAACATAACCATCCGAAACATTCTTTTTCTTTTTGATTCTCATTTAACACATAATACTCCAGGTTCTAAAAACTGCGAATCCCACAAAAACTCAGAAAATATCATTCTATCAGAATGTAAAAACCCATGCACAAATGCCTCATTAACTACCCCTTCAGTATATCTCTCTCTCGAAAATCTACTTCTAACATTATCCAACATCCTCCCCTGATATTTACAAACTGCATCCTTCACCAACATCGCCGCCATCATAAATCTCATAAACAACTCGCAATCAAAAACTCTCAATCTAATTACTGCAACAACCGCACATGACTAAATACCCATTCAAACTGGGTTGCCATGCATTTAATATGTAAAATGCGCATGCTTTTTATATGCAAACAAGAAAATAAAAGGTACATATGTATTATACGCATCTCCCTGCCAAGTTTGGCGATTTTGTGTTTGGCGTGGTAACCATGCGATTTTGATGAGATTTCATTTTGTGGCAACCCAGTTTGAATGGCTAGTCGTGTGCGTTTGTTTACGTGATTTAATATGGTGGCCATGTTGTTGCGAAATATTAATGACGTATTTTGGGTAGTGTTAGATGTAGATTTTTGAGACATAGGCGTACTTTTGGGGGTGATTTTTGTCTCTAACATAGAGGCGATATAATGTAAATAGATCTTTTTTTTATATTCTATTGTCAGCACGTATTTTTTCAATTGAATTTGTGCTGTAATTTATGTTTAGTGAAGAAATATACACTCAAAAGCCAAAACATTATGACCACCTGTCAATAACGAGTTGGCCCACCTTTGTCGCGCAACACAGCTTCAACCCGCCTTGGCATGGATGCCACAAGTCCTTGGTAGATGGCCGGAACAGTGTGCTGTGATACTATTCTACTTGGCCCTGCATTGTATTGGGCTGTCAGCTGAGCCACTGTCTGGCTGGGGTTTTGCTTCACCATGCGAGACAGTCTCCGACGACCTTTTTCTTTGATAGCGTGTGGACGTCCAACACCATGTCGTCTACTGCTGGTTTCACCGTCATTCATCCACTTTGCATAAGTACTAACAACTGTAGGTCGCGAACAACCCACGAGTCGTGCAGTTTCGGAAGTACTTGTTCCGAGCCTTCGAGCCATTACAATCTGCCCTCCATCAAAGTCGCTTAGATCCGCAGCCTTTCCCATCACACACAGAAGTAAGTGAAAGAATGATTCTTCAGACTCTCCAGCAGCAGTTAAATACCGCTTCCACCTGATCACGTGCCTTCCACGTCATCCAGGCGAATTCATTGCAAAATGTAGGGGTGGTCATAATGTTTTGGCTCTTGAATGTATATTTAACCAAGGTGTATTTTATGTTTATTTAAATGAGTTATTATTAGTTGCATTCACCTAACAAATTTCTAATTATTTTTAAGCTTTTATTTTTTGTATTTATGTGTTTTTAAGATCCCGTGTGTGCCTACGTGTTTATTAAAGCCAGCAGTAAGTTTGTTTTCCAATTTATTACGTTTACTACATCTGTTCCCTATTTTGTTTACGTTTCGCACTTTAGATCTATCATGTATGCGGAAACCCAATAGGCGACAAGTTGGCGACAAAAACTTTTGGCGCCAACTTGTCGCCAAAGGAGGTGCGTCGGACACATCTGTTCCAAATAAAATTCTCAACTGTCCACTAATGTTAAAAAATTAAGAAAACAATGAAAATTATAAATCTCATTATTTATTATTAAATTTAAACTCTCAATCTAATTACTGCCACAACCGCACACGACAAAATCCGCAAAAACAAAATCTCGCCAGAAAATAGCGTGAACTTTGTAAATCCAGAAGTTATAGATAAATTTACAGGGAAATTTTGAATTCTGCCCAATTTATATCCCTTATAATTTCTTGAAATTTGTTGAAACAATCAACATTTTGCTCCTTGCAAGATTAGTGAACAGGTAATAAGCCAAATAGAATTTAAAATCAACCTGCCGATTATGAATATATTATTTGTAGCTCTTCTATTAATCATCTTGAATTATTAACAAATGCAGATACTAAGGACAACGACAATAATCCAATGCTACCATATTTATTTCAATTTTTACAATCACCTTTTCAACATCTGCTATCAATAGCATTACATAATTGCTAATTACATGGCTGGTCTATGTAACTAGGAAATCTATAAAACAGCAAAAAAATACAATCAGCATTTTATAAAAAATCATTGCCATTCTGCAAGCAAGCGAGAATTAAATTGATGCACGTATCTATATCTATCTATACTAATATATAAAGAGAGAGCAGATTTTGTACGTGGAGGGTAATCTCCGGAACCACTGCACCTATTTGAAAAATTCTTTCACTGTTTGAAAGGTACATTATTCCAGATGGACATAGGCTATATATTATGTATATATGATCAGTAGAAATTAAGTTAGGGGGGATACTCTAGATTTGTGTGCACGGCCGCCATCTTGGATTTTCCCGCTAGGGTTTGGCGCATTTCGCATGGCGATAATTATTGCGTTCTGGTAAAAATAACCCAATGACAAATTCTCTAATTTTAAGATCAAACAGTTATTTCTGATGTGATCTTTTAATTAGAGTATAATAATTTTAGGTCAGACCTTGGCCTTGACCTGGAAATCTGAGTCAAATTGACTATACTCAAAAGAGTAAATTATTTTTAAAACTAAGAGTCTTTTTGTTGAAAATTTTTGAATCCATTATCAGTTTTTCGTTAACTTATTAAATTTAAGTTGCTTTTAATTTTGTTTATCGATTGTCAATTAGTATACTATAATGATACACCATTTCATTTATTTGAAGTAAAAATTATCTGCCATCATTTTTTCGTAAAATGTAAAATACAGTTTACATTTTAAATACAATATATTTTAAAATATTTTATAATTCCAAGTTGTAGTGGATTACAAATAAATTTAAATAACTGAAGTTCAACTTCTCTCTCCCCAGGAATCTAAGTTAAAAAGTTAGTTAAGGTTAAGTTATTGGTTTAGGAAAAGGTTTTTTTTTCTTATTTCCAACACAGCAGGATAAATGGTCAAATAATCCTTGTCCCGATTTTATTGTATACACCAAATATTTGGTTAAGGTCAAATCTGAAGTAAAATTTCATTACCACAATGCCCTAACCAAAAAAAAAAAAGAGGATCTGGTTACTCACCATAAATTTATGGGTTCATAATTATTTTACATTTTTCAAAGCTGAATTTTAGATAATTTTTAAATTGCAAGTTATTTAGGTGGTACGAAAATGCTGTATTTTTTTTTCTAATTAACAATATATTGGCATAATATTTTGGTGATTCATTGCTATTAGTCAAAGAGTTAGGGCAAACTGAATAGATGGCATTGAAATTTTATCTGTAAGTAAAATTCATTTGACCAAATTTTTCATATGGATCATAATTTGAAAAGGTAGTTTTTTATTAAAAATGACAAAAAAAAAATCTCAGTCCAACGATTAAATGATTTTTCAAAAATATTTCTAAGTTTCACAATTTAAAAAGGTCGTTTTTATTAAAAAAGCTAAAAGAAAAACCCAAAATTTCCAATATTTGAGAATGATTTTTTCAGAAAAAAGTGGTTTTTATCAAAAACCCAAAAAGTCCAATGTTTAAATGATTTTTCAAAAATTTTTCTAAGTTTCATAATTTAAACAGGTGGTTTTTATTAAAAAAGCTAAAAAAATTCAAAGTCCAGCGTTTTGAAAACACCGCTTAAAACACATTGGCGAAAATTTTTCCACTCCTCAAAACACGGTAAAATCGCCAAGTTGGCGCAAAAAAATCCAAGATGGCGGACGTGCACACAATTATTAAGTAACGTAATATTAATTTGAATATTATTTTAGGTGCTTAAAATAATTAAAAAAACATTCTTTACTTAAAATCCTTTTTTTATTTTTGTATTTTTATTTCATCTCTTACTCTAATTTTGAGATACCAATGTGTATCTATAAACGTTTGTCAATTGTAAACGTTTATATTGTAAACGTCTATATTCTAAACGTTTATATTGTAAACATCTATATTGTAAACGTTTTGTCAATTAAACGTTTCTCCAAGTGACAAACGTTTAATCTATATCTATCTATATATATGAAACAGTTCCGTAACTGACTCATTCATTCACTGACTGAGTGACTGACATACAACGCACAGACCAAACCGCTGGACCTAAAGGGCTGAAATTTTGCATGGCGATTCTTCTAATAGTGTAGGGGTGCATTAAGAAAGATTTTTCAAAAATTCTTCTTAGATTTTTTTAATTAAATTTTTAAGCTGTTTTTTAAACTTTTTTTACGTTTGCATTTAAAATAATACATTGAGGGTTATAAAATTTATATCACGAGAAAGATCATAAAAAATCCTTCAAAATGAAATTTTTTTCGAATTTTACCTCCATTTCCTGATTTTTCGTGAATTTTTAAAGATTAATTTTTAGAATTTAATTTATTAAATGCTGATCACGTGATTTCTTTTTCTGGTACTTTCAGTAAATTTATCGTCACGTGCGTAACAACTAAATAGACAAAAAAAATATTTTTTTCTCTTTCTAATACAGCAGATGATTGGATATTATCCAAAAAAAATGCATATCCCTTACGATTTTTTTATAAATATATATATATAGATAGATATTTTACATCAATTGTATACATTGATCATCGCATTTATTATAAATATATATATTTATTTTTTGGCATAAATTGCATACGTTGACCGTTGTATTTAATTTGAATGTATTCCGTAGCGAAGCTCGGGTTTTCAGCTAGTACTTATATATAAAGAGAGAGCGATTTTGTACGTGGAGGGTAATCTTCAGAACCACAGTACCTGTTTGAAAAATTCTTTCACTGTTTGAAAGGTACAGTATTCCAGATGGACATAGGCTATATATTATGTATATCTGATCAGTAGAAATAAAGTTAGGGGCTTAATCCTAACAATCTCCATTGTTACCGCTACTGTCCTCTACCGCTTTTTCTGCCGAAGTCTTCATCGATCCTTAGCGTGGTTCTATCTATACTTATATATAAAGAGAGAGCGATTTTGTACGTGGAGGGTAATCTCCAGAACCACTGCACCTATTTGAAAAATTCCTTCACTGTTTGAAAGGTACATTATTCCAGATGGACATAGGCTATATATTATGTATATCTGATCAGTAGAAATAAAGTTAAGGGATTAATCCTAACAATCTCCATTGTTACCGCTACTGTCCTCTACCGCTTTTTGTGCCGAAGATTTTAACGATCCTTAGCGTGGTGCTATCGCGGTGGGCTTCTGTTCGAACCTAGCCGTTCTCCGGCACGCCTTTTTCTTTTAAAAAATTAACTTTAATTATTAACTAACGTAATATTAATTTAAGGTATTATTAAGGTAAAACAAGATTTACAATTTATTGGCTATCAACTGGAAATTTATTGGTATAATATTTTGTTCAACCCGGACAAAGGCGGGACGGGCCGCTAGTATTAAATATAGTTATTTAACCCAAATATAAATAACAAAAATTAGTTATTAGTCTGCTACCCTACCAGGCCACTACAAATAGGTAATAAGCCAAATATAACTTAAAATAAATCTGGCGATTATGCAACGGCAAGGAGCTTTTCACATGCCTCAACGTACTTTCTATCGTGTTCGTGGGGCATCCAGTGTCTGGATCGACAAAATTCATGATGGGGTTAACTTTCAAATGTTCAAACCCCTCCCTACCTAATGCATCGTAACTTTTCCAACTATCGGAATAAATGGTAGTCCCTGGTTCAATCCACTCCTTAATAATTCCCTACAGTGTGTCCTCAGTCCTATCGTGAACTGCTACTAAAAAGAGCTTGCTCGATTCCCCCTCAACCCCACAAAGCACACAGACCTTAAACTGGAGGCCTCTTCTTGTATTTACGCTTCCAAAAATTATTTTCGTCTTTTTCCAGTATTTCACCAATACCACCTATTTTCTCCGAAGACAACACTATCCCTCTGAAGGCTATAGCCGGCCCATCATTCAGAAGTCCAGCCGGCCGGCCGAAACTCTCCTAAATTTCCTTCCCCCTCTAGTGCCTGGTAGGTGGTCATTTTACCAATCGTTCAATGTCACCGCACAGTTGTTATCTTTTCTGTTTATCTTCTACTAGCTGAAAACCCGCACTTCGCTACGGAGTACATTGAAATTAAATACAGTGTTCAATGTATGCAATTAATGCCTATATATATATATATATATATATATATATTAGCGGACCGTCCCGACATTGTCAAGGGTTGAACAAAATATTATACCAATAAATTTCCAGTTGATAGCCAATAAATTGTAAATCTTTTTTTGCCTTAATAATAACCTAATACCTTAAATTAATTTTATGTTAGTTAATAATTAAAATAAATTTTTTAAAAGAAAAAGGCGTGCCGGAGAACGGCTAGGTTCGAACCGCTAGCGTCAGAACAGAATCCCACCGCGATAGCACCACGATAAGGATCGTTGAAACCTTCGGAACAAAAAGCGGTAGAAGACAGTAGCGGAAACAATGGAGATTGTTAGGATTAAGCCCCTAACTTTATTTCTACTGATCAGATATACATAATATATAGCCTATGTCCATCTGGAATAATGTACCTTTCAAACAGTGAAATAATTTTTCTAATAGGTGCAGTGATTCTGGAGATTACCCTCCACGTACACAATCGCTCTCTCTTTATACATAAGTATAGATAGCACCACGCTAAGGATCGTTGAAGATTTAATAAATTAAATTCTAAAAATTAATCTTTAGAAATTCACCAAAAATCAGGAAATGGAGGTAAAAATTCGAAAAAAATTTCATTTTGAAGGAATTTTTATGATCTTTCTCGTGATATAAATTTTATAACCCTCAATGTATTATTTTAAATGCAAACGTAAAAAAAGTTTAAAAAACAGCTTAAAAATTTAATTTAAAAAAATCGAAGAAGAATTTTTGAAAAATCTTTCTTAGTGCACCCCTACACTATTAGAAGAATCGCCATTCAAAATTTCAGCCCTTTAGGTCCAGCGGTTTGGTCTGTGCGTTGTATGTCAATCAGTCAGTGAATGAATGAATCAGCCAGTTACGGAACTGTTTTATATATATAGATTATTGTCTAGAATCTGTCCCCGCGTACTTTATGACCGGATGCTGAGTGGGGACTTTTGGAACTGGTGCACAA
Source organism: Dolomedes plantarius (assembly GCA_907164885.2). NCBI lineage: Eukaryota > Metazoa > Arthropoda > Arachnida > Araneae > Dolomedidae > Dolomedes > Dolomedes plantarius. The sequence goes on along the minus strand of OU015496.1, from coordinate 197,502,947 downwards.
TTTTAGCATAGTTCTTTCTGTCTAGTCGCTTTCATTTTGAGATCTAGTGCATTCAGATTACATTTTTAGATATTCCTAATTTATTTTATTTTTAAAATGAGTAGATATCGTAAAGTTTTGATCCAGGAAGAAATAGATGCGATCCTCTTTGCGGACACAGATGAGTCCGATTTAGAATTAGAGGATGATGATGGATGGGGTGAAATTAGCAGGCTTGAAAATGACGAAAACAATTTAGATTTAGAAGTTGAAGATTTGAATGACAGTGCAATAAGGGATCAACTTGAGGATAAAAAAATTGAAAACATCGGTTGGGTTATGTTCATGGAGTATGTTCCTGTATTTTCATTTAAGTTCATGGAGTATGTTCCTGTATTTTCATTTAATTTCATGAAGTATGTTCCTGTATTTTCATTTATTCATTTGTTTAATATGTTATGATTGTTTGTCCGGTAGATGGCAGCACGATACCGCTGTCTTTATTTTTTGTAAAATGTTCTAAGATACTTCCGGTGTGGGAGGGAGTAGCGTCGTGTTCTGGCTCTGTGCTGATTGTACGAAGTTCTTTGTGATGTGTTAATAAAGTTCATATAGCCGATCCGTTTGTGCATCTGGGCTCGACTTTAATTATTGTGGAAAAACCAGGTTAATTGTGTAGAAAATACAAAAATGGATTTTCCAGAATTTTTCTGTCATGCTGGTCCAGTTCATAATATACCTGTCGGATCAAGTCCTCTCCAATTTCTTAGGCTGTTTATGACTGATCAAATAATGGATAAAATACGCATAAACACAAATAAATATGCCGAATTTTGTGCAAGAAAGCGTGGATTTGAAGATGCTGCCTGGTCTCCTATAGACAATATCAAAGAATTATGGACCATTTTTAGCTGTGTTATTAATTATGAGCATAAATCACCTTCCTAGAATTTCCGATTACTGGTCATCGAATCCTATTTTAGGAAATGAAATGATAAAAAAAAACGATGAGCCGGAACAGATTTAAGAAAATAAAACATTATTTCCACTTGTCTGACAGGGAGTCCGAAAAAAAAAACAGAGATGATGAAAATTTCACATACACCCAAAAATTGGAGCCTCTTATGTCTGAATTGAAGGAAAAAAGTCTCGAGTACTTTCACCCATATAAAGAAATTTCAGTTGATGAAGCTTTGGTGAAATTTAAAGTCAGGCTGGGAATAGTTCAGTACATGCCTCTAAAACCCGATAAAAGAGGTTTAAAATTATGGATGATGTGCACGTCCCATTTAGGATACACGCTGAACTTTGAACCGTACAGTGGAAAGAATGGAAAAATGGAAAGATCAAATTAAGGACTTGGATATGATGTCGTTCATCATCTCACGAATTCATTAAAAAATAAAGGTCATGATATTTATTTGGACCGATTTTTTACAAGTGTTGACCTAATGATCGATTTGCTCAAAAAAGGATTAGGGGCATGTGGTACAGTTATGACCAACAGAAAGGAAATGCCAAGTGAGATTAAAAATCTTAAATTGAAAAATAGTAGTGAAAATAAATCTTTTCAATGCGTACAAATTCCTAATTTGCTGTGTACAGTATGGTTAGATAAAAAACAAATCACCATGCTGTCTACTAATGTACAAAATAACACCTGCAAGGTATTTAGAAGAAAAGGAGCTGAAAAACATCTTGTTCCCTGTCCATCTTCTTTTGCTATGTATAATAAAAATATGGGTAGTGTTGATTTAGCTGACCAACGTCGAAAATATTTTACATCAGCTAGAAAATCATGTAAGTGGTGGGTCTATTTGTTTTCATTCCTTTTTGACATATCTTTGAATAATGCATATATTATTTATATAACTACGAACTGTCCATTGCCAAAGCAAACATTTCAATTGTATGATTTCAAGCTGAAAATCCTTGAAGAATTGGGAAATAATATCAATTCACAGCAAAGGAAACGTGTTGTTCTAAATGAGATAGATTCCACTGTTCAGCAGCATATACGTCAAAAAATAAATGGGCGCCAGCGCACGTGCGTTTCCTGTAGAAAAAGTGGAAGGAAAACACTTTCTGGAGGACAAATGGAAAGTTCTTGGGAATGCAGCATCTGCAGATCGTGTCTATGCAACATTTGGTTTGCATAATTTAAGACCATTTCTGCATACGTATCACCCAATGATGTTCACATTTCTTTCTTTGTAGTAAATTTATGGAATTGAGGGTGGTACTACATATAAAAAAACCTTTTTTATCTGCACTAAAAATTATAAATACACAAAATTCAAATAATAAAAAAAGTTACTATAGCACTGAACATCTAACTATATTATAAAAGAAATAGTTTCAGGCGAAGCTTAGTTACACTTTTTGAAACAGAAAAAAACCCACTAATCTTTTATTGAATAAATGGCACTTTTCTCATGAGGAATGTGAAAGCAAGATACCCGAATGTTAAGTCAGACAAAATTTTGGATAAGACAACATAAAATATGAAGATACTTTTATATGTTCTATTAAAACTCATGATAGTAGTGATAGAGACGTTTATTCAAGAAAATAAAAAAAAAAAACTGCTCAAGTGATACCCCCGTTTAAACACCCCCCCCCCCCCCATCTCCATCAATGTTAGAAAAAATCAACGGTAGGTGGGAAATCCAAGATTTTACGAAGGTAACAAGCATCTACTTTTGATCTCAAATGCTGTGCCACTCTTTCAGCTAGGATTTGGGGGGGGGGGATAAAAAATATTCTTTTTAATTTTTTTATAGCTTTCTTGTATTTGCACCCTAAGACAATTATCGCTTTTATCACCGTTTAGCTGCACTTATTTGAAAAATGTAAATTTTCATTACCAAAAAATTTCAAACATTACCTCTATGTATGTGTTATATGAAAGATTAATAGTGCATGGTTTTGACATATTATCAGTATTTATTTCAATATAATATTGCTATAATATATCTTTTATCGCTTAAAAATTAAATTTCATATTATAAAATTTTTCATTTAAAAAAATGGCATATACTGGAACATTAATAATTTGTAATTATTAACAGTTTATTGCAAAAGTTAAATAAAATAATGCCAAAAGTTTACATATATATATATATATATATATATATATATATATATATATATATATATAGTAAGTGTGTGTGTGTATATAGAATTTGATGCGTTTAAATGAACCAAATTAAAGTAATATACTAAATATAGACTTCGTGTACAGTATGTGGTAAAAATATTAATTTCAAATCAGATTTAAAAAAAAGACGTGCTGGTAAAATCAGACATTCAATCACCTGCACATTTCTGCTTTCTGTTATGCTGCGTTTGCATTCATGTACTCTGCTCTGCTCTGCCTTGGGGAAGCCAGTGATTTATGTTCACTGCGTACTCTGCATATGCGTGGATCACCTCCTCTTTCGGTCCTGCTACAGAGCATCAAAGATCCCGGGGTCCCGGGGGTCAAATGGTGTCAATGGGGGAGGGGGACACGGCGTGTAGGGTTACCGTGACTAATGTGATGACAGGAGTGGGGGGTCTCCATGCAGAGAACTCTGCATGAATGCATATGCACCACTAGAAAGATGGCCTCACGTGTCTAACCTCTCTTTCACTGAATTTCTCAACCTCTGTTGTCTGTCACCCCACCTTGACAAATTTCAGTACAATAGTCAGAATGTTCTGTGGGGGATGGAAAAATGGCTTTCTGTCTTGGGCCGGTTCGATCTTTTGGGGTAACATGCAAAATGGGCCTCCGGTCGTTAGAGGGCTATATAATCTGACGTAGTTTCGTTTACAAACTGCCTCCAGTTCGCTAATGTACCTTAAGACAAAAAGTATTCCTCCTGAATATTCCCAGTTTTCGTTCCTCTGACTAACTCATATGTTAAGAAAAATACTTCCTCCATCTTCAATGTATTACTGAAGAACCATGAACCATGCCGAATGGACTCTTGAGTCCCACATTCCTTTCCAGCCGTAATTTTACTACAAACCCACATAAAGCCATCTGACTTTTTTTTTTTGGCTTGAAATTTCATTTCAGAACTACATATGCGCCAAATGTAAAAAGTCGCCAATACAAAATATCGCCAATGGGGTCCTATATTGAAGCTGTACCGAAAGGGTAAACCACACCCGCTGTGCGCATTAAATCTTGATTTTTCTGTGGGTTATTACGGTTCATGCCCTCTGTCCATCGAATGTGAGTTCTGCAGAGCTTTTCATTTTGATTGCCAATAGGTTGGAACGAAGATGAAGTTTCACTTTAGCCACTGTTACCACAATAAGAAAGTTTTCCTTCCACCTACTCTTCTCACCCATTTCTTGAAAACATGCTGAAGAAAGATGCTGAGTCTATAAAGCTCCCTTTTCTAGACAACATCGGGAAATACAACAGCTGTATGTCATTAGCCTCTTTTGTTGCAAGTGAAGCTTTCTTACCTGTGGGGCGTGACCCATATACTTTTAAGAGCAATGTTCAGCTTCATAACAAATTTGGCCCTTTTCATCCCAAGAAAGCTTCTGAGAGAGCTTATGTACAACTTTATATAATCGACACTGCTGAACCGACACAAATGAGGAATGAACTGAACTCAATATGCGATCCGAACCTTATTGCAAAACTGTATGATATGATGCTAGAGATCAACCATTTTGTTCACAAATACAAGATGATGGCAGAAGCTGAGAAGGCTGAGAAGAACTGGCTGTTATCAAAGGTAGGGAGTCATACGAAGTTCGAATATTTTTCACTATCAGAACAGTCTGGCATTCATGACCAGTGCAAGAACTGATTCAATTTGCCTTCAGTAAATGAAACCTCCATTTTCACGACTAAAGACGGCGATCCTCCAGGAAACTATGACCTGAAGGACTTTCCTAAGGGATCTGGGACCAAATACTTTTTACACCACTCCGGCAAGTTGTAGCTCCAGTACTTAGTCTATCAGTATAGAATAGGACACAGCTTGAGCAAAAGAAACTCAGAGTTGAGACATTCGCTGGCTTACAAGACTATCTATTCAACGAGGCGGCCGAGCGTGGAGTACAACCTAGGAAAATAATCACCTTGTCTTCTTCCTTCCAAGGTTCGCCAAGAAACATGAACATGCATTACCAAGGTGGTATGGCTTTAGTCAGAGCCTTTGGAAAACCATCGCTGTTCATTACATTCACATGTAATCCGAATTGGGAAGAAATAACTGAAAATCTTGGATACGCAACTCAGTCTAACTTCAGACCTGAACATATTGCCCGAGTATTCAAAGCAAAACACGATGAGCTCATCTCTGACTTCACCACGAAAGAAGTGTTTGGAAAGGTGATTTATTACATATACGCCATAGAATTCCAGAAACAAGGACTGCCTCATTGTCATTTGCTTCTCACACTGGGAGAAGAAGATGTGATACTCGAGATTGAACACATTAATAAAGTCGTCTCTGCAGAACTTCCACCGTTTGGCAGAAAAAAAAACCTTTTCGAAGTTGTGAAGTCTTGCGTGATTCACTGACCCTGGGAAGCGCTCAATCTAGTGTCACCGTGTATGGAAAATTGCATTTGTGCAAAGAATTTTCCAAAACCTGACGCAGCTGCGACGAAGTAAAACTACAATGGTACTCTTTTTTCTGAAAGTTTACATTTGTTGTCTGATATGAGTTTATTTAAAAAAATACAAACCGTTGATTTCGAAAGGTTTCTATAGTATTTAATGACCTTCTATCAAAGGAGTTAAGCTAAAAAAAATTATTGCTCACGCCGACGAGAAGGCTAACAAGGTGGCATCACAATTTTGCAAACAAAACGATTTACAGTCAAGTTGCTTCATTGCAACTTCATTCAAAAATCTTCTAACCGAAGTTTAACATCTAGAAAAAACCGCAACTATGGAAGAGGCGTCGGTGTTCGAAGTGATATGAAAAGTTTCTCATCACTAAAAAGCTCACTTCGCTGTTGAGTTTGATAAGACTGAAATGTCAAAGTTCAGTAAGCACTGCGTTCCCTGAATTAGAAAGCTTTTGTTATTCCAAAAATAAAATAAAATTTGCTCGATTTCGAGCAACGGGGCCACTAGTCTATAAATTATTTCTGAAAGGTTTTTATTTGGAGAACTATTTTGAGAGAACTCCTGAACGTAAAAATATGGTTGAGGTATCAGAAAAAGGACTCTGAAAAGCACCTTTCCTAGACACCACCAGGAAATAAAACAGCTGAATGTTATTAGCCTCTTTTGTTGCAAGTGAAGCTTTCTTATCTATAGGACGTGGCCCATATACTTTTAAGATCCATGGCCAGCTTTGTTGCAAATTTGGCCCTTTCATCCTAGGAACGCTTCTGAGAGAGCTTATTCACAACTTTATATAATCGACACTGCTAAAGGAGCAGAAATGACCGTCCGTGGCAATAAGTTACAGTTTATAAGACTGTAATGTCAAAATTCAATAAGCACTGCGCTCCCTGAGTTAGAGATCTTTTATTATTCCTAAAATAAAATAAAATTTGCTGGTACTTTTCCGTTAACAGGGCCCCGCGCAGAAACCTCCCAAATCTGAGCGATAGCTCATTTTAACTGCAACCTTTAAAGATTTTTATTCATCACGTTCATGATAGCCATATATAGAAAATTGTTTCATTCATATTAAATTCATTAAAATATTTTTACTGTTAGCTTACTTTTTAAACAGAAGTCTCATATGGACTTTACAGTTTGGCAATTAGCTAATGATGAAGAGACGTCTATCAAATTATTCCAAGACAATGGAATTCTCTACAAAGAAAAACTTTGATCCAATAATCATCCCATAAAGTTATACTTGGCTTTCAATTCAGCACGAAAATGTCGATGCAGACTACAATCCTGTCGAGAAAACAAAGGATTGCGAATACAAACATGGTTTGATGGATCACGCATCGCTTTTCTCACAGCGGTACTTACGTATTACGCCACCGCAGCTACATATTTGGCGGTTTTTAGTGCTGCCAATCTACACCTAAAATTTTTGCAACAAATCATAAAATAAAACACTTTATTTAAAATAAAAACACTTATATATATATATATATATATTTATTTATTTATATATATATATATATATATATATATATATATATATATATATATATATATTTATATATATATATATATATATATATATATATATATATATATATATATATATATATATATTTATTTATTTATTTATATATATATATATATATATATATATATATATATATATATATATATATATTTATATATATATATATATATATATATATATATATTTATTTATTTATTTATATATATATATATATATATTGGCGCAATTTCAGCTGCGGTGGCGTTAATATGTAAGTACCCTTACAGCTTTACAATTTATGTACTTATGGTGCCAAGAGTTGACTTACATTGGATTTTGCGAACTCCAGTTCCAAATTAACCACAACATGACTGTGGACTTGAAATACTATATGAGGGGAATTTGTGCCAATTCTTTGCTGTCGCGTCAAAAACAGAAAATAGGGTAAGTAAGAAAAATCGTTGAAATGGAAGAAAGTCTTTTCATGCGAAAAAAATTCAACGTGGGTCGTGTTCTCCCCCCCCCCCCAGTCTGTTTACGGTGGTTTATGTCGGGAAACACACGAATGTTTTCTTGTTGCCGTTCTCGATCATACAGCAAAAACATTAATGGTCGCGATAGAAGAAAACATTGCAGATGGAAGCACCATTTTTTCAGATTGCTGGAAAGGGTACAAAACTGATGAATTGTAATCTAATGGCTTTGAACACTTCACCGTAAATCACAGTTATAATTTCGTTGACCTTGTAACTAGATGTTACACCCAAGGAATTGAGCGGTTGTGGGGCAGTGCGAAATAGCACAATAAACGCCAACGGAACTACTCGCCAACATTTAGATTTATATCTGATCGAGCCCCTCAGGGGGTTTACCTACTTTAGGTAAACACGGGTTTCGCGGTCCCAAGGTACCCAGCGAACTCTCTCTCCTTTCCTACTTCTACATTTTTTCTTTTTTTTCTCCTTCGTTGTGGTTACTCTTTAGAGACGAGGTAACCCATTAGAAACTGTTGCCGCTCTGTTGCCTCTAACTTCTAATGGCGTGTATATCACCCACGTGTTTGCCGTGCGTGGAGACCCATGTTCCTGGAAAAGGGAATACTGGCAGTTGAGGGACAGTTTTTGAACAATACACTGCTCTGGACCTCGCTTCAGGTAAACAGGAGGTACTTAGCGGTTCCTTATTGTATCAATCGATTGGTCGTTGACTTTGTCATTTGCTTGGAACCAAGCAATCGTTCCGGCTACTGGGCGCCTCTCTAAGGGTTGACTCTGCTTCAGGGTCGTTTCGTACGCGTATAGACACGGCTAGCATTGGTGCAGGATCCTGTATCCCCTTGCTGGGCTCCATGGTGGGTGGTGCAGTCGGTGTCTGAATTTTCCGTCCTTTCCTTATGGAAAATAAAAAAAGCCAAACATCCACGGTGAGGGATAATTCACCGCCAAAAATGACAAGCATTTCCCACAAGCCAAATTCTTTATAGTCAAATGCACTGATGGTTCATTTGCTGACGTATCTCCATTTCTAATAAACAAAACAATATTGTCAACTATCAGAGTCGTAAAATCTGTTAAAAACTTCGCTGAGGTGACTTTCGCGTTGAGGTGTCTACCAGTCAACAGGCCGCACAGCTTTTAAAAATTTCAACCTTTTGTCATTTCAAAGCTACAAAGGAGCTTCTTCATCAGTGCAACGAACTTAGTGGGAGCTCAAAAAAGCTTAGTCTTCGACCTTTTTTTGAGCTGCCACTAAGTTTGTTGCACTGATGAAGAAGCTCCTTTGTAGCTTTGAAATGGCCGTATGCAGAATAATTGCATCTTATTGCTATTTGTGCTTTATTTACGTTGGTTTTCCTGTTTATACCAGAACTTGGTTTTATCTACCCTTACTCGTGTCTGTTTTATGAGTACACCGTATGGTTGGCGCAGCTTGTCCCTCGTTGGACCTTGCGCCATAAAACTTAATTAAACCAACCAACCATATCTGATCGAATTTATGTGGCGGCGTTTGCATCCTAAAACGGACTTGTTTTCAGCAATGCTAAAAGACATTTACAATTTCATTCCTGCTTTTTAAAATGATCTTTTATTTATTTAGTATCTTTTTTATTTCAGTATTTTCATCTTTCTATTCTCTCCTTTCTTTTGATATATTAGTATGGATGTAATAAAATAATTGTTTACGAATGTCTTCTATTTTTTTCAATGTTCCATTTCATGACAGCATTTATGATTGGCGACAACTGGTGTCCGTCAACGGAATAGAGCCAACATTTTAGCTTGACAACAATTTGGGCCCCGCTCTAACGAAATAGTACCAATTTGTTAGATTTTGAGCAACGGGGCCACCAGTTTTTTTTATTCTTGGGGTTGAAAGGTATTTTTATGTTAATTCATGACAGTAAAATTAAGCGTCTTAATTTTTATTCAAGAATTTTTGTTTTTTTACTGTCGTCTGTTTTTTTTTCATCTAGATGTTGCCAACATAATTTCTATTTGTGCTGTAAAACATCACTCCGAAAACTTGCCAATTCATACTATAAAATTATAATGAAGCAGGTTTTTTTCAATAAGTAGTATAATCGTTAAAGATTAGAGATTTTTACAACAGCATATTTTAAAAATAATCTGCTCTGCCAATTCCATAAACTGTATTATTTTATGAACACATATTAGATCAACTGATTTACTGGGTAATCATTTTGAATCATTAATCATATCTAAACAATTCAATTTATAGACAAGACTGATTTTTAGTTCATTTTCAAAAACTGTGTAAGTTTATGCAAGAGGTGTGTATTGGTATCGATGTAATTAATAGAGATAATTTCCTGTACTAAATTAAAATACTGTGAATAAAGAACCAACCCATTGCGGTTTTTTCTAGACGCTGCTCTTATCTATTAGCAGTCCCTGGCTGTGAGATATAATTGGCTGAACGCATGTCCAGTCAAACTTTTTCCATACAACCACTTGAAAACTCTTAACTCCACCAATCACAGAGGGCCCATTCATATAAAAACATTTTTGGACAGACTAAAGAAGCATCTGCTTACACAAGATTATAATATTTTCGAATTTCTTTCTCTGTCAAGCGTTATATCGTTGCCACACAGCAGAAACAAAATCGCCTTTATTAGTTGTTTCGAGTCTACTGAAAACATTCTTGCTTTAAACAAATTTGATTTTTATTCGTTGCCACTCCGGAAAGGGATTTTAAATAGCGTTGTTTTACAGCTCGAATTTTTTAAAAAATATTTCAGAGCGGAATTTTATTTTTAATAATTGTTTTGTACTGTTGCGTAATTGCAGCTTTTTATTTTGGCGAGAGTATTTTCATTGTTTTCATGTTGTTGAAAGGAGTGAATAATTTTCCTATAATATCACTAAAAGTAAATAATTCAACAAAAGCAAGATAATTATTAGCAGGAAAATTATTTTTCTTCCTGTTAATAATTATCTTTCTTTGTTGAATTATTTACTTTTCGTTATATTTGTCCGTTTTCAGTATGTGGATTTGTTGCAACTGCGCAATCTTTTATTGAAAAGTTAAAATTTTGAACGCTAGGGTAGGTTTTCTATTACTTTGTCCGGCAGTCTGTGCCCTCTTTATACGTTTTATTTCGTTTCGAATTATTTACATTATTTGTGTTTTCTTATAATATCGTAATATGGAGTTAGAATGCTCCGCCGGTTTTTGCTATGTTAGAAATTATAACCAAGTTTTAGTTAGGGACCGTTCAAGTATTACTTAAAGGATAATAAGGGGGATCAAGCTTTGCTCATTTTTGCTGACAAGAGGAAAAGGGGGGGGGGGATCAAAGCAAAGTTTACGTAAGACAGATGCACACAACACAGAGTTCAGCAATGTGCTCCTGACAACACCAACTCCCCTACTTTCCTGTACTGAAAATTAGTTGTTCTGTTTTTTGTGTTCATAATTTAACATCTATGCACTTTTACTTAGGAAAGTACAAAAACTTTAATGACCGAAAAATATCTTTTGGCCTACGAAATATCGACAAGGAATTTGCAAAATCTTACGTAAGCATAAAGGGGGAGGGCGCGGACATCTGCTCATATTTGGTTACAAGGTGAGGGAAAATGTCTAAAATAACGAAAAATGTGTTTACGTAGTACTTGAACGTCCCCTTTTCAAAGTTAGGAGCAAGAATCTGAGAATACGTTCATTTAACTGTATATCTGTATATCTGTATTAGCTAAAAACCCGCACTTCGCTGCGGAGTGCATTCAAATTAAATACAATGGTCAATGTATGCAATTAATGCCAAAAAAAATAAATATATATATTTATAATAAATGCGACGATCAATGTATACAATTGATATAAAAAAATGTATATATTTATAAAAAAATCGTAAGGGATATTTTTATAGACAAAATAATGTCCAATCGTCTGCCGCATTAGCAAGAAAAAAAATACGTTTTTGTCTATATAGTTGTGATGCACGTGACGATAAATTTATTTAAAGTATCACAAAAAGAAGTCACGTGATCAGCATTTAATAAATTCTAAAAATTAATTTTTAAAAATTCCCCAAAAATCAGGAAATGAAGGTAAAGATTCGAAAAAGATTTCCTTTTAAAGGAATTTTTAGGATCTTTCTCATCAAATAAATTTTATAACCCGCAAATTATTATTTTAAATGCAAACTTAAAAAGAGTTACAAAAACAGCTTAAAAATTTAATTTAAAAAAATCTAAGAATTTTTGAAAAATCTTTCTTAGTGCACCCCTACACCATAAGAAGAATCGCCATGCAAAATTTCAGCCCTTTAGGTCCAGCGGTTTTGTCTGCGCGTTGTATGTCAGTCAGTGAGTCAGTTACGGAACTGTTTTATATATGAGTCGGTGAAAGGCAAAGTGGTGTAAGTCAGTAAGTCAAGTGGTGTAAGTCAAAAGAGTTTGACTGCAAAAAACTACAAAAAATTCCACCATAAATTGAACAAATTATAATTCATAACAATTATTACAATACTGCAAATAATAACTATTTACAATTCCACTATAAATTGAACATGGAGATTACATATTTGCCCTCAAATGAAAAAAGTTGAAAATGTGACTTACACCACTTTGCCTTTAAACGCCTCAGATATAAAGGTAACTGTATAACTGTATGATTGTATCATTTAACTGTATATCACATGAGAATATTCTTCTTTTTTCTGTCATCTTACACTCATATCATTACACTTATCTGTATATTTTTCGTACTTTTGTCTACACTCAGCATATTTTTCGTTTGTGACCCATATATTTTCAGTGTTCTTAGATTGTTCTCTACCATAATAGGTCAGAGAAAAAGCTATGTTTTGTAATTTGTCACGCTACGGATACTTCTCGGTCTTTTACTTCCTTGTCGAGCATAATGGCTTCGAAGTTTCGGCGAAAGACCGACTCAAACTGATTGGTCGCATTTCATTAGATTTTTACACACACACTACAGATTCTTTTTCCAACTCGTGATGCCAATCTGGATTCTGCGTAAAGTTGATGTAAATGAACTCTTGCTATTAAGTCTGGTTAACACCAAATTATACTTTTATTAACACATGTGTATTAAGTCGGGTTCTCGATACTGTGAGTTACTTTCCTTATAACAAACATAAAGGCATATCGTTCAGAAATAAAACTAATACGTCGCCATAATCTTTTCCATCCAGTACAAGTAGGAGGAAACTTTAGTAAAGACAGTTGGGTAGTTTTTCAACCCGCAACCTCTGCCGAATGATACTATTCCAATAAACGTGGACACACCATGGGAGTTCGTTTGGAAGAGTGGTCCTCCGGAATCCAACTGCAATATATAAAAAAAAGACGGAATGAACCCGATTAGTGGATTATGGGCATATTTATATGCTGGAACCACGGTATAAATAATTCAATTATTTATTTTATTCTACTGGGGTAGGATGTAATAGGTCTGTTAGTTTTGTCTATCTCCTCTTCTTGTGGGTCATCCATGAATTGAAAAAAAAGTTAAGAAACAAAATAAACACATTTCAAAGAACGTTTTTCATTGAATGACTCAGTTTCAACAAAAAATGTTTTATATATTTCTTTTTTTTCTGGGGGGGGGGGGGGAGGGATGCTGCATTCCTACAAATATGGCTTTATTTTCGCAGTACTGAGTTATGCACAATTAAACACAGAGTTTTAATACTCGTGATACGTAGATAACTTTATACAACTAACCCGAATAAAGTTTTAGTATCTAATTCGAATATGATCAGAAACAGTTGTTTAAAAATTCATTAAAATTTGAGAACTTTCAGTTTCCAAAATAGAAACAAATAGTATGTTTTTCAACTGAAACAGTAACGTTAAATGTCTTGCAAAAGGAACGTGTTCGTTTGAGAGCGCTGTTTAGTATTTTCAAAAGAGAAATTTCCTTGAAATTCTTATTTTATTCCTTGTACCTAAAAAAAAAAAAGTTTCAACTCACTTGGAATTGACTTACCTGGCAAGCATCTTTACCTTCTGCGCCTGCGCATATCATAGAGTCAAAGATGAAACCCTCATAGTTAAAATTGCACACATCTCTGGGTACGATTGGAAGAATCACCTGTCTCAAAGTATCGGCTTTTATTCCATCTAATCAATAAAAGCAACAGATATCAAAATGCTAAATTATTTAACTCAGTAATATATTAAACATCGTAATGTATCTTTATTTCCTAACATATAGCATGATAATGTTGGGTTGTTTCGTAATTATTCCCCAATTCCTGCAAGGGTAACTCGCAAAATCGGTTAAAAGGGACGCATCATAATAGGAACTGCCAAACGACCCTACAAAGTCAATGGGTTTCAATTCAAGTGTCGAAAAACGTATTTTATTGAGATCAAAACATTTTGTTTGGAGCACGCGATGTGAAATTAGTGAATTTGTCCAAATTCGCTCTTAGAATTAATGTGTTCGAAACGGTTACCGATGTGAATAAAGAGTGTTGTGTCGACCCAACGAGTGATAGAATTGTCCACAGACTGTTTTCAAAGTCCGTGCAGGTTATCTTGACCTTAGCCTCGAGACAGGATCAGATGGTCTGATTGTATTTTACACGGTACAGTTAACGAAATAAGTGGAAGAAAACCCAACGTCCACAGTACGTGAGCCGAGTGTCGAACTTCCAATTTCCAATACACCAGAGGAGGATCGACGTAGTTTATAATGCCTCCCACGATTTTATAAAATTATAATGTATTTGTTTATTTTTGAGTTATCATGCTTAGTACACTTGTGTAAGAAATTAAGAGAATTTGCAAACTTGGTCGTTTATCTCTAGAACTACTGTACCGATTTTAATGAAATTTGCCGATTTACCGAAATACCGATTTTAATTGCGGGATCGTAACGAAACTGGCAATGAAGGTACATGTCGGGGAGATATGCAAATGATTAGAAATGCAGCGTGATTGCGCATTACGTATAGCCGGTAGAGGGCGTTGAACATCGTACTCTGTGGAGTATAAAACAGGTAACCAAAGCTTGTTTGAGTGTGCTGAATCATTTACAAAGGAAGAGCTGAGATAGACATGCCATTACGCCGTGTTCGAAGACAATATAAGCAGTTGTCGCAGTTTGAGAGGGGGAGAATCGTCGGGATGATGGAAGCTGGGTGGTCAGCTAGGCGAGTAGCTCGTCAATTAGGCCGCTCTGATTGTGTTGTGAGGAGGTGTTGGGACCAGTGGACCCGAGAGATGTCATGTACACGAAGACCAGGCTCAGGACGCCCTCGAGAGACCAGTCGCCGAGAAGACCGCCACATCGTAAGAAATGCACGCGTACAGCCAACTGCTTCATCGGCCGCCATCCAGGCACAGGTAGCACCTTCACTAGGGGCCTCTGTGTCTTCTCGAACCATACGAAGGCGCCTGGCTGAAGGACAGTTGGTATCGCGGCGCCCATTACGTGTGCTGCCCGGGACGCCCACCCATCGACGCCTCCGTTTGGAGTTTTGCCTCGTCGAGGAAACTGGACTGTAGCGGAATGGAACCAGGTCGTCTTTAGCGACGAATCCAGATTCAATCTCGGCAGTGATGACAATCGTGTTCGTGTGTGGAGAGCCCGTGGTGAACGCTTCAATCTTGCCTTTGCTGTACAGCGACACATCGCTCCCACAGCTGGTGTGATGGTATGGGGTGCCATTGCCTACAATACACGGTCACCCCTAGTATTGTTCCGTGGCACCATGACAGCTCAGCGGTATGTTCATGAAATCCTGCAACCACATGTGTTGCCACTCATGCAACGGATCCCAGGAGCCATTTTTCAACAAGACAATGCTCGGCCTCATACGGCAAGGGTGTCACAAGACTGTCTCCGCACTGTTACTACCCTTCCTTGGCCTGCCCGATCCCCAGATTTGTCTCCAATCGAGCATATCTGGGATCATTTGGGACGACGAGTTGGGCATCCCACGAGTTTGAACGAACTAGAGGCAAGGTTACAGTAAATATGGAACGAAATGTCTGAAGACATCATACAGAACTTGTATGACTCAATGCCCGATCGTATCGCATCGTGCATTCGCGCTAGAGGGGGTCCAATACTCCACAGAGTACGATGTTCAACGCCCTCTACCGGCTATACGTAATGCGCAATCACGCTGCATTTCTAATCATTTGCATATCTCCCCGACATGTACCTTCATTGCAAGTTTCGTTACGATCCCGCAGTTATTTCTTGGTGCGCTAATTTTTTTGTCCATGAGTGTACATATGTGCAATCCGTCACGAGTCACGACAGGTTCACTTAATCTTGTAAAGTGAAAACTGGAAACAAAAATATAAAGTTGTTATAGTTATCTGGAAAGATATTTTCTAGAATATTTCCAAATTCTTTTGTGGAAACCGATTCTGACGAAGAGCAAATCGAAGAAACTACTCATCAGAGTAATGCTTTTTTAAAGGAAGCCATGGAAAAATAAATTCATAAGATTCTTGAAGATCCTGAAGAAAAACTTACAAATCAAAAGACACTGAAAGCTGAATTTTCATTATTTGAGGCAACGAATAAAAGAACCAAAAACTTAGATTTGTTATCTGATGCCCTGAAAACTATAAAACCAAGCTCAGTAACTAGTGAACGATTATTTTCAATTTCAGGCAATATTGTGTCCAAAATAAGAACAAGACTTAGTCACCGTTCAGTGGATATTTTATGTGTTTTAAAATCCTGTTTTCTTAGGAGAAATTAAAATTAGTGAAATAAATATAAATATTATTTGAAATTTGAAACTTTTGTTTGTGTTTTCTTTATTTTGTGTAAGTAATGTGTAATCCTTAATTTTTTCACATTTTGACTTGATATTCATTTCGTTTTTTGCTATTTTATATAAATTAAATAAAATATTTTCCCTATTCTATTTTTTTTTGACAAAAATTCGAAAACCGGCTAAAACTGGTATTTTGGAAAACTGGAATTCGAAAACCGGTTTTTCAAAAAGTCGGTTTTTGTGTAAACCCTAGTGTGTAACTTATGGAAACAGTTCCAGGATAACGGATCGATCGAGAGAAAGCCTGGGAAATATCATCCAAAAGCCACGACGGCCAGAGAAGATCGCCATTTGTCGATTATAGCGAGGTGTAACAGGAGTGCTACAGCTTTTCAGCTCTCTCGTGACTTGTATGCAGCCACAGGAACCCGTGTATCAAGGGTGACTGTTTCCAAAAGACTTCATGAGAGAGGGTGGTTTGCAAGAAGACCTGCTGTTTGCGTCCCGCTCACTTCTACGAACAGGAGAATCCGTTTATCATGGTGCAGAGATCATAGAGATTGGAGTATGGATCAATGGACGACCGTTCTCTTCACTGATGAGTCCCGGTTCAGCCTAAACACCGATTCTCGCCGTACGTTCATATGGAGAGAACCAGGGACCCGCTACCTATCCTCCAATGTCCGCGAAATCGACCACCATTATGGCGGAGGAGGTTTAATGATCTGGGCAGGCACCATTTTGGATGGCCGTACACCTCTCCATGTCTTTGAAAGAGGCACTGTGACTGGTGTGATGTATAGGGATGAGGTAAAAATCTTGTGTTTCTATGTATACTGATAAAAATAAAGTGGTAAAATTTGATAAACGAAAGCGAGGCAGTGAAGAGTACGCTGAAGAACAACATGTCAAGCCTCGAAGATCAAGTCTTCCATACTTTAATTTTAGACAGCTTTGCATTTATTGTGGAACCAACTGTGTTTTATTAAAAGATGAAAAACATCCAGACCTGTGGAGACCTGCGTACATGATCCGTGAAAAACGAGTCGAAGAAGAAAAATCTATAAAACAGTTAATATTGGATTTATGACAGGTTAACTTAACGTCCTTATTTCCTATCAATATTTGAAGTTCTTCGCTTTTTCCATCCTCATAAATCTTACTACATGAAATAATAGTTTGAATTCGCTGCTCTCCTGCCTCGATAGGTTTTACAGTTTTTGAACTACAATGCTACTTCCAAAGAAAAGAAACAGCCTGATTTCCCCATATTTCTTATTTTTTCGTATTACAGTTCTTCAATATTAAAAACTACACCTTCAACAAAAAAAAATAATTCTGGCTGATAGATCACGAAATATTAAAAGATTACAAATCCCAATATGGCGAAAGACGCCATCTTGAATAAAGCGAGTTGCCCAAAGGTACCAAAGAGGTACCCGGTATCTCTCGATTCCTTATACCTAGAACAAACAATTTCAACAATAAAAAAAACTTAATAAAACAAAACAAGGTTCAGCTCACAGCTCCCGGACTATAATGGACGTTATTTGTTTGATCGTGCATGATCAGCTATTTGTCAGCAACATTTCCTTGCCACCAACATTGGTGGTTAGCATAACCAGGTTCCGCAGGTTTTGGCAAGCCGAGGTATCGCTGGAGGACTAAGTTACAATCCCAATATAAAGTGGTACTCCCAATATTAATTAAGCAATAATTTAATTAATTATTAAAAGATAAAAAACATTCAGATCTGTGAAGACCTGCGTACATGATCCGTGAAAAACTAGTCGAAGAAGAAAAATCTATAAAACAGTTAATATTGGATACATGTAACAAGCGAAACGATAAGTGGTCGTCACATGTTAGAATAAGGGTTGAGGGAGCGGTTAGTGACTTAAATGCTGCCGAAGGAAGATACCATGTTGACTGTCGCAACAGATTCATGGGGCTACTATCAGTATCTGTAGCTGGACAATCTACAGGTGAACCCTCAAAGCCCAAGGATGACGACAAACCATTCAGAGCAGTCGTTGAAGTCATATTAAAGAGGAATATGGAATTCGGTAGAAATATTTAAGTTGTATGAAAAAAGTGGTGGAATCAGTTTAAGTCGCCGCAAACTTATAAAGGCATTAACTGATAAGTTTCAGTTAGAGCTAGTTGTATTGACCTCACCTGGCTACGCAAACACAGTTATTTTTCCCCAAAGGTTAGTGATGTCCTTAGACGTACACCAAACGAAGAACTTTATGATGTTTCGGAATGTGTTGATGTACTTTCCAAGCGTATAAAAAAAGAAATCAAGGATATAGGTATTGCTAAGGATTACTATAATACAGACCTGACAACAGAGGATGTTTGTGAAGAAACCAGACAGACTCTGATGAAACTATTAACTTCCTTAAACCGAAAATTTAATAACACTCCTCCTGCTCTACTGATAGGAAACATGGTTACAGGAATCCTATAGAACAAAGCCACGTGTTTACGTTGATTGCTCTAGGTGTCAAAGTAAGATTTTCACAACGACTTGCTCAGTTTCTACATAGCTTTCCAGTAGTTTGCTCGTATGTTGAAATCCTTACATTTAAAAGATCTGAAGCCCATGCTGCCTCAAAAGATATAAATACTTCAGGAATTACTACTGATGCTAGAAAGTTGTGGTTGATAACTTTAATGCAGACATAGCTTCACAAAATGGTAAATCGTCAACTCATTCCCTTGCGATGCTTGTGGCACAAACAGAAAAAAAGTGATTCTCAAAATGATGATCTCCGTTTAAATAGTTCCAATAAAATTCCAATTAATAAAAACTGAAATGTCTAAAGCTATCCCATACAATCTACACATTGTTCCATACAATGGACAAAACAAACCATCCATGCCTGTAGAAGCGACTTTAAATAAACCTCTGCCTCTAAAAGTTTTATGCCACAGAGTAGTTTCCCTTCATGAGGCCAGAACAGAAGACTTCAAATTCCTCAAGGACATTCTCTTCAAAGAGCAATGCCCAGAGTATAATAGATACAATACACTAACATGTAGAAAAAAAATTGAGATGAAACCAGAAACCTCTGCCAAATATCAACCCCTTATCGACATGATTCCTTCTCATCCAGACACAATGATTACAGCATTAGTAGTAGCTCAACGGCTTACTAAGCTAGCAGGTCAGGATTTTACTATTTTTACATACGATCAACAGTTGTAAAGAGTTGCATTACATATCACTTGGACATTCCCAGAAAAGTTTGCCAACATAGTCTTACGTCTTGGAGGTATGCACTTGATGAGCTTCATTGGTAGTGTTAGTTCACTGATGGCTGACAGTGGCTTATCAGAATTGATGTCTGGTGTGTTTGCGGGAGTCCCGAAGATAATAAAAAGGAAAAAGTTTCCTTAAAATATGAAAGCATTAAGAATGGTTGCAGAAGAAGTCTTGCGGAGTGTATTTGATGTTCACCAGCCAAACATTAGCAACGATCTTATGTCACTTCTAGAAACTATAGCCACAAAGAGCAAAACAAGCAAGCTTTGGGTTGATTGTCAATTAAAGCCTGTCGTCCTCATGGTGTTATATGTGAGAGCCGAACGAGAAGGAAATTGGCCGCTACATATTGAAGTTGTTCGTAAAATGTTACCCTACTTTTTTGCAGCAGGTCATCAAAACTATGCACGGTATGGTTTGTTTTATGTAAGAGCTATGGAAAAAATGTCTGTCACTGTGATGAAGAACTTTCTGAATGAAGATCACGTTATGCGACCCATGCCTGGCTTCTGGAATGAAATTTGGAGTGATATGTGGATTGAAACCACATTCATGCGCTTTGGCCACGGTCTTAGTGTTATTATAGGGATAAATTTGAAGCCAGAAACTCTTAAAACATGGGCATTAAGCTTGCATATTTGCACTCAGCTGGAGGAGGATCTTGTAAACAACAGTGAAGAGGAATGCTAGCAGAAGGCTAAGCAACACAAACACAAAGAAGAGATGAAAACACGAATTGGAATAGATAATAAAAACAGATGAGGACTTCGTCATCAACTACAAAATTACATAGATCCACTGAAACCTGACTGCCACCCTTTACAACTTTCGAATATTGCTACAGGCAGATTATGTTCAGACAACATAAATGTTGATTATGCAGTTGAAATTGATACAATAGAAATGAAAAATTTTGAGAATGGATGGTCTAAATGTTTTTATGACCGGATACCTCAAAAAGTAACCACAATGGTTGCTACAAAAAGCACGTTGAAACTGGTATAGCAAAAATATGTGACACGTTGTGACGGCTGTTTAAATAGAAATAGCCAAGTACAGGAAGAAGATGAGGACGATGAGCAAACAGGATTTATTTGGATTTCAACTAACAGACATTTGTCTTCATTTAATGAGATACTTGAAAATCTAACTGAACTATTGTACTTGTGTATGTACCTTTTATGTGAACCTACTAATTTTACATTTTGCTAACCTACTACTTGTGTAAATGTATGTTTTAAAAATAATTAGATAATGTCTGCTACGATATAAAATGTAATATCGTAGCTTGTGAATGTACCTTTTATGTGAACCTACTAATTTTACATTTTGTTAACCTACTACTTGTGTAAATGTATGTTTTAAAAATAATTAAATAATGTCTGCTACGATATAAAATAAAAACTAACAAAAATTGATTATTTTCTATTTTTTGAAGCAAATTTCATATATATTTAGTTAAACTGTACATTCAAGATGGCCGCCTTCACCAGTTTAATATTTTACATATAAAAACATCTACTTTCACGTCTTTTTGGGATATTTCTACTAAAATTAGCTACAAATATACAAGGAACAGATGTTTATGGCAAAATAAGTACAATTTTTCACAGAACCTAAATATTTAATATAGGGATGGCCGCCATCTTGAATTCTGAGTGTTGCCCAAAGGTATTGCATGGGTACCCGCAATTTTATGAATCTACATACCCTTAACATGAAATACCAACAATAAAAAAACTTTATAGTTAAAAGCAGGGTTCGAAGAAAAATATCCATTTGGCTACCAGACTATTAGCCATTAGGAGCATTGCAAGGGTCCACGAGGTGACATTAAAAAATAAATTTAAGACACAATAAAAATAATATAACAAAGAATTACACTATATAACAGAGAAGAGATGAGAACTTCGTTAATAGTGTCCTGTCAGAAGCTGAAATTTTCGAAATTTTTCCAACAGTATTAGCATCAATATCTGAGTATCGAGGAGAACAGGCCAAGGTTTCTCGTCTTATGTTATTGAGATCGTGCGTTCTTTTAATTTGTTTCAGTAGTCTTGAAGGTCATTAGGAATCAATTTATAGTTTCCATCATCCGATTAGACCCATACAATTAAAGCAAATGCTCGACTACTATCTGTGAAATAACTAGCTGAAAACCCGCGCTTCGCTACGGAGTACGTTCAAATGAAATACAACGGTCAATGTATGCAATTAATGCCAAAAATATATATATATTTATAAAAAAATCGCAATTGATATTTTTATAGACAAAATAATATCCAATCGTCTGCAGCATTAGCAATATAAAAAATATTTATTTTGTCTATTTAGTTGTTATGCACGTGACGATAAATTTATTTAAAGTACCAGAAAAAGAAATCACGTGATCGGCATTTAATAAATTAAATTCTAAAAATGAATCTTTAAAAATTCACCAAAAATCAGAAAAGGGAGGTGAAGATTCGAAAAAGATCTCATTTTAAAGGAATTTTTATGATCTTTCTCGTGATATAAATTTTATAACCCTCAATGTATTATTTTAAATGCAAACGTAAAAAAAGTTTAAAAAACAGCTTAAAAATTTAATTAAAAAAAATCTAAGAAGAATTTTTGAAAATCTTTCTTAGTGCACCCCTTCACTATTAGAAGAATCGCCATGCAAAATTTCAGCCCTTTAGGTCCAGCGGTTTGGTCTGTGCGTTGTATGTCAGTCAGTCAGTCAGTCAGTGAATGAATGAGTCAGTTACGGAACTGTTTTATATATATAGATAATTTCTATCGAAATGACAAAGGTAGCGAAATTTACCTTCGGAAGTAATACCCCAACCTAAGAGCGTAGCAAATCCAGTTGGATCTTCGTTCGGCTTAGGCAGGCAGATTGCATTCACATAACCTTTGGATCCGGAAATGTTTATAGGCTTGGTAGTTTTCAACATTGCGATGTCATTTACGATGGCCATGTCATCATAATGTTCGTGCACCTTTATTTTAGAAAACTGTGGGAGACAGTAAGGAATCGTTCATTTCACAGAAAAAATCAAAAACACCAAATCTGGTAAAAACCACCAGAAAAAAATTAAAAATTTTAACTCAATAAATAAAAAAAAATTTAAAATGCCTCCCGGACCCCCTTATACCACGATTCCTTACCCTATTCTAGTTTCTGTCTTAGCTATTCCATGCTTCGTAACACCAAATCTGGTCCTTCGGTATTAGGATAATCTCAATAAATAACTGTAAACGAGGCTCTATTTGGATATCAAAAGGAAATTTTTTTCCGATAAGGAAAGTTACTAACGTTTTAAATGAAATTCAAGGTAAGCAATATTACGCATTAATAGTGTTGTCATCCCACGTCAGTGAAAGTGTGAAGCATGGATTAGCTAAGACAGAAACTAGAATAGGGTAAGGAATCGTGGTATAAGGGGGTCCGGGAGACATTTAAATTTTTTTTTTATTTATTGAGTTAAAATTTTTAATTTTTTTTGTGATGATCAACCATATAATTTGTAAACAAAATCACATCATAAAATTTCTCAAAAGTTTTTAAAATTTTTTTTAATTTAAAAATTTTAAATAAAAGTCGGGTAATTTAAAATCTTTATAACTCGAAATATTATTTGTAGAATTTCAAAATTTTTTCATTTAATTAAACAGAAATATATAAATTTTAATTTTGATCCAGCATTTTTTGAAATATTAATTTTTAAAGAAATTAAAAATATTTAGATTAAAAATTACAAAAAAAATTATGTAACTAATTTTTAAAAAATCATATTTTCAAAAGTAAATATTTTTTTCAAATTTGCTGAGACAAAATTAAAGTAAAATAGTTGAAAATGACATGTTCCAAATTTCAACCATTTATCTTTAACGGTTCTTGACTTATAACAATTTAAAGACGAGAAATGGGGAAAAAACCCATCATGCAGAAAAACGCACTTACAGGTTTAAACAACGCTTGGCTACTATTAGAATGTTGAAAAAAAAATAATAGTTTCTCCCGTTCTAATTAAGATAGAAACATGATTTAAATGTCATTTTAAGAGTAAAAAAGCAAAAAAAAAAATTTGATGCAATAAATATTTTTTCGAAAATTCGAACAATTTTGTGTCCTGGACCCCCATAATGAAAATATGAGAAACATAGAAAGGGACGGACAGTAGAAGGATAACGGTAACATTTCTGTTGCTTATATCATTGCCGCTTAGAAGGATTTCATGTATTATTCCTTTCATTTTTTGTTCCTTTTGACTGGTATTCTCGGGCTCTATCTATATTTCTGTCTTTTCTACGTCATTAAGGTGGCGTTATACGAGAGTGGAGAAAATCACACGATTTGTGAAAATCAATTGACATGAGTTACTCACCAGATGGTTAAGCAGCTTCTTACCTAGTGCATGAAGCTTTGAACACTAAAGCTGCGTTTACATGGACAACAATAATACCCGGGATTTACCCGCTAACAGGGAAAACCTTCGCAGTCCGTTTACACGGAACCACATTTTCACCCTGCTTTTACCCGTCTTACCGGAAGTAAAGGCCATCACATGATTCGGCGGAAGTGATCCTCATACACCATCATTCCTTGTGAATCAGGTTATGAGTTCGAGCCCAGCCGGTGTCGTACTTTTCCAAATTCACTGTATTGCTATTTTTAGCTTTCCACCTTCGAACTCCACATTTATCTCGTTACGAAGTGTATGGTCCTGCGGAAGGCCTTTTTTTTCCAATTCCTGTTCTTTTGACCTCGTATTCTTAAATTTTAAAAATAACAACAAAAAAAAACATAAAACTTTAAAAATCCAAAAAGATTGAAAAACTTACAAAAATATTTTTTTGTATTCTTATGATATCTGCTTTTCTGGGCCTCTTAATATTATTACTTTTTTGTTTTCCGTGGATCATTAGTCTTATCTAATTTTTCTTCTAAATTTTCTTAACTTGTAACTCTATATTTTTTCTGTTAAAATTAACTTTTTTGTTTTAATTTAACTTCACTATTAATTTTTTTCTTTTACCCGCGTTATTCTTACCTTAATATTTTAATTCATTACTTAAAATTTTAACTACTGAGCACTCCCACCTTGATTACATATATCTTGCTTACAGGAGATAAAGTCGACACGACCAATGCATTCCTATTCTAAAACACAATTACGTCTGCTTCTATTTGTTATTTAAATGCAGCACATGTCAGTTGCTGTTGGTAATCATAGAACGTTTACGATTTTTTTCTGTTGTTTTTAAAAATAAATTTAGAAAATAGATAGGAGAAAAGGAATATAAGAACTAGAAGATTGATGCGGATATTAGATATAATCGTACGATCTGTGGCTTCATCGCTAAATTTAGTTTTTCCACAACAAAGAATGTGGGCAAAATTACGAAGCTCTGTTTGGTGGGAAGAAATTATTTTAAATTCCTGAAGTAATAAAGACTGGAAAGAAAATTTTCCAATCGATAGGTGCATTTTCTTAAATTATAAGATTAATTGTAAGATACTTATTGTTTTAATAAATCCTTTTATAAAATCAAAATGTAATTTTGATTCAATTTTGTTTCAGTAATTTTTAGTCATGTATAAATAAAAAAATCATAAATAGATATAAATAAATTTTTATCTGTGAATTCTAAAATAATTAATTTATAAATAAATTTTTATGTTACGTTTAATTATTGATTATACTTATTAAATTTATTAATTTTACCATAACACTTTAAATGAAAATGTTATTGAAATTTTATTGAAATGAAATTTTATTTCTTATTTTACATACTAGATGGCAGTACCATTCTATTTATAATGTAATTGGGGATGTTTTTTTTTTTTTAAACTAGATGGGCAGATCAAGAAATAACTGAAATCCTCCGGAAACAAATAGGCACTTTTCTACTGTTTTCTCGAAAATTATGCAATCGTTAAGGGGTTCCAGATCCTTCCATCGATCAATTGGCTGCATTTTCATGGATTCACACATGTTCAAATCCGCCATGTTTGTTTACTACTAGATTTCTGCTTCGAAATGCATCATGGGTAATTAGCGGGTTTTATCCTAGTTCGAAGCAGGGTCGAAAATCCACCCTGCATTTTTCCCTATCGCAGGGAAAAAGAAAGAAACGACCCTGCTTTTACCCGGGTTTTTGGCACATGTAAACGGCACTTAAGAGTCTGAGTACGTTATTTAGTATGCATAATGTAGATGGAGATGGAACTTTCTCCGTATGGATAAGATATGATTGTGATTTTTTTTCGTTATATTTACCAATGACGACTGGTGTCCAATACAAGAGCCCATTTTAGGACTTCCAAATGACATCCTACTTCAACTCCATGAATCTATGCTTTTAGCTATAATTGGGTGCAGATGTAAAATTATCTGAATCTTTTAGGAACTACTTCCAATAATTCGTTACATATCACGTGGTATTTACAGCGGACATTGAACTAAATTTGTTTTATTCTGTCTCTGCTTCTTTGAAGGATACTGAATTTTTAACAATTTGATATTATTTTCCGTCACTTTTTATGCAAAGAATGATAAACAAGTAAACTTAAGAGATTTTGCAGCACATAAAACTTTTCCCAGTTTACAGGGATAAACGCCAGATTGTTCGAACTAAAGGTATTTCCAGTGAGTGCAAACTATAAAATATATTTACCTTATTTCAAAAATAAGGGAAAATAAATTATTTTCGTTCAAGGAATATTTGATTGCATCAGATAGGGTAAGTGATTATAAAAGCATTTTTAAAATTTTTGCTTACCGTAATATGCTGAACACTTGAATCATCTCCTTTGGTGAGCTTTATTAATCCAGCTAATGCTCGATAATTGCTGGGATCTTCGGTTCTGAAAGATGAAAATAGTTAATTAAACTATTGTATTTAATATCGCAACTATGACTGTGGCAAGAAAAAAATATTTTTCCATGACAAAAAAATTTTATTCTTTGATTCTTTTTAAACGTCCCTTTTCCTTTTTTCTTATTTATTTTTCTTTCTGCTAATGGAATGAGCTTTTTATAACAATATAACTTTTTCTGATGCGGATCGACTGAAAAAAGTACGAGTAAGATTCTTTTTTGACGAACATATCTTTGATTCCTGACTTGAATAGGAAGGTTGAAATTTAAGATATCTAGTTTATTGGAAATATGTAGCCACATTTGTTAATATTTAGAGACTTATTAACCTATGTCCAGGAACCATAATTAGTTAATGTATAATACATATACGTACATAAACGTTCATAATATATTGGGTGCTGAAAAGTATAGTATGTTAAAAATAAAGCCCTCATAACTAGTTTTATGACAATTTACATTAACAAACGAATTGGATTCATTATTGGAAATTGCAAGTAAATTGCAAAGATTCGAAGTTCGTTTTATAAAGGAAGCTCAGGATTAATCATATCAACTAAAATAGGCATATCATCGAAATTGCACGAAACGGCAGAGGGTTGGTAATCTTCCCACAATAATTAAATTCGAGCCCAGACGCACAAACAGGTCGGCTATATGAACTTTATTAACACATCACAAAGAACTTCGTACAAACAGCACAGAGCCAGAACACAACGCTACTAACTCCCACACCGGAAGAATCTTAGAACATTTACAAAACATAAAGACAGCGGTATCGTGCTGCCATCTACCGGACAAACAGTCATAACATATTAAACAAATGAACAAATGAAAATACAGGAACATACTCCATGAACAGTTGGTATTAATGGCCTTGTTGTTGTTGTTGCTTCTTATGCCCTGTGATAGGTAGTATTCCAGACCAGGACCATATAGTCTAGCGGGCGTAGGGGTGTGTTCCGGGTTATAACGGCACCACAAGGGTCGGTGTCCGATTTATTCAGCTACCATCTCAATGTCCGTCTCAGCTAGTATCCACCTCAATTTTGACCGAGCACCCCCAGGGACGACATCTTGGTGTGGGGGGTGGGGGATCGTACCCTCTTCGACTCTCTCTGACCTCATCTAGAAATTTTCCGGTATACGGTTTTAAAAGAGCTCACACCCGGCCTATAAACAGAGGCATTAAATGTCGCTTGTCGGGATTCGATCCGAGCACCTTCACCACCGAAATCCGTCGCGCTGCCACTAGGCTACCTCGAGCCCATCAATGGTATTTACCACGTTTACAGGCCATAGTGTTTTAACCTTTTCCTTACGGGGTGGGATAGCATGTATCCCAAGAATATGGACCCAAGAATGAATATATATATATACTATATATACTATATATATATATATATATATATATATATATATATATATATATATGTGTGTGTGTGTGTGTGTGTGTGTGTATGTATTTATATACATATATTTGTATATTATATATATATATAACCCCCTTAATGGTCGTTCTTACAAATGGGGTTTGAAATTTCCCATTCTAAAGAGGGAATCGGAATAATGGGACCCGTAAGCTAAAGGTAAACAAAGATTTCGCTCGTCTATTTATGTTTTTTTTTCACAAACTGAAGGGAGAAATATTGACCATGATTCGGTAACCCCTGGCCCGGTATCGACCAGACTTATTGTAATAACATCATTATTTGCACAAAACTTGTAGAAAAGCACAGCTTGCGAATATCCACAATAAAAGAGTCAAGAATGGCTACTAGTTTCGAAATAACTATTATAGTAATTCTTGAGGCAGTTGAATTTGTGAATTGTCCACTTGCAAATTCTTTGTGACCTGCCCGCAAAAACAATCGCACGTAATGCTACTAAGACTGATGAAGAGATAATATTAGTCTGTTCAAATATTTATACGCTCCGTAACTGTACGCCACGTTTATAATTTATCCTATTGAGAACATGTGTATTACCGTTAAGAAACTTCCTGAAATTTGTTTTTACATACTTCAGGGGTAAATTTGTTGCGATTCGTCGTGCGCTGGTTTTCTTGCGCACGACAGACGAATTCAGATATATACAAATCTAGCGAACCAGGAGGGAAAGATCGATAAATATGGAAGAGGGAAAATAATTCGAAATGCGTAATTTCTTTAAATTTTGACTTGTGACTGACAAACACAGTCACCCACCCAGCAGTAAATTTAGAGGGATAGTCATCACACTAAATCCCAACGAGGATATTTATTTCGCATGTTGTCGAATAAAATGTTAGAGTATTAGTATGGTACTGATAACGATAATATTGATAATAGTAACGATGATGAAAATAAATTGCGTTTGGGGTTTTAGTACAACTTACACCAGAATGCAATGTGCAGCTGTCACAATCCAGTTCTCATTGATCACGGTTGCCCCACAGAAATGTTCGAAGCCATGTCCAAAATCTATGTCCAACGAAATCTGTAAAAGTACAAAAAAATCTAAATCACAGATCACAGCCTCTTATCGACGGTGGAATTACATCGCTTACCGTAAATGTTTATTTTAAATGTAAACTCTTAGAAAAAAGATATATCTATGAATCTATCTATCTATCTATATATTTATCTATTTATCCATCTGTCTGTCTCTGTATATATATATATATACCGGGTGCCCATAATTAAACTGACAGTGCTCACAGTGTTCTGTAGCGCGATCTATTTGCGAGAATGACGCCACATTTTGTAAGAAGATTAAACAAGACGGGGGACGAAGGATTCCGCGAAAAAATAAATTAGTTCCAAAAGTCACCGCTAGGGGAATATTTGGCACTGTGTAATAGAAAATAGTGTGTTAACAAATGCAAATTAATACGGAATAAAATTACCTTTTATTATGCACATTTTCTTATTTAGTTCAAGTGCAATATGGCAACACTTTTAAAAAAGCGTAAAATCTACATAAACACCGATAAAGTCTCGTGATCTGCAATATCACGTACGCTGAGCAGAAGAAGAAGGTCTTTATTCAAATTTCACGTTACATCCATTGGCACAGTGCCAGCTGCTTGGGTTTTAAAAGGCAATGTGTTACGTTTCGAATCAACCGGATTGATAGTTTATGTGCAATGTCTCCTTCTTTAGTCGAGCGTCCGTTACTGGTCAAATTCTTTTACCTCAACCAGTGCAACGCGTCAGCCGCTCTTCGTGCTTTTAGAACGCACAAAAAAATGCCTAAAGGTAACGGTCCTGTGTCAGTTAATGGGCTAAAAGCAATGGTTGCGACGTTTGAGAAAACAGGATCTCTGAAGGTTCAGTCAGGCACAGGACGAAAACCTGTACCACAGGATACAATCGAAGCAGTTGCCACGGCGATTGTCGACAGAGGACCAGACAATATTGCTGCCACCTCTAGCGCTCGTGGATTAGCTCGGAATATGGATATGCCTTACAGTACGGTATGGAAAATCTTACGAAAGATTATCAACTTCTATCTGTACAAGGTCAGCCGTGTACAGGAGTTACTGTACCCCGACCATGATAAGTGATTGACTTTTGCTCTCACCTTTCTTGCCAGAATGGAGGTGGATGATGCTTGGCCGTGGAAAATCTTATGGAGAGACGAGGCCCACTTTTACCTGCATGGAACTGTGAATATCCAGAACTGCCGAATTTGGGATGACAAATCACCACATGCAGTCACAGAAATTCCCTTACATTCACCAAAGGTAACTGTTTGGTGTGGGTTCACAGCGGAATTTATCGTAGGTCCATTCTTCTATGAGAACATTACCCCGACAGGACCGGAAACCTGTTCTGTTACCGGAGAGAAATATCGCCACATGTTGAACAGCTTTGTCATTCCGGCACTTCAGCAAAGACAATGCCTGGGGGAAATCATTTTCATGCAAGATGGAGCCCCTCCACACGTTGCTGTACGGGTGCAACAGCTGCTACGACAGAAATTCACAACAGAAAGAGTCATTAGCCGCTACTTTCCAACTGCATGGCCACCTCGGTCGCCTGATCTTACCCCATGCGACTTCTGGCTATGGGGTTACCTTAAGTCCAAGGTCTATCAAGGAGTGGTCCAGGACCTGGCTACGTTGAAGGATAACATATCACGGACTGTACGGGAGATTCCTGCAGACATGTTACTTTCTGCTGTTGTGCATACTGTGCACAGAATGCAATATGTGGTCCACAACAACGGCAGCCACATTGAACCTCATTTGAATGCAAAATAAAAGGTAATTTCCGTATTGATTTGCATTTGTTAACACTCTATTTTCTATTACACAGCGCCAAATATTCCCCTAGTGATGACTTTTGGAACTAATTTATTTTTTCGCGGAATCCTTCGTCCCCCGTCTTGTTTAATCTTCCTACAAAATGTGGCGTCATTCTCGCAAATAGATCGCGCTACAGAACACAGTGAGCACTGTCAGTTTAATTATGGCCACCCGGTATGTATGTAACAAAAAATCGCGTCCTTCGATAAAATTACATTTACCGCGTATTCTCAATTATCTTTTTAATAAAGCACGACCCCTTTTCCAAAATTGCAACCTACATGTAAAGTAAGTTATAATTTATATTAGTCCTGCAGATCATTAAGCAGGCATGTGAAATATCTGAACTCAATAACATCTCCAGATATGAGTGTTAGAAGTTTATGAGATTCCGAATGTCAGTATAATATCAAAATTCTTGAAGAGCCCTCGAACCACTCTGGATTTATGCGTTCTAGAACGTCGAAACCGCACTTTAAAAGAACTTTATGGCCACTTATCTTGCGCCCAGGTCAATAGTTCGCGGTTCTAACAAGCGCGGGATCTAGCAATAAAGTAATCCCCGGGAAAACCGAAGTGGACACGTGAACCCCACAAGTGGATACGGGAACTCCACGAACCTAAAGACGCCCAGTTAAAAATTAAGTAGTTTAGGCCCTCTGGCGTGAATATCGCAAAACACCCATTTAATATTTGCCTGAATGGGAGACTTCCCTCTCTTCGCTCCTAACTCTCGTTGCTGTCGGACCTACTGCCCACAGTCCGGTGGTTATACCGCTCTTGTCTTAACTTTGTAATGTTATAAGCTCTCCGCGCCCCGTCAGGGCAAGTCCAGTGGCTACTGCAGCCTTCGCTATGCTTCATAATTAAATAAAAAGGTGATTTCCTGGATATCGGCTGAAATCTGTGTCCCTCTTCTCTGACTCCATATTTGTTTCTCTCATCACCCAACTAGCGACTGCATCTGTGTGATCAACCCCCTCGCCCGACTGCATTACCGACTGCATCTCCCATAAGTTCTACTCATCAATTCCCGTGTGTTAAATTGTTCCCCATTGTGACTACTATCACAACAAAGTCTACAGGATGTTATTCTTCTCCGGGGTGTCCTACGATTTTCATGTGATTAATTATAATTGGGATTTGCGAATCCCAAAATGAAAATGAACAAGAAATTTATGCTACGTATTCATCTCAACGGATCATTCTTCTAAAAATATATGTTCTCAATTCGGTTTCACCACTTAATCATCCGAAACACATATGAAAAATAATTTTATAGGCAATTTGTCTTACCTTTAATTTTTGTTTATTAAGTCAGAATTTTACTTATTTATTTGTTTTTTCTTTTTCTCGTCGGTATAAAATAATTTAAATTTAGTGATGACTTATAAAGCATGATTACATATTTTTAAAATTGCAAAATGTTTTCACGAAATGAAGTCTGATATGGTGGCTGAGGAACAAACAGCTGACGTTTTACAATATTTTTCTTCCCGTTGCAGCAAAACATGGGGCAATCTAGAATACAAGTCGTATCGACGAAAAGCACATTGCACAACATAATTTAGTAGCAGAATTTTCACGATTGGAGTACTATAAACATTCTGAGGCGTTGTGTGCAGGTGAAGAAACGGAATAATTTCATGCTGTAAAATTCACCACACTGAAGATAGGAGAAACGTGTAAATACCGAATTGAGCACATATATTTTTAGAAGGATGATCCGTTGAGATTAATACGTTGAATAAATTTCTTGTACATTTTCATTTTGGGATTCGCAAATCCCAATTATAATTAATCACACGAAAATCGTAGGACACCCCCGGACAAGAATAACATCCTGTCGACTTTGTTGTGATAATAGTCACAATGGAGAATAATTTAACACACGGGAATTGATGCGTAGAACTTATGGGAGATGCAGTCGGCAATGCAGTCGGTCGAGGGTGTTGATCACACAGATGCGGTCGCTCGTTGGGTGATCAGAGAAACAAATATGGAGTCAGAGAAGAGGGACACATATTTCAGACGATATCCAGGAAATCACCTTTTTATTTAATTATGAAGCATCGCGAACGCTGCAGTGGCCACTGGACTTGCCCTGATGGGGCGCGGAAAGCTGATAACATTACAAAGTTAAGACAAGAGCGGTATAACCACCGGACTGTGGACAGCAGGTCCGACAGCAACGAGAGTTAGGAGGGAAGAAAAAGTCTTCAGTTCAGGCAAATATTAAATAGGTATTTTGCGATATTGACGCCAGAGGGCCTAAACTACTTAATTTTTAATTGGGCGTCTTTAGGTTCGTGGAGTTCCCGTGTCCACTTGTGGGGTTCACGTGTCCACTTCGGTTTTCCCGGGGATTACTTTATTGCTAGATCCCGAGCTTGTTACAACCGCGAACTATCGACCTGGGCGCAGGATAAGTGGCCATAAAGTTCCTGTTAAGTGCGGTTTCGACGTTATAGAATGCAAAAATCCAGACTGGTTCGAGGGCTCTTCAAGAATTTTGACATTATACTGACATTCGGAATCTCATAAACTTCTAACACTCATATCTGGGGATGTTATTGAGCTCAGATATTTCACATGCCTGCTTAACCTGCGGGGCTAATACAAATTATAACATACTTTACTTTTGGGTTGCAATTTTGGAAAAGGGGTCGTGCTTTATTAAAAAGATAATTTAGAATACGCGGTAAATATAATTTTATAGAAGGACGCGATTTCTTGTTACATTTGGTGTCAGGAGTGGTGTTAACACAAATAACCAAATGGAGAAACTGCACGAATTTTTCAGGATTGGAGCACATGACGTTGCAGAAATATCGTTTCATTTTTTAGGATAGACACTTGAAAATTTTCTTTTTATGGATGATATCCGCTTAGGATTCCAGGACAGGTATAAATCCTGTCGACATTGAGCCACCATATCAGACTTCTTTTCGTGAAAACATTTCAAGTTTAAAAATGTGTAATCATGCTTTATGAGTCATCAGTAAATTAAAATTATTTTATATCGAAGAGAAAAAGAAAAAAACAAATAAATAATTAAAATTCTGACTTAATAAACAAAAATTAAAGGTAAGGCAAATTGTCTATAAAATTATTTTTGTTTTGTGTATCGGATGATTAAGTGGTGAAACCGAATTTTGTTAAAGTATAAATTAAATTTATTTTGGAAGTGTATAAAATTTTATGTAAAATTGTATTTATTGTTTAAATATTGTGTTCTTAATAATATTGATACTCTAAAGACAATTTGAAAACTTTTTAATCTAATTTAATCATGTTTTGCTTAATAAATTCGGTATCAGTTTTACCCTTTTACAAATCAGTAAAAAAGTATCTACTTCGCGTATAGCTTAAAAACCCTCTTTGTGAAAGAGAGGAATGGAAAAAGTAGGTCAACTCTCCGAACTTACCGTGCGCGCTATGCTATAAACATATGGAGGTTAAAGGTTACTATTCACCGAGAGGAGAGTAATAAATTTGGTTCCCCATCGCTTCGGATGCACTCGAAACGCGTAGAAGCTGAAGTTTTTATTTTTATTTTCCTGATCATTAGATATATTTTCTCTCTCCTTTCCCATGGTGTAAGAAGATAGGTTTCGGTTTCTAAATTTCGCGTTGGATATGGATGCGGATAAAGATGAATAAATATTAATTAAAATAATGAATAGTAAAAAATTTAGATTTATCCACAAAAATATTTATCAATTTATGTAAACGGTTTATAATCTATTTTAAGAAATTGTGTTTAAGAAATTGTTTTAATTAATTGAAGTATTAAAGTACAAACATTGCTAACTTAGAATTCTTCACAAGTTACCTAAACATTGTACTTTTTTACATCTTAAATTGAAAAAGGTATATGGTTTTGAATCCTCATGAGTATATTATGTAGTTGTAGGTTAATTAAAGGTATGATAGTAATATGTTTTCCAGGAGATTTTCTAGTACAGTAGAAATTTCAAAGAGCAGTTATCTATTACTAGGAACGGAGCTCTTTCTAAAATGCTGCTAAGCGTCTCATATGCCACGGTTGAATATCAACATCCGCCTGCTATATAGAGGAAGTGCCCATTCCAGAAAATTCTCAAAATAATAAAGGATAAAAAAATAGAAACAAAAAAAGTTATGTTTCATAAATGTTATAAACAGATGTATGTTTTCAAGATATAAGAAGTTATACAACAGGAGGATTCATACCAAAATGTTAGATTTAAGACTAAATAAAAATATCGTGTTACTTATGGAAGTTATAGTGTTTATATAAGAAATTAAATATGATAAATATTGAGAAAGAATTTAGTACATTTATTTGACTTATTATTTTAGAGGTTATTATTTTTGTGGATATTATATTGTTTTGGATAGTGACTATTGAATATTGCAATTAAGTTATTGCAATTAATATGGAATATTAAAATTGAATTCGAACATGGAGATTCTTATTCTGTCAATGATATAATGTGTGTTTACCTTTGCTGCATACAGTGTACTTAAAATTTTTGTAAAATTTTATGTCAACGTAAAAGTCTTCCCTTCAGCAAGAACTTTTCTTATTCCGATGGGGGGGGGGGAATGTAACAAGAAATCGCGTCCTTCTATAAAATTAAATTTACCGTGTATTCTAAATTATCTTTTTAATAAAACACGACCCCTTTTCCAAAATTGCAACCTAAAAGTAAAGTAAGTTATAATTTATATTAGCCCTGCAGATCATTAAGCAGGCATGTGAAATATATGAACT
Organism: Dolomedes plantarius; assembly: GCA_907164885.2. Classification (NCBI taxonomy): domain Eukaryota; kingdom Metazoa; phylum Arthropoda; class Arachnida; order Araneae; family Dolomedidae; genus Dolomedes; species Dolomedes plantarius. Next base: position 197,467,434 of record OU015496.1, on the reverse strand, counting down.
CAACCTCTATAACATCCCTAGACATGAGTGTTAGAAGTTTATGAGATTCCGAATGTCAGTATAATGTCAAAATTCTTGACGAGCCCTCGAACCACTCTGGATTTTTGCGTTCTATAACGTCGTAACCGCACTTTACAAGAACTTTTTGGCCACTTAGTTGTGTGTTTATGTATATAAACATGGTAAGTGTGCCAAACCATGTTAACTAAGTGCGAAAAAACTGGGATATTTGAAGGTTCCACTTTTGGATCGTAGGAGTGCAGGAATGGAACGGGGTATTGACTGGATGAGCTTTTTAAGGAAATCTATCGACAATGAACATCATTCCTCATGAGTAGTGGTCCCCAATTCTATAATATTCCTAGAAGATGGATTTCCGCGTTGAATGGAACATTGCATGGCATACCAGTTATGTTCAACAATACTGAGTTCTAGGGGACAAGGAGGACATTCCATATTCCAAAAATCGTATGACTGTTCCAAAAACCTTAATTTACGGCTGTGAATGTGTGCGGGACTCATTCTCGTTTCGGAGGCACTCAAACCCGTTAGAGTAAATGCTTAAGATGAATATCTGTAACATACCTGAGGGATGTTAACATAGCGTTCACAGGTTAGAGGAGATGTAGATGTATGACAGGTCCTAATTCAGTCCGGCTCATCACACCCTATACTATTAATGAGGGACCACCAGCTACTAAAGTCCCTCGTTGACATGCTGAATTCGTTGATTTAAGGCAAGTTCTTCACAAGCGAGATTTATCATCTGCCCAAATTAATTGAAACGAGATTTGCGAAACCATGCTAATCACCTCTAGTATTCTTTTGTGCAGAGGCGGTGTTCCTGAGCCCATACGAATATAAGAGCTCTGTGTCGTCAGGAAATCAATGACACTCGGGTTAGGCGTCGGTTATTAAAGACACGTCGGTAATTCTCAATGAAAATTGTTCAGTTGCGTCTTTGTTCTTGCCGCAACATGAGGCTGAGCTCTGTCGTGAAGCAGAACGACGCCGCTTAGAAAGCAGTCCCCGCCGTCGATTTTGACAATTTTCATTGGGAATTACTGGATCATCCAATATACAGCCCTGGCTTAGCGCCATCAGACTCTCATCTGTTTCCAAAACTTAAGGAATTTCTTGGTGGAAAGCGCTTGGAAAATGATGACATGTTGAAAGAAACTGTTACTAACTGGTTTAACGGCCAGGCGGAGAGTTCTTTAATGATGGGATCCAGAAGCTGGTGACACGACTTGACAAATGTTTAAATGTTAATGGTGACCATGTTGAAAAGTGAAAAAATGTTCATATTTTAGTTTGTGATACAATTTACGTTCATAACTAAAGTTTCTCTTACTCCATTACAAAACGGTTCTTACTTAAAAAATGACCCTCGTATATATATATATATATATATATATATATATATATATATATATATATATATATATATATATATATATATACATATATATATATACATATATATATATATATATATATATATATATATATATATATATATATATATATATACATACATATATATATATACATACATACATATATATATACATATATATATATATATACATATATATATATATATATACATACATATATATATATATACATACATATATATATATATACATATATATATATATATACATATATATATATATATACATATATATATATATATATATATATATATATATATATATATATATATATATATATATATATATATATATATATACATACATATATATATATATATATATATATATATATATATATATATATATATAGAGAGAGAGAGAGAGAGAGAGAGAGATGGATGAAATAAATTTCAAACCTTTTCATTATTAACACGCCTATTCCAAATTCTTTTATCTTATTGCAACAGAACACCGTTCCTTAATTCGGATTTTGACCTATATCCAACCAAAATAATCTATGTTTCCCCTTAAACGCCACGTGCGGACAGGGAGCATTATATAAGTCGAAATGTTCTAGAAGTTGGGCGTGATCTCCTGGTAGTGATGTGATGACATCATCTGTCCGTTTCTAACCAATTAAGAGTTTAATAGACCTGTACGCGGGCGAGAAATGTCGCGCGTCTGTAGCCTTTGGTGTGTCTGCTCTCAACGAGTTACCATGTAAGTTCGTTTCAGTCAAAATGTGCGCGCGGGGCCCCGTTCCCGGCTAGCGCCGCGCGATGTGTTCGAACAAATCCAATTGATGTTCCAAGAAACTGCGTCGGAAATAAAGACTATGTTATGAACTAGCTGCCTTTTTCCTTCTGGTATGAATCCGAGGTATTTTATTGTCCTCTCCATATGCCAGCCACTCATTCTACAAAATCACGACTACTACCCTGCTTAGACTCTTTGAATTCCTCTACCTACTGAAGTCAAGGACTACACCCCGAGATTACTCCACTTATTATTTCATTAGTCGTCAAGATTCCATATTATTTCATATATATATCTATATATATAAAAGAGCTTGTCTGTTTGTTTGTCCGCTATAGAATCATAGACTGTTTCACCCACCAGGACCAAATTCGGCACAGTTAATGTTTTGGACCCAAGAAACTTAAATCAGGAAAAACGAAATTTGGGGCTCAATTAGTTTTTTTTAAATTAATTTTTTAATGTTTTTTGTGCCCGATAGAGGTGCGTCTACTCCCTGTGGATTCCCCTCGACCAGCTGCGTTAAGAGGGGTGGTTTGAGGATGACGGGGGGGGGGGGTAAATTCCAATGTTCGGGAGAAAGAGGGTTGGGAATGACCTTACAATCAGACGAAGGTCCGCAGGCTCAAAGTTTTTTTCTTTCTTATTGTTTGTATATCATTTCAGTAGAAACGTGCTAAGCTCATTCTGTCTGGCCAGATGAACACGAAGAGCGGGAGTGCAGCCCAGTATTTTTTTGATGGAATGCATGAAATATTTTATATCTATATATCTACCCGGGCAACGCCGGGCAATAATGCTAGTATATATATATATATATATATATACAATATACGCACACACACACACATTTCCTACACAAATTATTATTGCCAGCTTGCTTGAGGATACAACAATTCTGTTGGCTTTAATTTGTTTCTTGTTTGACTGTAAAGAATAGAAAGGACTTCTGATGAGCAGAGTTACATAAGTTGGTCACTCACCATCCACGGATACTCTCTGATGAGAGATTTTCGTCCTCCAACTATTCTAGATTGGCGGGAAGTCGGCCGCATGAGGCTCATCCCACAGCCTAGTAAAGACCGAAGAAAATATTCTTACAGACGGCATTAATGAACTTAAGGGTAATTATGCTATTTTGGTGGTAACTCTGTCCACCAAATATTTTTGGCAGCGAAATGCTTCTTTCACACTTTTCGACAGTGTTGGCTTGGGGGAAGTCGATCATCGAGTCACTTGGCAGTGGGAGAAGAAATAAATTCTTACAGATAGCATTAATTAACTTACTCGCAGTCTAACGAAAATTTAAAATGTTTGGTTGCTTAGGAGTATTGAATTATGGAATTGATTTGAAGTTCTACAAATTGGATTGATGTAATTCTCAAAGGCTTCAAAAATGAGGAAAAAAATAAAGAAATTATTTTTTATTTTCTGAATAATAAATTTCTTTATGAAATGGTTATGTATTTTAACTACTCCCTTAATTATTAATTTTACTTGACCGAAATCCGTATCAATCTTACCCGAAATTATAATTTTGATATAAGATATCTACTGATAGTAAATAACTCACCTCGAGCGTAACTGCACAGACAGAAGCAACAAAGAAACGCATAAACTTTCCTATGGATGAAGGTATTAATGGTTATTTTAACATCAACATTACGTTAAATTTTCTGTAAATAAAGTTCAAAGTAATTCTATGATAAAATAACTTACCGATACATCTTGAATGGAGTCAGAAGAACATCAAATTTCCAGAAGCTTCTGTTTTCTAATAGTAGATAATAGAAATTAAATTAATAGCAATGATACCGTTGAACTTGTCATAAATTTCTGCTCTTAAAAAGCTACATTAATGAGTAATTTTTTCATTTTTTGATCTTATTTATTTCCCCTTCTCCTGTCAAAACGCTAATGAGACATCGCGATCTAACATGATGCATTGATTTCAAGTGGTAAAACCTGGAATTGTTATTTTCTTTGAGATCACGGAAGATTCTCTTCGGCAGTCAATAAATTCGCAGTCGAACATGTGAAACGGTTGGTAACATGTTTATGATTCAATTTCTTTTCGTACACATTTAATCGAGAATTCAGAAATCACTAATCAAAAGAAAGACATAAAAAACCCGCAAACATCATATTTCTTTCAAAAGTATTACGTTCTCAATAGACTGCAATCAACTATATTTTATGTTCTAAAGTTTTGCCTGAATTAAATAAAGAAGTTTCTTATGGTTACAGTGTCTGATAACCAAGCAATATTTTTCGCTCATCAAACCATTTACAACTTTATTTATTACTTTAAGCACTGTTACTTACATTTTATGTTTGGTGCAAAGTGATTTCCCGAAAAATACAAACCACCTTTTGTTTGGAAGAGCAAAGACTCGGAAAACACTCATCAGCAGTAGATTTAACGGCAAACTATGTTGCTGAAATAAACCAAGTTTGCCATAGGTTTGGTCTATTTGCCAGGGACAAGAAAAAACGGGTTTGCGTTTCCTGGTTGAGAGTGGGGCAAACGTACGTCTTATCCCTAAAAATGGAAAACTGAAACTCATTAGTGACTATAAATTATATGGAGAATATGTAGCCGAAATCGACATTCATAAAGTGGAAATTCTTACTCTTGATTTCGGATTAAGTCGCGATTTTCAACGCTCTTTATTTTTGCTAAATTAGTAAAGATATTTTAGACGCATCAGATTTTCTTATCAATCTTCTTTCATCAACGGATAATAAGAATAAAAAAATAATTCATAATGCAACAAACATTGAAGTCCATAGTGAAGTCGCATCAGTATTAAGTGACAGTGTAAAAGCGATGCATGGCTCATTAAAATATTCAGATTTCTTTTCTGTGTAACCGAATATAATTAAACCTAATATTCTGATATCTAAATTTAGCACGATGGGAAACACCACACTGCAACTATAGGACAAACGTCCACACCAAAACTAGGTCGTTTCATCGTAAAAGGTTGGGAATTGCAAAGACAAGTGTTGTGAAGGATCCACAATTTGGACATTTTGAACTCCTCCAACGTCATAGCCATTTTGTTTTTCCAACACGATTACGGGGCATAAAACGGCCATATTGGAAAAAGGAGGAACTGCACCAATTTTCCAAGAAACATCGCACCCCCTGAATTCCTCAGGACGGGGCAAAGAAATTCCAGGAAATTCAACGGACATCCAATTTTCTTGGAAATAAGAGAGTACCACGTGGGTCAACCGTGGGGATGTCGTAGCATCCTGCCCTCGAATAAAAAACTTGAAGAGGCAATAAATTTACGTGAATAACTGACCTGGGGATGAGTTATAAAAAATGGGGGAGCCCCGAGTGTGGGAGAAAAACGACGATCGGAGGGAGAGCGAGAGAGCGATTTTGAGGTAGCGAGCTGCGAAGAAAGCCTGGGGAAAAAAAGACGCCCCGTAAAATGGCGAGATGTCCGTGTTCAACCGCCAGCGTCGATTCTGCTGCCTCCTCCAATGAAGGGCCCCATGAATTTTAGCCCGATGCCTAAAGCCTCCTCCGGTAGAAGTGCCTCAACGACGCCATGCTCTGCTGTTTCATCAAAAACTCCCCAGGTTGGTCATTTCTTCCCCTTTAAATAGTGCTCATGCCTTTTGAGAGATTACGAGAAATTTTGAGAGATTACGAGACTTTATTTCACTCGACCCGTAATGGTTCTGCCGCAGGAAGCGGATGAAGTATGCCCTAATTCTGTTAAAATATGTCTAACCAAGATCTTAAATATAATATGTAAACTTTTCTTGTAAAATATTGTATAATAAATGTTGTTATTTTTATTTATAAACGCATAGTTCCCTTTGGAGTTCACCACGCAAAGGGGTATCTCTGGTACCCCTCATAACAACAAGCATTAAAATTTATGCTGGACAATAACATCATTCATTCATCATATGGTGAATGGGTTAGTCTTCTGCATATTTTAACAAAGAAAGACTGCGATTTCTGTCCATGTGGGGACTACGGAAGATTAAATGATATAAGAGTACCAGATCATTATCCCATTCCGAGAATTGAAAATTTCCAACACATTTTATCAAGCACTAAAATATTCTCTAACACTGACCTTTTCGAGCTTTACAAATCACATTTCAGTCCCGTAAGAATATAAGCCAAAATAAAAAAATTATCACTCGGTTTCGATTTAATGAATTCAATGTGAGGAGGTTTGGGCTCCTTAAAGTAATAAACAAACATGAAGAACATTCAAACGGAAAATTGATTTTCTTACCCCCGCACTTCTTACACCGTGTCACAACGGCACACCAAACTTTGGATCAGGGAATTACTGAAACATTCATGCTGGTATACCGACGACGTGTACTACGTTTTCTGGCTTCTGACCTTGAAAATGAGGGGTGCATAACAGATATTATAAAATCTATTATTATTACCATAGTCAAATTTAAAGTGGCAGGAAGTCGAGCAGACAACAATTGTTAAAAGTTCTAGTAACTGCATTATCCAACTTAGGAGGCTTATATCTCAATTGTTGGAATCAATGAACGCAATTTTGAAATTCTAGCAAATACTTCAAAACACACTGTCAGTCTTAGCTATTAAATGTCACGAAGTGTTGCAAGAAGGCTTAGAAAATCGATCGCAAGGGAATTAAGGTAAGTAGAATAACTTATTCCCTAAATTAAATAGATTTAAATTAACTAAAATGTATTATCTGATCGGCTTACAAATAATCTTAAAAGATTTATCACTATTATATAGTCTTTTGTGACACTTTCTTGAGACGTCAATTGAAGCTAGTGAATAGCGATGAAAAATGAGAGAGAAAAGATCTAAATACGATTATTTTAGCTGAAGGTCCGGAACCACATAGAAAATTAAAAATGTATTTCCGGAATATGAGGACAAAGTCGACCAAAATACCTAAATTTGGCTCAGTTGGCTCTAAGTTTTCCTTTGCAGCCTGTTATAAAATATAAAAAAGTCATGAATAAAATTTTTTTTTAAAGCAGGGGTGTCAAACTCGCGGCCCGCGAATAATATTTTTGCGGCCCGGCCAATATATTGGCACACAATAATATATAATAAAATAACGGACTCAGAATTATAATAAGATAGGAAGAATTCGCTAAATGTTTTTCAATGATACTCTTTTTTGCTATTATTAAACAAAATGCATATATTTATGTTGAATATACTGTAATTAGGTAAATAAACCTACGTTTCTATTAATATTGATTTTTTTTGCGGCCCACCTATAGTTAAACCTTGTTTGTTTGGCCCAAGGTAGCCTTTGAGTTTGGCGCCCCTGTTTTAAAGGCTTGAGAATTAAATAATAAAATGAAAATATTTTCTAATGATTGGAATTGTTTTAAATATTATAACAACACTTGAATCTGACAGGTAACATAGGAACTTTTTTTTAAAATTCTCTTTAATAAATTTCCTTTAAATATCTTACGAGGGGAAAAAACACTTGTCGTGTTACATTTTCAAGTACTGTCAGAAAGAAAATGACCAAGACTCATGTATAAATTAGATTTTCGTTAAAACCTATTCCCTTGTAATATTTACCATGATATGATTTAGGAAAGATAAGAGTAAGATTGAAATTTACAGTACGAATAACACCTTTGAAAGGAATTTTTTAAAATGTAACATACTTTAGCAAATTTTCGAATCACTAAACGACAAATGGTAAGAAATGATTTTTTAAAAAATCTCCTCAGAACTTCAAACCGAGGTGTCGCAGCTAGATTTTTTGCGTTATGTTGGTATATTTTAAAAATAAGGCAAAATGAAATTGTTAAGGCTCACATATAACTTGACATAACACTAATAAAGTAATACTTCTGGGGAATTCTTCCTAATGAACTTTGAGAAATTCACAATAAAGAAACGTAAAATATGGAATTCTGTTAGATTTCCTCCCCCCAAATATAACTTTAAATTTAAGTATTTTTTCATTACACAGAAAAATCGGGAGAATTCATTCGTCATATATTAAAGAAGTTAAAAGTCAGATATCACCTAAAGAGGCAAATAACAAAATATACAAAAAATAACAAAATATACAAAAATAAAGTTATAGGTAATGTCTTGCCTTTTTTCCGTAGTGTTCTAGCCTGCATCGTTTACACGGGGGGGGGGGGGGGGGGGTCCACCATTACAACTTGTGATGTCCACGATTATTACAACCTGTCGAAGAATTTTCACAAACATATAATTATCTAAGCAGTAGGATACTCAGTCTACACGAGAATATCACAATAATTATGTTCAAGTACAACAAAATACTATAAGTCTTACAAATACACCGAAATAGCAAAATCCCTATTATAATCTGGAATATCCGAAGCATGTGAAAATGTCCACGTGTTCATTTCACATGCTTCTTCAAGTATTCCATGAATTCAAACACCGTATTCCTTAAATTTTAAGAAAAAATTGTTACATTATCAGTAAGGGAAATGAAATTTTGCTGCATAATTGTGAATATTTTTTCCCAAGGCGGAGGCACTTGCCGTCAAATAATTGTGAATATGTAAAGAAGCAAAATGTCACTCAGTGGAAATGATAAAGAAAGAATATTTCACCGGATAATTAAATGCATATATAACGTCTGACAGAAATAAAAGACGTGATTGGATGAAAACATTTACAAAAATAAACAAGTCATTTAGATGTAATAAGTGCCATTTAAACAATAGAATGTTTTAAGTTAATCACTAATTCGATAATTTTGTTTCATTTAGTTGCAATGTTGTACTGAAACATCCGACAGATTTTCAGCGATCACACTGTTTAACTCGCTATAAGTACTAATCAAAAGATAGGTTTTTACAAAAGATTGATAAATCAGTTATTTAATAACAAATATTGCGGAAACTGAAATCATTGATTGAACTGTAACGGTCACTGAAAATTCAAGTGTCTGTGAATAAGATACCGGTGGATTAATATGAATAAATATATTGCACACGTTAAATATTTCTGTGTACAAATTAATATTTTAAATTCCTAAGACTCTGATCTGTAACATCATTGTTTATATAAAAACATACCTTGGATTAAATTCCGAACAACATTCGATTAGACTCTAGTAAGACAATCATCCTGATTTAAAGAAATGATAGATTTTACGTGAAATCAATTGCTTAATTTTAAAAATTGTTAAAAGTGAAATCACTGACTAACACAAAAGACTGTTTAGAAAATATCTTGTCTGAAAAATATCGGTCACTGAATTCATAATCACTGATTTAATCAATAGATTGATATAAAAAAGTCAATGGATATTTGTTTAACTGCGGAAACTACTGGTTCAAACAAAGAGCCGGCGGGCTCAAATAACTGTTCTAACAATATCGTTTACTCAAAATTGTAATAATGGGATATGGAAACTCATATTTAAATATGTATTAGTAAAAAGTAAATAACTGCAGTAACGATTTACATACCAATTAGTCCAGAAATCTTCAATAACAGATACTTTGCAGGATCTCAAGGTCACCAGACATGGAGTCCTCATCTTCGCTATTCCTGCCATTGTTCGAGAACTCCTTTCATCGGAGGACATCTCGTCTCGGTGGGATATAGTGTCCTCTTCGTCGTCTTTCGGAAAGAAATCTTCGTAATCAGGTAGATCCTTCCCTCCCTGGGAATTATTAAGACTCGTCTGGGCAGCTTGACATCCTGAAGCAAGATTTTCCGAACTGATGCCATAGGAAGTTACGTAGTCTGAAAAGGAAACATAAGTAATACTTAAAAATCAGTTTGGAAAACGTGTAATCTAAAAAAAAGTTAAGAGGTCTTGTATAAAAAATTGCTTAAAGGCTTGAGGGATAAATAATGAAATGGAAATACTTTATATTAAGTTCAGTTTCAGAGATATTAATTACGAATGCTTTCACGATTGGTTTACGAAGCTATGCTTTAATAATTACACTCATGTCCATAAATTAAGGTTAATGCCAGCTCCGGCAAATAAAGATTCAGAAACAAAACAAACGGGACTTATTCTTAAAGCCCATTTATTAAACAAAAGATAAAGAACAAAAAAGATGATGTATGTATGATGTCATTCATAAAAACTACGATTTTTGCTCCCTGGAGCAATTGTAAAAAATATCTCCTTTACAAAAACTTAATATTACATGGTTGGTATGATGGTTAATACCTTGTATGTCTCCCATGCGATGAAATACAGTCCGTACAACGTCTAGGCATGCTGAGTATCAAATTATCGAGCTGATCTTGGGGAAGATTACTCCACTCAGCAAGCAATGCTCTCCCAAGTTCCGGTACACATGTAGGAGGTGGTTGACGGGCTGCAACTCGTCGGCCAAGCATGTCCCACACATGCTCTATAGCATTCATCAAGTCAGGTGAGAATGCTGGCACATTCCATACGGGTGATATCCTCAGATTGAGGGCATTCGTTTACGTTGTTTGCTCGGTGAGAACGGGCGTTGTGATCCGTAAACACAAATTCTGCTCCCATGGCACCCCTAAACAAAAGTACATGTTGTACCAGAATGATGTCCCGATAAATGTGGGAGTTCATGGTTCCAATTTGAACATGCAGACCTGTTCTGGAGCCCAGTATAATTCCACCCCTAACGAACAATCCTGCACCACCGTAACGGTGTCGTTCAATGATGTTGTCTTGGTGGTAACGGATACCTGGCGTTCTCCATATGAAAGTCCGACGTGAATCAGACTGCAAGCTAAACCTGGACTCATCGGAAAACATCACACAAGCCCACTGTGAGGATGTCCAGATTGCATGTTCTCTACTCCAGACTAATCACTGCCGACAGTGAGTTGCTGTGAGTGTAACACATCTGACAGACGATCATATAGACCAATGTTTCCCAAATGTCTGTACACGGTTTGCCTTGAAACTGTGGTACCCGTGACTGCAGATAGCTGACGAGACAGGTCGCATGCTGTGCTCCGTCTGCTTCTTTTGGCAGTTACTGCCAAATACCGGTCTTCATTTATCGTTGTAACTCGGGGGCGACCTGTACTGTAACGTCTACTGACATTTCCATCATCTTGGAATCGTTGCCGAAGCCTAGAGATGACACTTTGGTCAATTCCAATTTCCTCGGATACTTCCATCTGAGCACGTCCACATTCCAGGCGGCTGATAATTCTACCTCGTAAAAAATCAGCCATATGCGTTCTCTGTGTCAAAACTATTCGGTTATGGCACTGAGCGGCTTACAGAACGCTTGTGAACAATTTAACTTCTTTGCCACCATTCCATATATACCCCTCTCTTACACTTTCGTCCTTGTGACGTACTATCTGCATCATCTGGTGGCTTCCTGTAATTTGTATATTATTCTTGAAGATGTGTGTGATAATTCTACAGGTGAAATTTTTACTTTAGAGTTCGATTTGCGTGTGATTTTGAATTATCCTTAATTTATGGACATGAGTGTAGTTTGAAAGTTTTGCGGACATTAAGAAAGCAGGATTGATATATAAAATATTTTAAATATTTTAGAGATATGAGGTTATTGGAACTATGTAGGCCTATAATTCGGCAGCCCATGACCCGATTCCGACGAAAAATGTTTCTTTTTCTTCTGCTCATTTTAGGATAATGCTCTGTTTCGCATAATGAGAAGATACACCTGTGACTCGGAATGGTTGGAATGAGTAAAAATTTAAAAAAAGCAAGCGAATGAAATGATAGAGGGCGAAATGAAAAGGCCAATAAGAGATTAAAATAGGAGGTACCTAAAAAGTTAAGAATACGATTACATAGAGAAAATAAGAAAAAGAAAAAAGAGTTGTTCTGATAAATGAAAACATATGTTGATATTGTAGCGTCACGACAAGTAGGTAAGGCGGTTCTCTCTGAGGCGTTGCTAAAAATTACTACTATGGGATCCATAACAAAGAAAGACAGAGTTCTAATTAAAAGCGAAGGCCAATTTTTTAAAACAAAAACTCAACAATTTATTAACAACAAATTAGCATTTAAACAGTGCAACATATTCAATTAAAATCCCGTGTAAATTCACAACGTACGGAGCCTTAAACACACATCCGCACAGGCCGAGTTCTCTAGCGTCTCTCCCAATGTCTGGATTTTCAGACGGGGTGGAGGGGCCGACAGATTATCGGCTGACAGCTCTTCTTAGACGCCGAACTTTATTACATTGCATAAACGTTAAGATGACATCTTTACTGGCTGCATCTGTGGGGAAAACGTTTTTTAATCCCCCCACGTGTTCCGAACTCAAGGAACCGAGCAACACATTCCTTGAAAAATACGCAGCTGTGTGTTCAAGCTCTTGTGGGGTCTCGGGAAAAAAATAAGACTATATTTCCAGTACGCTACAATATAGTCTGAGAGGTAACACTAGAAAAATTAGATGAAAATGATGTAGAGTCTGATACCTATACATAGCCAGCGAGAACGACAAACTGTATACGCAAAGCCCTGATTCGAATGAGTGAATATTATATTGAGGAGAGAAGCTGATGAGGAGTCCTGCAGCTCCGTAGAAGGTATATCCAGAGACAATCGCTGCCCAGGATAAACGAAGAGTGAATCCATGGCGAGACAGTCATACGCCTGATGGGCTGAATACGAGTGACGCTGATCTAGATGACGGAATGCTACCGAACACGACAGCTATCAACTGATAAGACCGTACGAGCAGTATCAGCTCCACCTGATGAGAGGCAACTACGTGCGACAACTCCGCCAGATGAGTGATGAATGATAGCGCCAAACACCGTCACTCATAGCCTAGCGTGGACTCGTAGCCTACCCTGGCATGGTCTAGCCAGCTGCTAGTCAGTTAGCAGCTGGCTAGACCACGCCAGCTGCTAACTGGCGTAGTCAGCTAAGCAGACTACGCCAAAGGCCGATGACCTATGCGATAACCGACTGTCAACCTTTAATAAGAGAATTCGTCAGAGAAGATACTTTGTCCATTTCCCACATTATGTCTGCCAATACTTCAGTGATAAATAGCAGTTAATTGAGTAAACAAGAAAGATGTGTAGCTCGTTATAGAGATAATATATGTTCAAATTGAAAGGTATGGATGAGCCCATTTAATATGACTTTAAGTATATTTGTAGTTGTGTTGAGTGTGATGAATTGAGTCATCTAAATATGAATGGTAATTTTAGGCATTTGTAGTGGTCAGGAGAAGACATCATAACTGCGCCTGAACGAGAAGAGGAAACATCAGTAAGCCGAGAGGAGAAGAAAGGAGATTTAACCGGATATAAGCATCGGGATGTTTTTTGAAGAACTGATTCACTTCCCTTACAGCGCTCTGCTTCCCTGTACCCTTTCAGCTAACCGATGCGCTTACAGTAAATTTAGCCTAGAGTTGCGGCATGCTGATAATTTTATGCTTTGCATGTTGTAAAAGTTTGTTAAAGTTTATTAAAGTTAAAGCATTTCAAGTGAAGTATTTATTGTCTGGCGTTTTACCCAACGAACACGTAAATGACATGTTCCATTTACGACAACAACGAACGAGCCGACAAACTAATTAATATTATCTGATAATTAAGTACATATATTGCATATATATATAACCAGTATTAATATGAATAGTGAATGTCACGAATGTGAATTTACGTCATACTCTCAATAAATCAATGTATTATTTCAATCTAGAATAGCCTTTGATTTCATGTCACCTATTTCTTAAATTAAACACCACTATACGAGCAATCCTGTACACTTTCTAAGAACTTTTAAAGTTCTTTTGCTGAGAAAATAACAAGCGCTCTTCTATGCCGAATAGGAAAATTATTTCCATTGAACGGTGTTACGTAAAAATCCTTACAGCTCCCAGCCATTGCTGAAATATCCCACTACGAAAGGACAAAAACAAAAATGAACAATAAATCTTTGTTTGGCCTACTATTGTATTCACCTTAACGCAAAATAACTAATAAGCGGGACCACCACGATCTGCTTTTAGAGTAAAAGAGACAACTGCGTTAACTTAAAAGAATACAAAAGGGAAATTTGACACTTATTAATAGTCGGTCAAACATATGCATGCCACAACACAGACTGACACAGTCTGAAAAAGAACATTACATGTATTTATACACTTATACAGGATCCAGAAAGAACCAATAATAGCATTTAATGAGACATCCAATAGAAATCGTTGAGACGAGAACAAATCAGAGTGAAGGGGGGATCGCAGCTGAGATCGTCTGCGATTACATTGCTAACAAGTACAACTATATCCTAATAAAGCATGACTACCTATTTCGAATAAGACCTGAATCGCATGTTTAAGTAAACTGTTTAAAATTTAATAACTTTCAGTTTCCGAGCGAAGTTTCTTTGTTTTCAAGAAAGAAATTCCTCGAACTTGTTATTTTAGTCCTTGTACATAAAAAAAAAGTTTCATCTCGCTTTCCTTACAAGCATCTATATTCCTTGCGCCAGCGTATATCATAGTGTGAAAGATCTCTTCAAAGCCCGGATTTTCGTTATTCAACAAATTTCACACATCTGTGGGTACCATTTGATCAACCACCTCTTTCAAAGTATCGGAAATTTTCCTATCTAACCAATACAAATATTTCATATCAAATTGTTACGTTATTTAACTCAATAATATTTTATAGATCACTAGATGTATCAATAATATTTTATAGACTCAATAATAAACTCAATAATATTTTATAGATCACTAGATCCCCGGCTTCGCTCGGGATTCAGTTTCTGTTATTATTTTTTTCATTGATTAGCCTCGTGTTATGATGTTCTAAAGTTTTCGCTAAAATTCTTTTGCGGTAGCAAATAGTATTAGTTTGTTGTCGGTGCTGTCGCTGTTCATCGCTTTCCTCTTCTTTCGATGTTGAAGCTCGAAGACGATCGTATGTTCGACGCGTTAAAAGTTTCTTCATCAGTGTCACTGCTTCGGATAACTACAATTCGAATTCTGTTGCCCTCGAGCTCTTGGGAATGCTTTTCTTCAGATTCTTGTGTGCGTCTAACTGCATTTCGAATTCTGTTGCTTCGCGCTCTTCTGTTTTTATTTTCATCACATTGCTCATTTCTCAACAATCTTTGACATTTTGCCCTTACTTCTGCAGGATTTAAAGTTGCTGTCCTCTTTAAGGGCATTTTAAAGCATTAATTTACAGCTAGTCCATAACGTTGGAATGAATTTATTATTATAGAAAAGAATCAATGATGTTTGAATGGATTGAGATCACATTCAATATTAAAACACAGCAAATCTGATAATTATTATAGAAAAAGTATATACACGTATTTCATGCTCGGAGTTCTTTATCAAAACTAAATCGTCTGCTACGTTTCAATGCCACTTTCAGACTTTCTTAATTATAATATACGCGCATTTCATGATTGTATTTCCTTCACAAAACTAAATCATCTGCTGTGTTTCAATGTCACTTCAGTTATATAAATCATCGTGTCAAGGCTAAACGCACGTGTTTCTAGCTAAGTAAACGTGTCCTTCAGTATATTTGAGTTTGAACAGGTAGCTTGGGATAGTTTCAAGTTATGAAATGTATAGATTACACATTCATTGAAAATGAAGGACTTTCCATCCTTATATTTTCATTTTTAAAAAGAAATATTCCGGCGTTGCCCCGTATATGAAAATAATATATCAAATTCATTCTTGCATGCGCCAATATATGAATAAATCACGTTTATAATTCATGTCTATTTATTTTTATGGAAATGTTTTAATTTAATTGGCAACAATGAAATGTTACAATGGCTTTGAACAAAAATATCCGTTGATACCGCGCAATCTTGTTCTAACATAATTCGAGAATGGAACGTCGTAGCGGGATGAAAATAGTCTATAACCGTCACGCAAGTTCAAGCAAATAAGTTGACCAAGTTTCATAGGAATCGGATGAACGGTATGGCAGCGCATAAAATACGAACAAACAAACATTCATAAACTGTAAACTATGACACTGTGAATAAAGAACCCGTTGCGGATTTTACCATATCCGGCACTTATCGGTTAGTAGTCTCTGGCTGTGACATATATCCGACTGAACGAATGTCGAATCACAGTTTTTCCATACAACCACTGGAAAACTCTCTAACCCCTCCAATCGGAGAGGGTCCATTCACATTAAAACCTTTTTGAAGAGACTAAATAAACATCAACCCACACAAAATTGTAATACAAGGTGCATCCATAAAGTAACCGAACATTTTGTTGTAAATAAGAAAAATATTACTCACCTTCAAATAAATTTATCTCCTTCAAAATAATCGCCATAGGAGTCTATACAATTTTTCCAGCGTTTCTTCAAGTCGTCGAAACACTGTTTATAGGCGTTGGAACTAACTGTTCGCAAAATACGCGTAACATTTGATTTAATATCCGAGACGTTTTCAAATCTCTGTCCTTTCATGGCCATTTTAATCTTCGGAAAAAGGAAAAAATCCGCTGGCGATAAGTCGGGAGAATATAGTGAGTAATTTATCACAGTAATTGTATGCTTCGCAAGACTTTGTTGTGCAGAAATTGCTGTATGGGGTCTAGCATTATCGTGTAAAAGAAATCATTGCCTTCCTAACTCGCCTTATCCTGTTTCTTAATCGAACCTCCTTGCAAAAATACTGATTAATTGTTTGATTTTCAGGAACAAATTCGTCGTGAATAAGTCCTTTGTAATCAAAATATGCAATCAGCATTACCTTAGTCTTTGATTTTGCCATCTGTGCTTTTATTTGTATGGGGGAAGAAGGTCCTTTCCACTGTGCACTTTGTTTTTTTGTTTCTGGGTCGTATTGTAGACACCAGGTCTCATCTCCTGCTATAATACACTTTAAGAAATTGTTGTCCTATTGTAGTCAGCAAATCTTCACAGCAAGCTTTCCTGTCTTCTTTTTGTTGCTCTGTCAAAATCAGAGGCACAAATCGAGCACAAACTTTTTTCATTTTCAGATTTTCAATTAAAATTAACCTACAGCTTTCTATGCTTATCCCAAGCATGTCTGAAAGTTACTGAGTTGTTACACGTCTATCAGGTTTTACCAAAGAACGAATTTTTTTCCACATTTTCCTCATTCTTTGAAGCTGAAAGGCTCCCTGTCTTTAGTTCATCAACATTGCTCTCTTTCCCACATATAAAGTGGTAGTACCACTCATACACTTGTGTTCTTGATAACGATGCATCACTATATACTGTTCGAATCATCTCTAAAGTTTCGGTAGCAGATTTACCTAATTTGTAAGAAAATTTAATGTTACAACGATGTTCCATTCCGAAGCAAATTTTTTTGTACAATGCATTGTCAGTAAAAAGAAAATTACTACGGCGTTCTGATATGCAAACAACTAAATAACCAGTTTAAACTTGTTTTAACAAGAGTTGAGTAGTCACTCTTTATAGTCCGGCGATTATTCTTTCATATTTTTATTTTATCGTTTGATCTTTTAATTTGCCCGGTTACTTTATGGGCGCATATTGTTTTTTCGAATTTCTTTCTCTTTCGAGCTTTAGGGCCTGTTCACATAGGAGTCCGTGGGTTGCGTTAAGGAAAAGATGACGTTGAGGCGAAAATAAACCAATCATATGCCTCCAAACGATTAGCAATGAAATTTTTAAAGCCTACGATTGGTTTATTTTCGTCTCAACGTCATCTTTTTCTTAACGCAACGCAACGGACTCCTATGTGAACAGGCCCTTATTCCGATGCCACAAAGAAGAAAAATGAAATTGACATTATTCGTTATTTCCAGTCAACAGAAAACACTCTTGTGTTAAATGAATATGATTTTCAATCGTTGCCACTCTAGAAAGGAAGTTTTAATAGCGTTGTTTTACAGGTCGAAATTTTTTAATGATATTTTAGAGCGAAATTTTCTTTAAATTATTGTTTTGTATTTTTGCGTATTTGAAGCTTTTGCAAGGGTATTTTCATTGTTTTCGTGTTGTTAAAAAGAGTGAATAATTTTCTTGTAAAATCGTAATATGGAGTTACGATACTCTGTCGGTTTTTGCTTATGGTAGAATTTCTTGCGAAGATTTAATTAGGGACCATTCAAGTATTACGTAAGCAATAAAAGGGGGATCAAGCTTTGCTTATTTTTATTGACAAGGGGAAAAGGGGGAGGGATCAAAGGAAACCTTACGTAAGACAGAAAACATGTACCGAATACAAAGCTCTGCGATTTGCTCCTGAAACCCCCCCCCCCCTATCATCCTGTACTGAAAATTAGTTGTTTTGTCTTGACTGTTGATAATTAAATATCTTTGCACTTTTACTTATGAGTGTACAATAAATTTTATGATCGAAAAATATCTTTTGGCTTACGATATAGCGACAAGAAATTTGCAAAATCTTACGTAAGCAAACGGGAGGGTGGAGGAATAGATTCATTTCTGTGTACAAGGTGAGTAAAGAGGTCGAAAATACCTAAAAATGTGTTTACGTAATTCTTGAACAGATCCTTGTTAAAACTGGGAGCATGTACCTGTGCTTGTATGATTTAATTATATAAATTATCAGAATAAGATAGCTTTTTTGGCCAACATTTTATTCATATTCTTATATTTTTCGTTTGTAACCCTTATCGTCTGTTTAGTTTGTTATCTACCATAATAGTTCCGAGTAAAATCCACGTTGTGTCCGCTGTAATGCTACGGATACTTCTCAGTCTTTTGTTTCCTTATGGAACATAATGTCTTCTAAATTTCGGTGACCGATTCAAAATGATTGGGCGCGTCTCATCAGATTTTTAAACATAAACTACCAAGTATTTTGCCCACTCATGATCCTAATCTGGATTCGGAATTCTGGCTACGTAAAGTTCAAAACAAATAATAAATGTACACTTAGGGCCACGAAAATAAACCAATCATAAGCGTTAAAAATTTCATTGCTAATCGTTTGGAGTCCTATGATTGGTTTATTTTCGTCTCAACGTCATCTTTTCCTTAACGCAACGCAACGGACTCCTATGTGAACAGGCCCTTACTCTTAAGTCTAGTTAACATAAAATTATACTTATTTAACAAATGCGTATGAAGTTCAGAAAGACGGGTTCTTAAGACCGTCAGTTATTTTCCTTTTAACCAACATAAAGCATTGTCGCAGACTCCATGGTTTACCTGTTTTGACTACATGGTTTACCTTTGTTGACTCCTCCCACATTCCACGAGATAATTTTTTGATGTTTGGCAACGCGCCATTGAGTTTATTCTTTTCTTTTTTTTTATCTAGTTCAGATACGGCGCCTGTTGGTGCGTCTTCTATTCGGTCCCATTTTCACGACGGAATGTATGTAACTATTCTCAAAATTTGTAAATATAGTGAGTGTATGTTTGTTATATGCAATCAGGATTAAATATCATCTAGATGTAATGTGCATCTAGACTATTTGATTACATCAAGTAAGAATATAAAGATCTGTCTCATCTAAGGAGATCCCCCGGACAATACAGGTAGGAATTTTGCTTACTTACTAAGTTCGAAGAGTCCCGTGGAAATATTTAATTTGAAAGTTGGGCGAGTGACAACATTTTTTGGCATCCCTGCCAGGACGAGAGCACTTTGAGATAGATATATAATAAAGATGAGTTTTTGTATAGATTTGGATTAGAACTGAAGTTTGATATTAAAATAATATTGCGACACACATAACCATTAATATGGCTGACGACGTTTTGACTAAGCTAAAAAAGAAACTTTCTAGTATTAGATCGTCAGTCACTGAGAATATTAAAAGTTTTGAAATTGAAGTTAATAGTTCTGAAGTTTCTATAGATGTCTTAGAAGAACATTTAGAAAGTGTAAGAATTTATTCTGATGAACTAAAAACTATAAATGCAGAATAGAATGTGCTGTAGATCTCAAGGATTTAGATAATGAATGCGACCAATTACCAAGACAGATAATAACATGAGAATTGCATATCAAAATGCTACGTTATTTGACTCAATATTTTATAAATCGTAATGAATCATTCTTATTTACACTAGTGGTTAGCCCGTCAAAAATGACGTGTTAATTTTAATTTTTATCAGTTTACATCTCCAAAGTCGATATTATTTGTATACTTAAGAGCTTCCCTAATTTCTTTTATTTAAATTATACACATTTTAATTATTTAAAATTTAAAATAATAATCAGAGGGTGATAAAATTTATATCACGTGAAAGATCATAAAAATTCCTTTAAAACGAAATCTTTTTCTAATCTTTACCTCTATTTTCCGATTTTTGGTGAATTTTTAAAGATTAATTTTTAGAATTTAATTTATTAAATGCTGATCACGTGGTTTCTTTCTTTTTGATACTTTAAATTAATTTATCGTCACATACATAACAACGATATAAATTGACAAAATAAATATTTTTTTTTTCTTTCTAATGCGGCAGACGATTGGACATTATCCAATTCTTCTACATTATTTTGTGTATAAAAATATCCGTTACGATTTTATATATACAGTCGAACCTCCATATATCGAACTTCCCTATATCGAAATTTTCTATATATAGAACTCTTAGCAAATCTCCATGTTCATTACATAGAAAAACTGTTTCTATATATCGAAAAAATTTCTATATATCGAAATTTTTTTTCAAGACATATTGGGAAATTTTATTCCACTTTAGAATAAAATCTCCCAATTTTTGGCGTTTCAAACAATACGTCGATTTCAATTCGCGGAAAATGTTCCTGATGAAGTTTTTAGTGGACTGAATAAATACGAACATTTCTTTGATAACTCTCCGCAAAACTGGCTGTTCAGCAAGATATTCGTAGTTTTTTTTAAAAGGATGTAACTGTGATCATTGTAACCACTGTCTGGATTATTGTTTTTTTTAAAAGGTATGTAGTACTCAATAAATCTTTCATATTAATTCTTTTTTTAGTTATTAACTTTCATTTAATGTGATTCGCATATAAATTAGAAATGGAGTTTCGTATACGAAAATTAGCTTTAATTTTAATGTTTTAGGAGAATTATGATAAAACAAAGATCAATTCTATATATCGAAATTTCTATATATCGAATTTTTTTCCGGCAATTTGCTACTTCGATATATGGAGGTTCGACTGTATATATATATTTGCATTAATTGCATACATTGACCATTATATTTAATTTGAATGTACTTCGTAGCGAAGTACGGGTTTTTACATATTACTACGCATGCGTCGAGGTTGCAACTTTCCGAAAATACTAAATTTGACATTATTGTAATATCTGGTTAAAATATATATATATATTATATGGTTAAAATATAAATAAAGATATTAAAAAAATAATATAATGAAAAACTGTTTTACTCTGAAAAAGATTCTCTGATTCAATTTTTCTTAAATTAACGACGATGAATGAATCACGGTGAATGAATGACTCTCTAGTGTTTACATTTTCAAGGTCTGAGTATATAAAATGAATACTTTTTATTAATTTAAATGAAACACTATGATAACTCGCAAGGTTGCGGAAAAGAGATAATTTTCTAATGAATATAAATATCACATCGAAAATGCGTTACAATGAAAGGATATTTTATGCTGAGAACAGTTTTAAACGTTGGCGAGCTGTTTTGAAATTGTCATAACCGTTTATTACAACAGTCTAAAAATCGAAATAAAGTTGCTTTGTGTCTATATTACGTTGCTTCTAATAAATTATTTGGGCTTAGATAGCAAATAATCTTTTTTAACTTTACTTTTAACTTGTTAAGCCTAACTCATAAAATAAAATGGATGCCATTGGCTGATATTGTCACGTGAAAACTGACAAGACGGTTAAGGCGACAATGGACCATGAAAAACTTTTATTTTATTTATCAACCAATTGCTATGAAATTTTGTATACTTATACAGTGTTGTTTAGAGCTGGAAATGCTAAATTTAAAAAAAAATCAGAATGTAATTAATTAAGGTATTAATTAAAATCAGTTTGTTAATTACTCTATTTAAAAATTTTTCATGCGCATCAATTTTTGTCCCAGATATCCAATTTTCTTTCTTAAGCTAGCTTTATATAGTTATAATAAAAGCTAGTGGCAATATTAGATTTTCAGTCATATTTATAAAAACTAGAAAAGAAATCGATAAAAATAGGTCATTTTATGCAAAATTTTATCAAAAATTTTTTTCCCTGTAGAAATTTTAAGGTGTTTTAAAATAGCATAATGAATTTATTACTAAGTTTTATTTTAACATATATAAATAATCATTTCTTGAAATTTTATGAAAATTCAAGAAAAACTATGACACATGGGACATTTTGAACTTACCGAAACGACATGAAAACTTCTTTTGAGAAAATAGCATTTAAAGTTTTAATTTAACGTAACATTTCAATTGTTTACGTTTGAAAAAATACTTATAACTGGGTTAATAATGATCGGATCAACATACTTTTTTTAAAAATTTAAAGCTGATTAGTCGCAGAATCATTTTCTGAAAGAAAAAAAAATCATGTTTGGGACATATTTTTGTCAATCTGAAGGTCCATTGTCGCCTTAAATACACAGACGTGGAGTATACGTGGAGTATACGTGGAGACGGAATTGTCTGTAGACTGCTTTAAAAGTTTTCTGCTGGTTATCTTGACATCGATTTCGAGACACTAGCAGTTAGTATGGTTATTTTTGACATGGTACAATTAAAATAGGTAGGCAGAATAAAAAACCAACGTCCACAGTACGTGAGCTCAGTGTTAAACTACCAATTTCCAATACACCAGGAGGGAAGCGGCGTAGAAACTAAAGCCCTCCGGTATTAAATCCCTGAAGGTGAATAGGCTGCCACCACAATTTAGACCAAGCAACCTTAGGGGTGACATCTGGTGGGTTCGTACCCTCTTTTAGCCTCTCTGATTTCATAGAATTACGTTCCGGTCTACAGGTTTAACGTGCCCATAATCGGGCTAGGTAGGTATTTATTTATGTGTTGGGGATTTGAACAGAGCGACACTAGTATCATGCCCAACGTCTTACCATTGGTCTACTGCAAGCCTCTCAGTGTCAAACTTTTATTACGAACGATAGTTTTCAGATATTTAGCAGAAATGGGCAAAGAGTTCCACACGAAGACATTAAACATTAGAATGATAGGGCGACTTCTGGAAACATGCACAGTCCTCCGAAAATGTGAGTCTAGTGTTCACATTTTGCATCTGACCCTTACGGTACATGAAAAATTGGTGTTTTATGGTAACAGAAAGGGGTCCTCCCCATAACATTTTGTTATCTTTGATGTTAAGTTTTGACGGCCGATAAGACTGCCCAGAGTATATCGGCGTCAATAGCGTTGTATATCTCGTTATTAACTAGCTAAATCTTTGATTATTCTAAATGTAATACCGGCACCTCCACGTGGTGGTCCCTGGAGGTTGTGCAGTCTCACAAACTCAAACACCGGGGGAGGGAGAGCCAGGAGAGGCTTGCAGTATGGTGACTAAGAAAGAAATACAAGCGATGTATGAAAGAAATAGTGTAATGGCTAATGACAGATATATTATTATGTCTGATTTATTGCATGGAAGTAAAGTTTTGGCGGAAGCAAGGAAAAAAAAAACCATGAGAAACATTTTTGATATGAAGACAGTGGCTTCTACGCAAGGAGAGTTTATACATTATCTTCTCGGGCAAATTTCAAAATGAAAAAAGGGAAAGAATCCACTTATGCAGGTTGTAAAAAGAAATTACACAAGTAACAAGTAATATATAAAAAAAAATTTTAAAGTCAATTCCTACTTAGGTCAACAAAGAAAAATTTGAGTGTGAACTAATAGTAGGAATTGAAAAAAAGGATTGCCTGCCAGAACCCTGCCTACTGTGCGAGATTAGGAGGGGGGAAAGAGAGAGAAAAAGTTTGTCAGATTGGGGATTCGATCTCGCAACCTACAGGACGGGAGAAGACCGCGCTACCGCAGTGCTACCGTTTACACAGTAACAAGAGGGAAATTACTATTCAAGAGCAAGAGACGCTCTAGGTCTAAAACTAAAATTGATTAATTAAATTTAATTAATGAATTAATATTTTAAAAAACTGTATTAACATCAAGTGTCATCCACTAGAAGTTTAAAAAAATATATTTGAACTTGAGTGGATGAATAAAAAGTACTTTTATTAACGATTGAAAATTTGAACAAGATATATATAGAGAGAGTGTGAACTAATAGTAGGAATTGAAAAGAGTAGCAAGATCGAGAAAGTGAAGCGAAGAAAGCACCCATAATATGACGGTACGACCGAAGAAAGAATAAGACAGCGACGTAACAAAGCAAGATATACAGGAGACAATAGATCCATGTAAATTGAAAAATTGAAATCCCTACTTGCAAGAAGATAAGGAACGGGGAACTTATACTGGGATTAAATAAAGAGGAAGATATGGATAAGTTAAACGAGGAGATGAGAGCAATGGATAAACTGAAGGATGAATATAAGATCGCTAAACCTAAGAAAAGAGACCTCCCAGATCAATACACATGGAATCACCAAAAATTACGAAAAGGAAGAAATTAAGAAAAAGTTGACTGAGCAGAATGTGCAGCTAATCGATGCTGCCATTAAAATCTTTCGAAGGAAAATATGAACAAAATTGGATTATTATTATGAAGGGCGCCCAATTTAGGAGAATGGAGAAAATGAAGATGCTCAAGGTTGGATGGTAAAACTACAGTTTTAAAGAGTACTTAAAACCAAGGATTTGCTATCAGTTATGGTGGTATTATCATAGATCAAAGTTTTGTAAAAATAAGAAAACTTGTGGAAAATGTTATCAGGAATTTCATAAGGAATATAAAAATACTAGAAATTGTGGAAATTTCAAAGGCACAACGAAAGGAACCATGTAGATATTTCAACAGAGAGTTTGCTTAATAATTGAAATTGTTACAGTTATGAAGTGGAAATTGAGAGAATAATATCTCGAATGGACTATAGCGGCTCTTAACAGTATTTATTTTTAATTTTATTGAGATACTAGCTGAATACCCGCGCTTCACTACGGAGTACATTTTAGGACAATTACAATGAAAAAATAATGAAATTGCTTTTTAGAGGATGTCCTTATAAACAATATTTTTTGTTTCTTCATTAGGCGGAACTAATATTACCAGGCTCGTCCGCGAACTTACGCGTGAGCAAGCTACGTATAACTGACCGTGGGAGAAACAATTTTCTCTTAAATCTACTCCAGCGCATTTTAAAGTTTGGCTTTGAGACTTATTTGCTGTCATGGCGAAGCATACTTTGGGGGGGAAATTGCAGTATCTGAAAGTCAAAAGTGAGATCATTGGGTATTGGAGAAATGCGTGGCACGAATACTTTTCTCCTTGAGCACCACCGGTTAAAATGCTGGCCTCGATTAAATTTTTATGCAAGGCTTTAACTTGTAGTCTAGTGCCATTACACAATTTCGGTGGTTTTAAATTCCAAAGGAGCATTACCGGTGTACCCTTCCTCAAAGAGAGCTTATGGTATGAAAGACTCAGTCGTTTAAGGGAATTTAAAAACTCTACAGGATAGATAACGGCATCATCTGGATTACAGACAGTGTCTATCGACTGTCAAAATTTCAGCCCTTTAGGTCCAGCGGTTTGGTCTGTGCGAGGTCGGTCAATCAGTGACGGAACAGTTTTATATACAGGTTTAATTTAATATCCATAAAACATACTAATTTGAATTAAATTCTTAAAACTCTTCCATCTCTATTGATCTAGTGGTTAAATTTTATCTTTTACTGTATTTTAATATTTTTGACAATTTATTTCGCTGTCATGCACGTGACGCAAAATTAAATCACAAAAAGAAAAGAAATCTCGTGATCAGCATTTAATAAATTAAATTCTTAAAATTAATCTTTAAAAATTTACCAAAAATCAGAAAATGGAGGTAAAGATTCGAAAAATATTTAATTTTACAGGAATTTTTATCATTTTTCTCGGGATATAAATTTTATAAGCCTCAAATTATTATTTTAAATGCAAACTTTAAAAAAAGTTACAAAAACAGCTTCAAAATTTAATTTAAAAAATCTAAGGAGAATTTTTCAAAATCTTTCTTAGTGCACCCATACACTATAAGAAGAATAGCCATGCAAAATTTCAGCCCTTTAGGTCCAGCGGTTTGGTCTATGTGTTATCTGTCAGTCAGTCACGGAACTGTTTTATATATATACTAGCTTTATATACCCGGCGTTGCACGGGTGAACCCTTAATAAAGCTTACTTGTATGATATGTATATTTGTATTTTATGGCAATCTATACCCCTCTCCACTGGTCATCATCCCATCAGCATATTATAATAACCCCCCCGCCCATGCTAATGTCAGCATTAAAATGTTTCTTTCAATTTTGATAGCCCACTGGATCCCGGCCCTTCGAGGAGTTTGAGGGCTTCCCCGTAAACCCTTGTGAAAATCGCCGGTTTCATAAACAAAGAATTACCTGACGTTGCCCAGGATAATAAAACTGAATGGAGTTAACCTGAGCTCTAGATGTATACGTACTAACAACCGAAATATATACAATTCACACACACACACACCTTTCCACACTTCATTTAATTAAGGTTGATCTCTCTCTTTTCTCCTACCACCAATTTGGTGTTCAAAATGGTGATATATAGGAAATATAAATTATTGGATTGTTTCTAGCAATTTTTTCAAAATCTAAAGCGAATGTCGAAAAATCGTGACATTGATCGTGTTTGTTACATTTAATCGTGTTTCTTACATTTTAAATCAAGAATCTTATGGATATCTGTTTCCTTCTTCGAGATATGACGGAATATGTAAAAAACACGTAAAAACACGTTTAGCCCCCCTAACCCTCTTGGGGGCAGAATTTTGAAAAATCCTTAAATTGGTTTTTAGGTATTCATATTCCTTACATTTTAAAGCAATAATCTTATGGATATCTGTTTCTTTCTTTGAGATATGAGGTAATATGTAAAAAATACGTTTTGCCCCCTCCCCCCCCCCCCCCCAATGGGGCCGAATTTTGAAAATCCTGAAATTGGATTTAAGGTATTCGTGTTCCTTACATTTTAAAGGAAGAATCTTATGGATATCTGTTTCTTTCTTTGAGATATGAAGGAATACGTGAAAAACACGTTAAGCCCCCCTCCCCGTTCCTGGGGCCAAATTTTAAAAAATCCTGAAATTGGATTTAAGGTATTCGTGTTCCTTACATTTTAAAGTAAGAATCTTATGGACATCAATTTCCTTCTTTGAGATACGAAAGAATATGTAAAAAACACGTTTTGCCCCCCTCCCCCCCTTGGGGGGCGATTTTTGAAAAATCGCTTCTTAAATGACGCCTTCAGCACAAAAGTAATAAGCTCTTAAAATTTGATATCTGTATCTCCAATAGTTTTTGCTGGGTGTTGATTCCTTTATATATATAGATAAAACACGTAAGAACACGTTTAGCCCCCCTCTCCCCCTTGGGAGACGAATTTTGAAAAATCTTGAAATTGGTTTTTAGGTATTCATGTTTCTTACATTTTAAAGCAAGAATCTTATGGATATCGATTTTCTTCTTTGAGATATAAAGGAATATGTAAAAAACACGTTTTGCCCCCCTCCCCCCCCCTCGGGGGGCGAATTTTGAAAAATCGTTTCTTAAATGACGCCTTCAGCACAAAAGTAATAAGCTCCTAAAATTTGATATCTGTATCTCCAATAGTTTTTGCTGGGCGTTGATACGTGTATGTATATATATATATATAAGTCAGGACTTCTTCCTTTATAGATATAGATAGTTTTTGCTGGGCGTTGATACGTGTATGTATATATATATATATAAGTCAGGACTTCTTCCTTTATAGATATAGATAGTTTTTGCTGGGCGTTGATACGTGTATGTATATATATATATATAAGTCAGGACTCCTTCCTTTATAGATATAGATAGTTTCTCTGTATAGTATATGTTCAACTTATTTTCTGTTAGCAGTGGCAGTTGCCGCTGCGGTCTTGTGGATATGCACGGTTCAAGTTTGCGGCGTGCGTCGTTGAAGCGACGGATTCACCTACGGATGACCTTGCTTGATGGCAAGGAGAAAATTTAGTTGACTCTTACTTCCGTCTGTTGTGTGGATGAGGTATGGAACGCCTACTGGGATGCAAATATAGATTTATGTAAAAAGCATTGCGATGGTATTTTAAGTGATATTTAATATTGTGAACGGAGGATTGTATATATTATCTATATATATAAATCAGTTCCGTAACTGACTGACATACAACGCACAGACCAAACCGCTGGACCAAAAGGGCTGAAATTTTGCATGGCGATTCTTCTTATAGTGTAGGGGTGCCATAAGAAAGATTTTTGAAAAATGCTTTTTAGATTTTTTAAAATTAAATTTTTAAGATGTTTTAGTAACTTTTTTTAAGTTTACATTAAAAATAATAATTCGAGGGTTATGAAATTTATATCACGAAAAATATCATAAAAATTCCTTTAAAATGAAATCTTTTTCGAATCTTTACCTCCATTTTCTGAGTTTTGGTGAATTTTTAAAGATTAAATTTTAGAATTTAATTCATTAAATGCTGTTCACGTGATTTCTTTTCTGGTACTTTAAATAAATTTATCGTCACGTGCATAACAACATAATAGACAAAAAAATATTTTTTCCCTTGCTAATGCGGCAGACGATTGGGGATTATCCAAAAAAATATTAAAATACAGTAAAAGATATGTTCCTCAAACTGAACTATATTAACTGTACTATATTCTTTAGTATGTCCTATTAGATTTAATTTGAATATTTTTTTTACATTATTTTGTCTATAAAAATATCTCTCACGATTTTTTTATAAATATATATATATATATTTATTTATTTTTTTGCATCAATTGTATAAATTGATATCGTATTTATTATACACACACACACACACACGTATATATATATATATATATATATATATATATTGGCATTAATTGCATACATTAACCGTTGAATTTAATTTGAATGTACTCCGTAGCGAAGTGCGGGTTTTTAGCTAGTTCTGTATAAAATTGTATATTGTTCTCTAATAAATTGTAAATTATATTCTGCTGGAGATTTACATTGTAAATATGATATTTCTTTTTGTATTGTAATATATGTTACATTGTATTGAATTGTAACGAATTTGTGGAATGAAGTCCCATACAGAGTCGCAATTGATGTCAGTGTGATGGTTGCTCGTTTGGGAACAAATTCCCGAAGGGGGTTGTGAGTTAAATTGTAACAGAGCACGTACTCCGTTCTATGACCGAAGGGGCAGGTTACTGCTACGCCATTGGTCATTCAGTTTGTCATGCCGGTTACCTTCGAGGAGGACTGCGTAATTGCTTGAATTTTGACAACAAAAATAGGATCCCCGCAGCGGCTGAAGATAGCAGATGCACTGAAACAAAGGTCCATACCCCACCTGTATTCACATAAGCTTCTTATCTCTGTGTGGTGGACTGTCACGACTGTTGTTTATTATAGTTTTTTTGCAACGGGGATAAACAATCAGAACTGACGTGTACTGCCGTCATCTGTACGAAAGTCTCGAGGAATTATGCAACAAATAATCATTTCTCGTTAATATTTTGTGTCCAATACTCCACATATTGGGGCACGACGGAACTGGAAACATGCAAAACATCAACGCCTGACTTGTCCTGCGTATTCACCAGACTTGGCCCCCTCAGATTTTTGCATGTTTCACCATTTGAATTGCTTTTTTGTTTGGGGGGGGGGGCGGTTCGCTAGCCAGGATTCTGTGGTTCATTTGCGAGACCACTCTGATTCCAGCTATTGCCATTGTGGCATTTTTCCACTGAAAGCACATTGAGCATAAAGTATTATAGCTGAGGGCGGATATGTTTCTGAATAAAAAGTATTTCTTCGTCTGTTACTCCCTTCTTTTATGTGTGTCAGAAACGGTTAATAATTATAAAATAATCCAACACATATATCAGTATAATAGATGTAATATCATGACAATAAAATCAAATTGTTATAATGATAATATTTATCATTAGGATATGATATCTTATATTATTATGTATATGATAGCAGGATAAGATAATAAATAAATTCGTTAGGAAAGTACTCTGATAGAACATGTGGAACTGAAGCAACATATCTTAGTGTATACCTACGAATATTTTTGGCTAAATTACCTTATTAATATTCTTTCATTTAAAGCCATGTAATGATAAGTCATAATATTACTTTACACAATGATATGCTAATAATTGTAAACCAATGCTGGAACAAAAATGATTAGGAGAGGCGGTTCTTTTATGCAATATGTCTATTCTTCACTCATATTCAGAAATGTTATGTCATATTCAGAAATGTTTCAGTCTTTTCTATACTCTTCCATTGAGTAGCATCTAAAATAATCTGTTTTTCAATGATAGAGTAACGCTTATTGATTATGAGAAGAAGTGAGATATTCTTCTATTTAACTACTCTTTTCTGAAAGAAACCTTTAACTAGTATCAATAGTTGTCTTTTCAATAGCATTCTCAATGATATGACAATGGATGATAACTTACATAGGAAGAAAATGGATACTCGAGGCAATTATTTCCTATTGCAATTTCGATGAGACGTAACGTCTTATATTGTTATCGATTATTATTATCCCTAATCTTTTATTATATTGTATACGGACGGTTAGGAAAGCGTGCGATCATGTTGGCTGCGATTATATCTGCAACAACGATGTGATTAATTGTAGCTTACATCCGTTTTTTATTTGAACTGGAAACCATCCTAGAAGCCTTACAGTATATTTGCACCCGGAGACAGAGGCATTTTATGGTGTACACCAGTGGTTCCCAACCTTTTTCAGCTGGCGACCCACCTTTCCTCATCGGAATACCTCCACGGTCCATCGGTCCATGGTGGAGTAAAAAACCTTATTTGTATCGTATCCCTTCCTTATGTATATAGAATTTACCATAAAATGTTGCACATATATATATATATATATATATATATATATATATATATGCTTTTTTGAAGATACAGATTGATTATTGATAAACAATTTGTGTTCTGATTTCAAAATGGTTGACAAAATATAAGCACTTTGTACTTTGACAAAATATAAGCACTTTTTCTTATCTTTTCTGGTGGTTTATTCGATGGTTTCTGATAGTTTTAGGATCGAGTCGCGACCCACCTGTAACCCTTCCGTGACCCACCGGTTGGGAACCGCTGGTGTATACTGATTCCTTGAGCTCTTTACAGACGCTCGAATCAGATGCCCTTATTCATCCTTTAGCAATTGACGTTTTTAGAGTAAAATGTCATCTCTCAGCTAAGGGCTGTAAAGTATTATTTTGCTGTATTCTCAGTGATGTAGTAATACAGGGAAATGAACTGACAGATTGTGCTGCGAAAAATGCTAATGTCTCGCTTCATAAACGATCCCCTCTGTGTGACATTAAGCAGGCAATCAAGAGACTGATTCTCTGTAAATGACAGGAAGAATGCCATATACAGGTTGGAAACAAGCTACATGGAATAAAGCATACCCTCGCTTCATGGCAAACTTTACCTACTAGGAAGAGAGATGTTTTGTTGGCACTTCTACATATTAGGCACTCCCGACTAACGCACACTCATCTGCATCTCCGAGAAAATCCTCCAACGTACCTTTATTGTAAATGCCCTCTCACCATCTTGCATATTTTAACTTGCTGTGTTGCTTTTAACGCTCTTTATTGTAAATGTTTGAGCTGATATTCTCTGAGTCTAGATATATTACTGGGGGAGTAACCTTCCTAGCATTTTTTCACTTTATACAAACGACTAGTTTTCACTCCGAAAGTTAGCCTTTTAAATCTTGCATCTCACGTCTTCACGCATCACTGTTTTTTTAGTCATATTGAATCTATAACCATGTTCTCTCATTTTAAATTGTTTATATTTTGACCTTTTATATACTTCTGGATTTTATAATATCAGAATTTTATATACATCAGAACTTGGTTTTATCTACCCTTACTCGTGTCTGTTTTATGAGTACACCGTATGGTTGGCGCAGCTTGTCCCTCGGTGAATCTTGCGCCATAAAACTTAATTAAGGGGGCTCAGGACCTTCGATTTGGTTGAAAAATCTAAAAAAACATTGTGCAGTTCGAACACTCCAAACTTCAGTAAAATTAAAAAAAGAAAGGTTGTTTTGATCTTATATTAAAGGAAGACATGAGTTATTATGCTCATCAGAAATTAAATTTAAAACTACATAATTAAGATAAATTTTTCAATTTAAAAAATGTGAATTTGTTAAAGGGCCAAAAATTAGAAAATCACTCTGCGCAGCATTATTTAACAAAATATGCATGTAGAAAAAAAATGTTTATTACAAAATAATTAAAACACACTTACCTTCACTTTAAAACCAAAATATGGCAATAAAATACTACTAAATAAACCAACCAACAATATCTGATCGAATTCATGTGGCGGCGTTTGCATCCTAAAACAAACTTGTTTTCAGCAATACTAAAAGATATTTACAACTCCATTCCTGCTTTTTAAAATGATATCTCTTTAGTATCTTTTTTATTTCATTATTTTCTTCTTTCTTTTCTTTTGATATATTAGTATGGATATAATAAAAGAATTGTTTACGAAAGTCTCATTGAATGGATCACTGATTTTTTTCAATGTTCCATTTCACGACAGCCTTTATGATTGGCGACAACATGTGTCCGTCAACGGAATAGCGCTGACATTTTAGCTTGTGAACAATTTGGGCCCCGCTAACGGAATAGTACCAATTTGGTACATTTCGAGCCACGGGGGCCCACCAGTTAATTTTATTTGGGGGGCAGAGAGGTGTTTTTATGTTACTTCATTGCAGTAAAATTAAGCGTTTTAATTTTTATTCAAGAATTTGTGTTTTTTTTTTTTTTTTTTTTTTTTACTGTCCTCTGCTTTTGGATCTAGATGTTGCCAACATACTTGCCAATTCATACTATGCCATTATAACGAAGCAGAATTTTTGAATAAGTATAATTGTAAAGGTTAAACATTTTGACTACAGCATATTTAAAAATAACCTGCTCCACCAATTCCATAAATTGTATTATTTTAAGAACTCATGTTAGATAAAATGATTAAGGACCTGTTCACATAGGATTCCGTTGCGTTGCGTTAAGGAAAAGATGACGTTGAGACGAAAATAAACCAATCATATGCCTCCAAACGATTAGCAATGAAATTTTTAACGTCTATGATTGGTTTATTTTCGTCTCAACGTCATCTTTTCCTTAACGCAACGCAACGGACTCCTATGTGAACAGGCCCTAACTGGTTAATAATTTTGAATCAGTAATCATATCTAAACAATTCAATTTATAGACAGGACGGATTTTTAGTTGATTTTCAGAAAACTGTGTAAGTTTTGTTAGAAGTGTGTATTGGTATCGATAAAATTAATAGAGATAATTTATTGTAAATTATAACAATGAATAAAGAACCAACCCATAGAGGTTTTTTTCCAGACGCGACACTTTTATCTCTTAGTAGTGTCTCGGGCTGTGAGATATATTCGGCTTAACGAATGTCGAGTCAGAATTTTTCCACACAACCACTTGAAAACTCTTTACCTCCTCCAATCGCAAAGGGCCCATTCATATAAAAACTGTTTTTGAGCAGGCTAAAGAACCATCTGCTTACACATAATTATAACATTTTCGAATTTCTTTCTCTGTGGAGCATTATATCGTTGACACAAAGCAGAAACAAAATAGCCGTTATTAGTTGTTTCCAGTCTACGAAATACATTCTTGTTTTAAATAAATTTGATTTTTTTTCGTTTGCCATCCCGAAAATGGAATTTAAATAGCGTTGTTTTACAGCTCGAATTTTTTTAAATATTTCAGAGCGGAGTTCTATTTTTAATTGTTGTTTTGTATGATTGTGTATCTGCAGCTTGTTATCCTGACAAAAGTATTTTCATTGTTTTTGTGTTGTTGAAACTAGTGAATAATTTTCTTATATCATTAAAAGTAAATAATTCAACAAAGCAAGATAATTATTAGCAGGAAAATTATTTTTCTTCCTGTTAATAAATATCTTTCTTTGTTGAATTATTTACTTTTCGTTATATTTGTCCGTTTTCAGTATGAGGATTTGTTGCAACTGCGCAATCTTTTATTGAAAAGTTAAAATTTTCAACGCTATGGTAGGTTTTCTATTAATTTGTTCGGCAGTCTATGCCCTCTTTATACGTTTTATTTCGTGTTGAATTATTTACATTATTTGTGTTTTCTTATAATATCGTAATATGGAGTTGCAGTGATCCGCCGGTTTTTGCTTATGTTAGAATTTCTTACGAAGTTTTAATTAGAGACCGATCCACTGTGTCGGGGTATCGCCAAACCAAACAGGGTTTGCAACAGGGAGCGGTACGGGCCCGATCCTTTTTAATATAATGATTAATTACTTAATAGACACGATTTCCAGATCTATCCCGAGAACTGATGTCTTATTGTTTGCCGATGATAGGGTAATGAGTGTTGAGGGATCTGACTTTGCCGGCATGGAGGGTGCCCTGCAGCGGGCCATAGATGTTCTTGACACCTGGACTTATGAAAATAATGTGGTTATAAATACTGATAAAACCACCTTCCAGTTATTTTCCCTTAGTTCAAAACACCTCCACTATTTAAAATAAAATTCTAAATAGAACTTATGATACTGTATATTTGGGCATTCTTTTAGACCCAAAGTTAACTTGGAGGAAGCAAATTGATACAGCCATTGATCGAGGACTTCTGAGATCAAGGCTACTGAAACGTCTGGCTAGTGTCACTTGGGGCGCGACCCAAGATGTTCTGTGTACAGCCTATAAGAGTCATCTTCGCCCTGTTGTTGAATATGGTGATGAAGCTTTGATAACCATCTCAGATTCTGTTAGAAACAAACTCGATATTTTTCAAAACAACATGTTGCGATTAATCACTGGGGGTGCTAAATCAACTCCTATTTTTGCTATGAATCTTCAGACAGAATTAGAGCCTTTAAGTGAAAGGTGCCAAAAGAGTGCCATTTACCTTTTTGAAAAATCTTAAGAAGAAAAAACAACTTTTTAAATTATTATACAGTAGCAAATGAGAAAACAAAAACTCATAGATCTTTCCTTTCGACTGTCCACGATCTCTATGATACTTATGATATTCCTACATCCAATCGACAGGTTTTCTCACGGGAATGGAACCCTGTTATGGATCACGACATGTTGGAATGCCATCTGGATCTTGTTTGGAATGTAAACAAGCAGGTTTCTATGCAGGGTGAGTTAAATAACGCTGTACTGGCTACTATACAAAGCAGGTACCCTCCTGACAAGTGGCTCCATGTGTACACGGATGGTTCAGCTGAAAATGCGATAAAATTGCCGGCGCTGGAGCCTATCTAGTATTTTCAGTATTAGCTGTCCTGTTGGGAGGTACTGTGATAATTTTGATGGAGAGATTGCGGCTATATCATATGCAATGGATAAATTAAAAGACAGACATGACCATAATATTGTGTTTTTTATTGATTCTCAAGCTGCTATTTTGTCGCTTACCATTTTGAACTATAACGAAAGTGCCCATGTTCATTCTTGTAGAATAAAGTTTCTCGATCTAAAGAAAACCAGAAAAAGCATTGCTCTTCAATGGACTCCGAGCCATTGTGATATTTTTGGAAATGAGCAGGCTGATAAACTTGCCAAGGCTGGATCTCTTATGGCTCAGCCTGATTCTCCTCTGCCTCTGCGAAATATTAAAAGAATTATTTACAATAAAACGAAACCTAATAGAATATCATTATATGTTGATACAGCTGTGGATAAGAGGTGGAAAGTCCTGCTCAACAAGATTAATAAAATCCCTAGTTCCTTGTTGGAGTTGCTTGTTTTCGTATGACAACTAGATATGATTATCTAGAAAAACATCTGCATCGGTTAGCCATCAGCGATTCAGCTTGTTTAACCTCTGTCCGCCAGAGCTTGTTTAACTCGTCTAACCGCCAGGGTGATATGTATGGCGACCACCTCAAGAACTGCCCCATTGTTTTAAATATTATTACAGACAACTCTGTAGAGGCTAATTTTATCTCTCGCTTTTCTGCATCCTCATCTCCATATTGGGCTGCTCGTCGACTAATGGCAGAAATGCCGAAGACGGGCGTAGGATGAAAAAAAAAGTTCCAGTATGACGAAAGCATTCAAAGGGGGTGGAGGGGAATCAAGATTTGATAATTTTTGCTGACCAGAGGAAGAGGAGGTGATCACAGCAAAGTTTACCTAAGACAGAAAACAAGCACGCAAGACAGAGTGCAGCGATTTGCTCCTGACAACATCAACTCCCCTACCATCTGTTAATGCTCGAGATGTTAATGCTCCAAAAATTCCCCAACCCGGGTGATAAATCGCCAAGAGCAATGTCTCTTCTTGATAATTGGCGGCGTACACGTGCTTGCGTTTTAGTCTCCCTGTAGCACTGTTCGAAGGTGGTTGATAGTGTTTGTGAGCTATCGTGCTCGTTCTTGTGAGCTATCGTGCTCTTGCTTTGTGAGCTGTCATGCTCGTTTTTATTATTGAGCCATGGGGGCTCCATTTTAATGTATAAGACGAAAATATTGGTACTTACGTATTATAGCTGAAGTTTTGCGGTTTGGCGGAAAAGCGGCAATAAAGCGCCAATTATGCGCCCCATCCTTGTTGATAGTATTGTTTTCGCCATTCATTGCTTTTCGCTCCGTTCTAAGTTTCGTTTTGAAGATTTTCTTTTTTTTTTTAGGTTATGAAAGTTATTTGACAAAGGTCTTTTATAAAAGCAGTTTGACGAGAAATATGACAGTGTAATACCTCAACTTTGATAAAAGATAACTTTAAAAAAGTTGGGTTCTTCGTTTTATAAAGTTTTATAAAAGATTTCGGTGCCCGGATGTTATAAACAACATTTCGAGCAACAGCATGTTAAAAAAATACAAATGTGTGGAAAACGCGGCAGATAAAGATTTCGATTCGAAATAGTTTTAGCTCTAATTAAAAATTGCGCACTAATGACAAAACAGAAATACACGAAAAATATTCAAAATGAGTATGTTAAAAACGCAAATCTTTCAAAGGAAAAGTCTTAGGATGCTGAAATTTTGCATGGTGGTTACTCCTAAGCTCTAGATGATCACTAAGAAATATTTTTAAAAAGTACAAATATTAAGGGGTTTAAAAGGGGCTTAACCCCCTCCCCACTGAAAAAAAACCCATTGTATCTCTGAAACCATAGGACCCAGGAAGTTGAAATTTCGTATGGTGGTTCCCCTTAAGCCCTAGGTGCCCACTAAAAAATCTTTTTGAAAAATGCAAATTTTAAGGGGGTTAAAAGTGGCTTAACCCCCCCCCCTCTAA
Source organism: Dolomedes plantarius (assembly GCA_907164885.2). Lineage (NCBI taxonomy): Eukaryota > Metazoa > Arthropoda > Arachnida > Araneae > Dolomedidae > Dolomedes > Dolomedes plantarius. The sequence continues at coordinate 197,429,820 of OU015496.1, read as the reverse complement.
AAAAAACCCCATAGTATCTCTGGAACCATAAGGCCTAGAAAGCTGAAATTTTGCATGGTGGTTCCCCTTAAGCCCTAGGTACACACCAATAAATATTTTTTAAGAGCTCGAATTTTAAGGGGTTTAACCCCCTCCCCCCTAAAAAATCCCACTGTATCTCTGGAACCATAGGGTCTAGGAAGCTGAAATTTTGTATGGTACTTCTCCTTAAGCCCTAGGTACACACCAATAAATCTTTTTTAAGAGCTAGAATTTTAAGGGATTGAGCCCCCTTAGATAGAAATAACTTTTATACATAAAAGATCTTTGTCAAAGAACTTTGATAGTGTAATAAGGGTATTTTGAGGTTATAGCATTTCTTTTATGTATAACTGTTATAAAAGATACAAATAACTTTTAAAAAATATCTTTGTCAAAGAACTTTGATAGTGTAATATAGGACAAAAGGAAGAAGATGCGGTGTCTTTTTTCCAGATCCGTGGAATTTTGCCCAGTCAGCGTGTATGCCCTAACTTTCACAACATGCGTGCCTATTTTAATCGACCAGTAGCTGGAGATGTAATATTAAAGATTGCGGCAAAACAGTCAGAATTCAGAAGGAAAACTGGTTCTACGGTTCCCATTACTTTAAAATCCCGATTGCCAAACTTTAAATATTTGCATTTTCCGTCGAAACCTGTATGCATATCAATTTGTGTCTAATTTGCATTTACCCCTTCTTGGCGCGTCGCTTTTTTTTGTCTAAGAGTGTATTCCTATTTTGTCTTTAATATGAAATTTTTAATTAGATCTAAAATTATCTATAGCGAAATCATGTCCTTCAGCTGCTTATTTTTTTAAAACTTTTCCATGTGTTTTCCAAATACTTTTTTAAACATGCTGCTGCTCAAAATGTTGATGCATGTTTAATAACTGCTTTCGTATATTTCAAACACGTGCTTCGCCACAGATTACACGAGTGCCATGAATTATGTCATTAGGTTAATTTAATTTCAATTAACTTTAGCAGTAAGGTGGGGTCATTTCTCATAAGGAGTTCATCGCAGAATTTAACGATAGTGATCCGAATTTAAATACGAGTTTTGGATATTTCATTTTTATTTTGGGGATTTAAAACCACTTTACAACCTCCTAAAAGGTTGCTTTTTAAACATCTTTCTTGGCCAGCACCTAGAGCCTAAGAGGAAACGCCATGCAAAATTTCAACTTCTTCCGCCTTATTGTTAAAGAGATACAGTGGGATATTTTTTTTTTTTGGGGGGGGGGGACTAAACCCCTTAAAATTTGAATGTAAAAAAAACATTTATTGGTGTGCACCTAGGGCTCAAGGAAAACCAACCAACAAAAATTTCAGCTTCCAGGCTTTATGGTTCCAGAGATACAGTGGGTTTATTTCTTTTTATTTGGGGGGGGGGATAAACCCCTTAAAATTTGAACTAAAAAAATTAGTGTGCACCTAGGGCTTAAGGGAAACCAAACAAAAAAATTTCAGCTTCCCAGGCCTTATGGTTCCAGAGATACAGTGGTTTTTTTAGAGGGAAGGGGGGCTAAACCTCTTAAAATTCGAACTTTAAAAAGATATTTATAGGTGTGTCTCTAGGGCTTAAGAGGAACCACCATACAAAATTTCAGCTTCCTAGGCCTTATGGTTCCAGAGATACAGTGGGTTATTTAGGGGGAGGGGGGCTAAACCCCTTAAAATCCGAACTTTAAAAATATATTTATAGGTGTGCCCCTACGGCTTAAGAGGAACAACCATGCAAAATTTCAGCTTCCTAGGCCTTATGGTTCCAGAGATACAGTAGGATTTTTTTGGGGGGGAGAGGGGGCAAAGCCCCTTCAATTTCGAGCGTTCAAAATGATTTATTGGTATGCACCTAGAGCTTAAGAGGAACCACCATAGGAAATTTTAGCTTCCTAGGCCTTGTGGTTCCAGAGATGCAGTGGGTATTTTTAGACGGGGGAGGGGGTTAAGCTCTTTTTAACCCCCTTAAATTTACAGTTGCCAAAAAAAGATTTCTTAGAAGGCACCTAGGGATTATGGGGAACCACAATACGAAATTTCAACTTCCTAGGCCCTATGGTTCCAAAGATACAGTGTGCGTTTTTAGAGGGGGGGGGCAGGGGGTTAAGCTCTTTTTAACCCCTTAAAATTTACAGTTTCCAAAAAAAGATTTCTTAGAAGGCACCTAGGGATTATGGGGAACCACCATACGAAATTTCAACTTCCTACGCCCTATGGTTCCAAAGATACAGTGTGTGTTTTTAGAGGGGGGCAGGGGGTTATGCCCTTTTTAACCCCCTTAAAATTTGTATTTAATAAAAAATAATCTTATTGGGCACTTAGAACTTGGGAGTAACCACGTTTTCCACACATTTGTATTATTTTAACATGCTTCTGCTCGAAATGTTTATAATTTCCGGGCAGGAAATAGGTTGCCACTGTGAAGTTAGGTGTTGGCGAGCAGATATTACGCCAAGGGTTAAAGGCTGCCAAGCTTCAGCTATAATACGTAAGTACCAAAATATTTGATGTATAATAAATTTTAAATACAGTCCACTTTTGAGGGATTATTTGAAAGTCCCTAACATTTTGGTCCGTGCGACCGCAGGGTGAAGATTTAGTGGCCTATGGACATTATCTTTTCTTTTGAAAAACGTTTCGCACTGATATATTACATGGCGGATTTGAAGAGCCTTAATAGAAGGAAAGGAACCTTAAAGGCGAAGGTTGTCAGACTCTCGAAGTATTTGAATGAAGAAAATGCTTCACGGGATTTCATCGCAATTTCTGCAAAAATGAATAATTTAGAAATAGTTAAAAATCAGCTGGAAGAGCTGAGACTGGAATATTATAAAATTGCAGGATTTAATTCAGGTGGATAGCGCTTTGTAAGACATTGAACAAGAAATCGAGGAGTTAGAGGTGGGATTCCTTCGAATTAAATCTCAATTAGAAAATCTGAGTGTTGAAACCAATAACGTTAAAATAAAATGACCTGATATTGCATTCCCAAGATTTTGCTGGTAAAATTGAGGATTGGCACAATTTTAAGGCCCAATTTAATTCTTTGATTTCTTCAAATGAAAACTTAGATGAATCACATAAACTGTTCTATTTGCAATCTTCGTTAACCGGTATTGCTAGGCAAATCCAAACTACCGAGGACACTCTCAATTCCCTTTTTAAGGCACTACAAGAGCGTTATGAACATAAACGATTACTGGTTAACAAGCATATAAATGAACTTCTGAATTTGGAAAATATTGCTCAGGAATCGGCTGCTGAATTACGATCTCTTGTTGATAAGATAATAAAACAAGTTAGAACATTGAGTTCGCTGGATTTACAGTTGGATCAATCGAGTGCGAATATTTTGATTAATATATGTAGTACTCCAGAAAATTGACAATGAATCGAGAAAAGTTTTCGAAATGATTTTCAAAACTTCGGATTTACCGAGATGGGATGATTTAATAGACTTTTTAAAAACGCGTTCTACATTTTTAGAAAATGTTCACGGACATTCGAATCAAATGAAACGAAAGATGGTTCCTAAGGTTAAATGCTTTATGGTTGATTCAACATTGGGTTTGTCCTGTGTGATTTGTAAATCGCGAATGCATTCCATCTTTATATGCTCAGAATTTCTTCGCTTAAACACAAAACAACGATTCGATTTATTTATAAAATTCTCACTGTGCATAAATTGTTTTAATCAGTATTGCAGGGTTGTTGATTGCAAGTCTAAATTTTTGTGCAAATTTTGTGGTAAAAGGCATAACCCACTTTTGCATTACAATTCGAAAGCGGAGGAAGGAAATGTTTTGGAAAAAACTAGTTTTTCGTCGCCTTTAGAGCAGAACAGGGAGCCATCGGCTGACCTGAGGCAAACGTCGGCTATCTGCGCTAGTGCAAGTTTTTTTTGAGAGTGTGTCTAGGGTAATCCTAGTCACAGCAATTATCTATGTCAGAGATAGAAGCGGAAATAAACACCCATTGCGATGTATCTGTGATTCTGGGTCCCAAGTTAGTGCAATCTCTTTGGAAAGTGCAGATCGTTTGGGATTGAAAAGAGAAAAATTAAATATTCCCCTTTCTGGGTTAAATGGGGCTATTATACCGGTGAAGAATCAGGTGTCGACCGAAGTTTCGAATAAATCCAATGACTTTGTGAGAGCAGTAGAATGTATGATTGTGGCAAAAATTACGCTGGTTAGTCCTTCCACGTATGTAAAAATAGATCTCAGGAAGTTGGATAAAAATAGTGAATTAGCCGACCCGGCATTCTTCAAACCTGAAAGGGTCGATGCGTTACTTGGAGCGGAGTTATTTTTTGATATGTTAAGAACTGGAAAATATATATATGGAGGATTCACGACTAATATTACAGAAGACAGCATTTGGGTATATTGTAAGCGGTTCGAGCTTAGTAAGAAACTAGCGGCCCGTCCCGACTTTGTCCGGGTTGAACAAAATATTATACCAATAAATTTCCAGTTGATAGCCAATAAATTGTAAATCTTATTTTACCTTAAATGTCCAATAAAAAGTCCAATACTTCCAAATGCCAATACTCTAAAATGTCCAATACTTCCAAATGCTGTTTTCTTCAATAAACCCTTTAACGTTGCCAGTTTCAAAAATCCTTTTTGTATTTATCAATACCTCCTCTACTTGAATCTTAAAAATATTAAACCTTTTCCTTACGGGGTGGGATAGCATATATCCGAAGCACATACTCTCGAAAAATACGGTTTGATGTCGGCAGAGATATAGTCTAGAATTCTACTTCGTTGTGACTTTCCTAACGTCTTTGCCCCCAAAGAACAATTGGGTGACATTCTGGGAACGGAGGGTGAATCTTGCCGAAAAGGACTGAATAATAATCTTTTGTCGTTCTAGCTAGAGGCTATTTATTTACAGGCGAGAGACATCAGAAGGGCGGTTCATCCATTTTAAGCCTTTGAGAGATGAAAGAGGCAAGGAGTGCCGATGAACTACTATTGAAATTCTTCTTTAATAGTAAGAAAGCAATAAGAAAGCAATTAACCACTCTTTCCCCTGACCCCCGACGCTGAATGTCCCCCACGTAAAATGGGGATAGGAAGTAGATAACATTTTCCCGTTGTAAAGAGCGATTTCGAAAAACGGACCCCGTAAGCTAAAGGGTATTTCTATGGTTACTTGACTGCGGTTGACAAAGGAAAATATGTAAGGTACATTTTAATGTACAAAAGTTGTACATTACCCTCCACATGCAAAATCTGCTCTCTCTCTTTGTATATTATTATAGAAGTATAGATACACATTGGTATCTCAAAATTAGAGTAAGAGATGAAATAAAAATACAAAAATAAAAAAGGATTTTAAGTAAAGAATTTTTTTAAAATTATTTTAAGCACCTAAAATAATATTCAAAGTAATATTACGTTATTTATTAATTAAAGTTAATTTTATAAAAGAAAGAGGTGTGCTTGAGACCGTAGTTTTATTCAAAAATAAAAAAGGATTTTATAAAAAGAATGTTTTTTAAAATTATTTTAAGCACCTAAAATAGTATTCAAATTAATATTGCGTTAGTTATTAATTAAAGTTAATTTTTTAAAAGAGAGAAGTTAAGAGATGAAATAAAAATACAAAAATAAAAAAAGGATTTTAAGTAAAGAATGTTTTTTTTAAATAACATTAAATTTTTTTCAAATAATATTCCCAAAATAATATTCAAATTAATATTACGTTAGTAAATAATTAAAGTTAATTTTTTAAAAGAAAAAGGCGTGCCGGAGAACGGATAGGTTCAAACCACTATCGTCAGAACAGAAGCCCACCGCGATAGCACCACGCTAAGGGTCGTTGAAGACTTCGGCACAAAATGCGGTAGAGGACAGTAGCGGTAACAATGGAGATTGTTAGGATTAAGCACCTAACTTTATTTCTACTGATCAGATATACATAATATATAGCCTATGTCCATCTGGAATAATGTACCTTTCAAACAGTGAAAGAATTTTTCAAATAGGTGCAGTGGTTCTGGAGATTACCCTCCACGTACAAAATCGCTCTCTCTCTTTATATATAAGTATAGATTAAGGAGAACATATTTACTGTGGGCTTGTACGGGAAACATTAAATCTTGAAAAAACCCTTCGTGGCTTTTGTGAAATAGAGGCAATTGATAGTTCGGACCCTATTTTAAGTAGTGAAGAAAAAGAATGTGAAAGATATTTCATCGAAACTCATTCTAGAACACAGGATGGTCGATACGTCGTTAGTATGCCATTGAAGACCGATAGGATATTAGGTAAATCTAGATCTATGGCAGTTGACCGTTAAAATTCTCTTTTAAAACGCTTAGAGCATAACCCAAATTTGAAAAAATTGTATGTTGATTTTATTCAAGAATATAAAAATTTGGGCCATATGGAGGATGTTTCGGTTGAAATTGAGCCTGACTGTTGTTATTATTTTCCACATCATGGCGTTTTCCAACTGGAGAAATCGTCAACTAAATTGAGAGTTGCTTTTATCGGGTCTACCTTAACATCTGCCGGTGTCTCTTTAAATCAATTTCAATTGAATGGTAAAATACCCCCAACAGGATGTCTTTTCTATAATACTGCGTTTTTGAAAGCACATTTTCGTATTTACCGCGGATATCCGAATGATGTATCGTCAGATACTGATAGAACCCACTCAGAGGGACTTACAGAGAATTGTATGGCGAGAAACCTCAATGGATTCAGTTAAAACTTATAACCTTTGCACAGTTACTTATGGTACAAATAATGCGCCTTATTTAGCTACAAGAGCATTAAGGCAGTTATGTGACGATGAGGAGGATTTATTCCCAATCGCGGCTTCCGCTGCTCGGGAGGACTTTTACATGGATGATATTCTTACCGGATCATATTACTTGAGGTCTGCAAGGGAGTTGAAGCGTTAGTTAGTCCTCTTACTTGAACTGGGAGGTATGACGCTTCATAAGTGGAACTCGAATGTCGTCAGCGTCATGAATGATGAGTCTGAGGGTTAGATTTACTCTTTTGATGAGTTTAATCTAGAAAAATCTGTTAAGGCTTTAGGTGTGCTATGGAAACCTGGTATTAACTGCTTTTCCTATAAGGTGTCAATTCAACCTCAGATGATCTACACTAAGCGAACAGATCTTTCGGATATTTCTAGAGTTTTTGATCCACTCGGGATGATAAGCCCTGTGATTACGAGGGCAAAGCTATTCATTCAGGATCTCTGGATGATTCAGTTGGACTGGGATACACCGTTACCAGAGTCCTTTACAATGAAGTGGATAGAATTCGTGTCCTTGTTACAAAATATTGAAAATCTAGCAATTCCAAGGTTTTTCAAGAATAATGGCAGAGTCACCCTTCATGGTTTTGCAGATACTTCATCAGTCTCTTATGGTGCTGCTATTTACGCCCAATACAAGACCTCCAATTGTACTTGTTCCGTTCACCTTTTGTGCAGCAACTGAAGGGTTGCGCCTGTCAAGCCAGTTACTATTCCTCGATTAGAACTTTCCGCCGCGCTCTTGCTGTCCCACCTCATACAAAAGGTTGTGAGGGCTTTGAAATTTAACGACTGCACCTTGAATTTGTGGCCGGATTCAACCATAGTGCTTGCATGGTTGAAAAAATCTCCTCTCGAATTGAAAACTTTCGTTGGCAACAGAATTGAAACAATTCAGGAACTGACTGCGGACTATCAGTGGGGCCACGTCTCCGGAAAATCCGGCTGATTTGCTTTCTAGGGGTCTGATGCCTGATCAGATCCAGATGCAGGAATTATGGTGGCACGGTCCATCATTCCTTAGAGAATCTACAGTGATGGGAGAACCTTGTGACCCAGAACATGTGACAACTCTTAGTTATTTCGTTTGTGAACTCAAACAGCAAAGGAATGTTAATCTGACCTCTACAGTGAACAATGACGTTATTTCTTATCTTGTTCTTTATACTAATAATTATCTTAAACTAATTAGAGTAATGAGCTTTATTTACAGATTCTTATATAATAGCAGAAAGAAGCTACCTCGTCAGACTGGTCCAATATCTAGGGATGCGTTCCGGTTTGCAGAAAATAAATTAATACACTGTATTAATTTTTTTTCTGATGCCTTGATGAATTGATACTCAAGGGGTTAACTTTGGTAATGAAATTAAATGCTTGATGGAGGGTAAATAGCTTTCAGGTAAGAGTATTCTAAGATCTTTGAATCCTTTCATAGATGATAAGGGTATTCTACGATTAGGATGGCGGCTCTAGAACGCAGAAGTCAATGTCGACAAAAAACATCAAATTTTTTTGCCAAGTAAAGATAAGGTAACTTACCAAATTTTAGAACACTTCCATAAGAAATACTTTAGTAGGGTTGTTGGGAACGTAAATTTAAATTATGAGGAATTTCTTACAATGATTGTGGAAATTGAGGGAATTCTTAATTCAAGACCATTGACTCCGATTTCGTCAGACATTGACGAACTAGAGGCCTTGAAGCTAGGTCATTTTTTGATAGGTCGAGCTATAAATACAATTTATGAACCAGCTATCACTGAGATACCTATCAATCGTTTATCTAGATGGAAACGTGTGGAAAAATTGACCCAACTAGTATGGAAGAGATGGAGCTTGGATTATTTAACAGACTTCCAACAGCGCCACAAATGGCAATTTACAAAAAATAACGTGAAACCGGGTATGATGGTGGTTTTAAGGGAGGATAACCTTCCAAAATCCAAATGGATACTAGGGAGAATTATTGATGTAATTTATGGGAAGGATGGTTGCATAAGAGTAGCCAATGTGCGCACGGCGCATGGAAATTTGAAAAAACCCATCTCGAAACTCTGTATTTTGCCTGTTGAAACTGATAATTAAATACTTGGCTGTGTCAGTCGTTATAGGGAAATACTGGTTGTGTTTATATATTTATACTTTATTTGAATCAAGATTCGAGGGACTTTACCTTACGCCATTTTACCTGTATCTTTTATTAAGCTAACTTACTATGTTTTTTAGAATTATATATGATTGTATTGTATTGATTTTATATTTTATTCAAATGTTCGATATTTTTAAGTCTAAAACTTTATTTATTGTATTTTGATTATACTTGAAAACTGATTATAATTGTACCTTGTATGATGTAATTTATGTAAAAATTGCAAATCTGTGTTGAATGTTAAGACCTTCAATGGGGGCCGGGATGTTAATGCTCGAAAAATTCCCCAACCCGGGTGATAAATCGCCAAGAGCAATGGCTCTTCTTGAGAATTCGCGGCGTACATGTGCTTGTGTTTTTCGTGTTTTTCGCGGCGTACACGTGCTTGTGTTTAGTCTACCTGTAGCACTGTTCGAAGGTGGTTGGTAGTGTTTGTGAGCTATCGTGCTCGTTCTTGTGAGCTATCGTGCTCTTGCTTTGTGAGCTGTCGTGCTCGTTTTTATTATTGAGCCTAGGGGCTCCATTTTAATCTATAGGACGAAAATATTTGATGTATAATAAATTTTAAATACAGTCCACTTTTAAGGGTATATTTGAAATTCCCTAACACGATCCTGTACAGAAAATTTGGTATGTTTTTAGTGTTCATGATTTAATAACTATGCACTTTTACTTAGGAATGTACAATGAATTTCATGATCGAAAAAAATCTTTTGGCCTACCATATAGTGACAAGAAATTTACAAAATCTTACGTATGCATAAAGGGGGAGGGCACGGACATCTGCTCATTTTTGGTTACAAGGGGAGGGAATAGGTCTAAAATAACTAAAAATGTGTTTACGTAATATTTGAACGGCATCTGCTTAGAATTTTGAGCGGGTATCTGGGAATACGTTTGTGATTGTATCATTTAACTGTAAATCACATGAGAATATACTTTTTTCTGTTTTCTTGCACTTATCCGCATATTTTTCGGACTTTTGTCTACACTCCGCATATTTTTCGTTTGTGACCCATATAGTTTTCGTCTTCTTATATTGTTATTTACCATAATAGGTCAGAGAAAAAGCTATGTTTTGTAATTTGTCAAGCTAAAGATAATTCTCAGTCTTTTACTTCCTTATCGAGCATAATGTCTTCGAAATTTCGGTGAAAGACCGACTCAAAATAATTGGTCGCATTTCATTAGATCTTTACACATACACTACAGATTCTTTTGCCTACTCATGATACCAATCTGTATTTTGCGCAAAGTTGAAAAGAAATAATAAATGAATTCGTACTATTAAGTCTAGTGAACACCAAAGTATACTTTTATTAACACATGTGTATTAAGCCCAGAAGTCGAGTTTTCGATACTGTGAGTTACTTTCCTTATAACAAACATAAAGGCATGCCGTTCAGAAATAAAACTAATACGTCGCCATAATCTTTTTTATCCAGTCCAAGTAGGCGGAAACTTTAGTAAAGACAGTTGGGGCGTTTTTCTTCCCGCAACCTCTGCCATATGATACTATTCCAATAAAGGTCGACACACCACTGGTGTTCGTTTGGAAGAGTGGTCCTCCGGAATCCAACTGCAATATATAAAAAAAAGACGGAATGAACCCGATTAGTGGATTATGGGCATATTTATAAATATGCTGGAACCACGGTATAAATAATTGAATTATTTATTTTATTTTACTGGGGTAGGATGTAAAAGGTCTGTTAGTTTTGTATATCTCCTCTTTTTGTGGATCATCCATGAATTGAAAAAAAGTTAAGGGGGTCCAGGACACATTTTGAAATTTTTTTTATTTATTGAGTTAAAATTTTGAATTTTTTTTCTGATGGTTAACCATATAATTTGTAAACAAAATCACACCATAAAACTTCTCAAAAAGTTTTAAAAAATTTTTAAATTTAAAATTTTTAATAAAAGTGGAGTAATTTAAAATCGTTATAACTCGAATTATTACTTTTCGAATTTCAAATTTTTTTCATTTAATTAAACAGAAATATATAAATTTTAATTTTGATTCACCATTTTTTTAAATATTAATTTTTAAAAAAATTAAAAATTTTTAGATTAAAAATTACGAAAAAAATTATGTAACTTATTTTTAAAAAATCATATTTTCCAAACTAAATATTTTTTTCAAATTTGCTGAATCAAAATTAAAGTAAAACAGTTGAAAAAAGACATGTTACAAGTTTCAATCATTTATCTTTAACGGTTCTTCACCTATAACAATTTAAAGACGAGAAATGGGGAAAAAACCCATCATGAAGAAAAACGCACTTACAGGTTTAAATAACAATTGGCTACTATTAGAATGTTGAAAAAAAAAAATAATTTCTCTTCTTCTAATTAAGATAGAAGCATGATTTAAACGTCATTTTAAGCGCAAAAGAACACAAAAATTTTTAATGCAATAAAATTTTTTTCGAAAATTCGAACAATTTTGTGTCCTGGACCCTCTTAAGAAACAAAATAAACATCTTTCAAAGAACGTTTTTCATTGAATGACTCAGTTTCAAAGAAAATTTTTTTTATATTTATATATATATATTTTTTTTTGGGGGGGGGATACTGAATTCTTACAAATATGGCTTTATTTTTGCAGTACTCAGTTATGCACAATTAAACACAGAGTTTTAGTACTGGTAATACGTAGATAACTTTGTTAAGTGACCCAAATAAAGTTTTAGTATCTAATTCGAATATGATCAGAAACAGTTGTTTAAAAAAAATCATTAAAATTTAAGAACTTTCAGTTTTCGAAACGGAAACAAATAGTATAGTTTTAAACTGAAACAGTAACGTTAAAAGTCTTGCAAAAGGAATGTGTTCATTTGAGAGAGCACTATATTAGTTTCAAAAGAGAAATTTCCTTGAAATTCTTATTTTATTCCTTGTACCTAAAAAAAAGTTTCATCTCACTCAGAATTGACTTACCTGGCAAGCATCTTTACCTTTTGCGCCTGCGCATATCATAGTGCCAAAGATGCCACCCTTATAGTTAAAATTGCACACATCTCTGGGTACGATTGGAAGAACCACCTCTCTCAAAGTATCGGATTTTTTTCCACCTAACCAATAAAAGCAACACATATCAAAATGCTACGTTATTTAACTCAATAATATATTAAACATCGTAATGCATCTTTATTTCATAACATATAGCATGGTAATGTTGGGTTGTTTCATAATTATTCCCCAATTCCTGCAAGGGTAACTCGCAAAATCGGTTAAAAAGGACGCATCCTAATAGGAACTACCAAACGCCCCGACAAAGTTAATGGGTCTCAATTCAAGTGTCGAAAAACTTATTTTAGTGAGGTCAAAACATTTTGTTTGGAGCATGCGATGAGAAATTAGTGAATTTGTCCAAATTCGCTCTTAGAATTAATTTGTCCGAAACAGTGTGAATAAAGAATGTGGTGTCGGCCCGACGAGTGATAGAATTGTCCGCAGACTATTTTCAAAGTTCCGTGCAGGTTATCTTGACCTTGGCCTCTAGACAGGATCAGATGGTCCGGTTGTATTTTACACGGTACAGTTAACGTAATAAGTGGAAGAAAACCCAACGTCCACAGTACGGGAGCTCAGTGTCGAACTTCCTATTTCCAATACACTAGATGAGGACCGACGTAGTTTATAATGCCTCCCGCGATTGTATCTATGCCGGTGAATAGTCTGTCACGAAAATTTATTAAACTATATGAATATGCCAGAAAAGGAATTGATTGCGAGCTACAAGGTTGCACACAATGAATAGCGCAATGCATAAAAGCCCACCCCGATGCCGAGTCCATCATTGCACGAGCATTAGCCATCATTGTCGAAACAATGCTGTGATACGAAGCGACAGAGAGGTTCAAGAAAGTTTGATTATCCAATAGCACAATGTCACGCAGGATCGAAGAGTTATCTTCAGACTTAGAAAAACAAATTGTCGAGCCTTTCGAATCGCACGACAGTGAACTCTGGTCTCTTCAGATTTATGAATCGAGAGATATCAGTAGAAAAGCACAGCTCATTGCTTTCATTCGATTTGTTAAAGATGAAAATTTTTTAAATGAGTATCTTTTCTCCAAAGATTTGAAGAGCCCGATGACAGGAAAATGCATGTTTGAGCTTGTAAAAGAAAATATTTCAAGATTTAGTTTGCTGTGGATTAACTGCGTTGGTGCTTGCACAGACAGGTGTCCATCAATGCTGGGAAACAAAAAAGAATTTATCACGCTTGTGTGCCAAAAAAAAATCCTAATATTATAAGAGTCCACTGCAGGATTCACAGAGAATATCTCGTTTCAAAATCTTTAACTCCAGATATGTTGATTATTATGAACCAAGTCATCCAAGTGGTCAATTTCATCAAGAGTCGACCTCTTAAATCCTGAATTTTCTCTCATGTGCGACGCAATAGATTTCGACTACAAAACTCTTTTATATCACACCGAAGTGCGTTGGCTTTCGAAGGGAAAGGTTTTGAAACGACTTATATGCCAGAAAACAGAGGTGATTTTGTTCTTTGAGGTCGAAAAAAACCCTTTTGAATTTTCTCTTTGGTGGCCTAAAGTTCAATTTCTCTCGGACTTGCAATCAATTTCTCTCGGACTGAAAAGCAGAACTCTCCGAATTTTAGTCTTCAATTTACACCAGAGAATATCGTCACATCAACATCAAAACTGAAGTCAATTGAAGACAAATTAACACTGGGATAAATCTGAAATATCAAAAGAAAATTTTGACTGTTTTCCGGGTGTCAATGAATCTCAGTCTAATGAAAAATTTCAGACGAAATTATAAGTACCATTGACGAACTTCAAACCTCATTTAAAAGCTACTTTTCTTCGCTTTCAGTCGACGAACATGAATGGTTAATCAACCCATTTGTAATTTGCAAGACACCAAATTTGACAAAAACAGAAAAGAACATCTCTTTGATTCGAAAAACGATAAGTTTTACCATTCAACATTCGAGAAAAATTTGGATGGGTTCTGGCTTTCTGTCAAAAATTTCTACCCTGAAATCAGCTTGAAAGCTATTAAAATTCTTCTGCGTTTTGCATCTTCAAGTTTTTGTGAATTTGGATTGTCAGCGTTGACTCAAATCAAGTCCAAATAGCGAGAAAGACTTTTAAAAGTTAACGAGGAAATGCGAACTTGTCTGGCGACATTGGAACCTTGTTTTGATTTAATTTGTTCAATAAAACAGGCTCATTTGTTCAACCAGGCTCTGGGAGATTTATATGAATGGTCTGTAGAAAATCAATTGAAAGTGAATATTGATAAGACCATGTACCAAACTATTATTCTGAATCATCAACCAACTTGAAGTCTCCAAGGTTTCTCGTCTTATGTTATTGAGATCGTGCGTTGTTTTAATTTGTTTCAGTAGTATCGAAGGTCATTGGGAATAATTTTATAGTTTCCTTCATCCGATTAGACCCATACAGATCAAGCAAATGCGCGACTAATATCCATGAAATAATAATTTCTATCGAAAAGACAAAGGTAGCGTAATTTACCTTCAATAGTGTATCCCCAACCTAAGAGCGTGGCATATCCCGTTGGATCTTCGTTCGGCTTAGGCAGGCAGATTGCATTCACATAACCTTTGGATCCGGAGAAGTCTATAGGCTTGGCAGTTTTCAACATCGCGATGTCATTTACGTCGGCCACTTCATCATAATTTTCGTGCACCACGATTTTAGAAAACTGTGGGAGACAGTAAGGAATCGTTCATTTCCCAGAAAAATAAATAAAAACACAAAATCTGATAAACAAGTCTTTCGGTATTAGGATAGTCTGAATAAATAACTGTAAACGAGGCTCTATTCGGATATCAAAAGGGAATTCTTTCCCATAACGAATGTTATTAAGTTGACAGTGGACCTTCAAACCTCACTTTTTTCGTTTTGAATTGATTTGCTTGAAATTTGAATATGTGATTAGTACCATTCATGTGTAAAAGTGGTTAAAATTTAATGATGAAATATTAATAATTTATGAATTATTAATTATTAATTATATCAAAAATTGGCCTAATTAAAAATCTTCCATGCGCATTTCTTCTATATATAATATGGTTATTTTTATTTACCTTACAGAACTACTGTAAGGATACCTTACAGAACTAACAATGAAACGTATTGCTTATTTTAAGCATTCATTAAAAATATAAAGAGAAAAAATAATAATAGTGAAAACACCCTTTTTATGACGCAAAATACCTATAAATCGTCTTTTCGAGTACAAAATTTAGAAATTTCTGACCTACGAAGCATAATTTTTTTCAATAAGATTTATTTGATTTACAGTTAAATATATAAAACTTAAATTTCAAAGCAATACGATAATTAGAAATGCGCCCGGAGCAGTTTGAATATTCGTATGAGATGAAAATTTTTATTTTGAGAAAACCACATTTAAAGATATCGCTATTAGTAACCACATAATATCTAAATTAAATACAAATGCCTATAACTAGGGAAGTAATCACAGAAATTAAAAATTCTTTTAGCAACACATTCCTATTCATCCGTAGTTTCACAATTCAATAAAATAAAAAAGTTGAATTTTTGGACAAATTTCTGAATTTTGAAAGTCCGCTGTCCCCTTAACGTTTCAAATGAAATTCAAGGTAGGCAAAATTACGCATTAATAGTGTTGCCATCCCACATCAGCGAAAGTGTGAAACATGGAATAGCTTAGACAGAAACAAGAATAGGGTAAGGAATCGCGGTATAGTGAAAATATGAGAAACATAGAAAGGGACGGACAGTAGAAGGATAACAGTAACGTTTCTGTTGCTTATATGATTGCAGCTTAAGGGGACAGTGGACTTTCAAAATTGTGAAATTTGTCCAAAAATTCAATTTTTTTTTATTGAATTGTGAAACTACGGACGAGTAGGAATGTGTTGCAAAAGGAATTTTTAATTTTTGTTATTGCTTTCCTAGTTATAGGTATTTGTATTTAATATAGATATTTTGTGGTTACTAATAGCAATAACTTTAAATGCGCTTTTCTCAAAATAAAAATTTTCATGTCATACGAATATATAAACTGCTCCAAGCGCATTTCTAATTATCGTATTGCTTTGAAATTTAAGTTTTATATACTTAACTGTATATCAAATAAATCTTATTGAAAAAAATTATGCTTCGTAGCTCAGAATTTCTAAATTTTGTACTCGAAAAGATGATTTATAGGTATTTTGCGTCATAAAAAGGGTGTTTCCGCTATTATTATTTTTTTCTCTTTATATTTTTAATGAATGCTTAAAATAAGCAATAAGTTTCATTGTTAGTTGTATAAGGTATCCTTTAAATAAAAATTACCATATTATATGCAAAAGAAATGCGCATGGAACATTTTTAATGAGGCCGATTTTTGATGTAATTAATAATTCATAATTCATAAATTATTAATATTTCATCATTAAATTTTAACCAGTTTTACATATCTATGGTACTAATCCCATTTTCAAATTTCCAGCAAATCCATTCAATACAAAACAAGTTAGGTTTGAAGGTCCACTGTCCCCTAAAAAGGATTTTATGTCCTATTCTTTTCATTTTTTTGTTACCTTTTGACTGGTATTCTCTTGCTCTATCTATGTTTCTTCCTTTTAATACGACAATAAAGTGGCGTTATACGAAAAAAGAGAATATCACACGATTTGTAAAAATCAATTTACATGAAAGTTACACACCAGTTGACTGAGCCAGCGTCTTACCGAACGCTTGAACACTGCTTGAACGTTTTAAACACTAAGAGTTGTGGTATGTTATTTAGTATCCGTAGAGTAGATGGAGATCGAACTTTCTCCGTATGGAAAAGATATGATTGTGATTTTTTTTCGTTATATTTACCAATGACGACTGGTGTCCAATACAAGAGCCCCTTTTAGGACTTCCAAATGACATCCTACTTCAACTCCATGAATCTATGCTTTTAGCTATAATTGGGTGCATATGTACAATTATCTGAATCTTTTAGGAACTACTTCCAATAATTCGTTACATATCACGTGGTATTTACGGCGGACATTGAACTAAATTTGTTTTATTCTGTCTCTGCTTCTCTGAAGGATAACGAATTTTTAACAATTTTATATTATTTTCCGTCGCTTTTTATGCAAAGAATGATAAACAAGTAAACTTAAGAGATTTTGTAGCACATAAAACTTTTCCCAGTTTACAGGGATAAACACAAGATTATTCGAAATAAAGGTATTTCCAGTGAGTGCAAACTATAAAATATATTTACCTTATTTCAAAAACAAGGAAAAATAAATTATTTTCGTTCAAGGAATAATTGATTGCATCAGATAGGGTAAGTGATTATAAAACCATTTTTTAAATTTTTGCTTACCGTAATATTCTGAGCATTTGAATCATTTCCTTTGGTGAGCTGCCGTACTCCAGCTAATGCTTTATAATTCTTGGGATCATCCCCTCTGAAAGATGAAAATAGTTACTTAAACTATTGTATTTAATTCCGAAATTATAATTTCAGTAACAAAAAATATTTTTCCGTGACAAAAAAATTTTATTCTTTGATTCTTTTCAAACGCCCTTTATTCTTTATATATATATATTTTTTCTTTCTGCTAATGCAGTGAGCTTTTTATAAGAATATACATTTTTCTGACGAGGAACAGCTTAAAAACTACGAGAAAGATACTTTATGGACGAACATATTTTTGATTATCAAATCGAATAGGAAAGTTAAAAGATAAAAAAATCTAGTTTGTTTGAAGTATGTAGCCATATTTGTAAATATTCAGAGACTTATTAACCTATGTCCAGGAACATATATTAGTTGATGTATAATACATATAAGTACATAAACGTTCATTATATCGAAGTTGCTGAAAAGAATAGAATGTTAAAAATAAAGCCCTCATAACTAGTTTTACGACAGCTTACATTAACAAACGAATTCGACTGAGGATTGGAAATTGCAAGTTAATTGCAAAGATTCGGAGTTCGTTTTATAACTGAAGCTCAGGATTAATCATATCAACTAAAATAGGCATATCATTCAAAATACAAAATACGGCAGAGGGTTGGTATTAATGGCCTTGTTGTTGTTGTTGGTTATTATGCCCTGTGATACGGTCCTGCCCTGGTATTCCAGACCAGGACCATATAGTCTGGCGGGCGTAGGGGTGTGTTCCGGTTTATCCGGTTTATTTCGGGGTCCGATTTATTCAGCTACCACCTCAACGTCCGTCTTAGCTAGTATCCACCTCAATTTTGACTAAGCACCCCCAGGGACGACATCTAGGGGGGGGGGGTCGTACCCTCTTCAACCGTCTCTGACCTCATCTAGGGACTTCCCGGTATACGGTTTTAAAGGGCATCACATCCGGCCTATACACAGACGTATTAAATGGCGGTTGTCGGGATTCGATCCGAGCACCTTCACCACCGAAATCCGACGTGCTACCACTAGGCTACCTAGAGCCCAACAAAGGTCTTTACCACGTTTACAGGCCATGGTGTTTTAACAAAGCTTTCGATCGTCTATTTATGTTTTTTCCACAAGCTGAAGGGAGAAATATTGACCATGATTCGGTAACCCCTGGCCCGATATCGACCAGATTTATTTTAATACCATTATTACTTGCGCCAAACTTGTAGAAAACATAGCTTCTGAATATCCACAATAAAAAAAATAATGGTTACTAGTTTCGAAATAACTCTTATAGTAATACTTGAGGTAGCTGAATTCTCGAATTTTCCACTAGGGGATTATTTGCGACCTGCCCGCAGAAACAATCACACGTAATGCTACTACACTAAGACTGACGAAGAGATAATAGTGGTTTGTTCAAATATTTATATGGATCGCAACTGGACGCCACTTTTATTATTTATCCTATTAAGAACTTGTGTATTCCTGTTCAGACACTTCCTTTAATTTGTTTTTGCAGACTTCAAGGGTAAATTTGTACAGACTGGTCGGGTGCCGTTTTTGTTGCGTTGATTAACAGACAAACGAATTCAGACATATAGAAATCCAGCGTATCAGCAGCCTCCGAGCAGGTTAAAATCGATAAATTTGGAAGAGGGAAAATAATTTCAATTGCGTAATTTCTTTATATATTGACTGGTGACTGACAAACCCAGTCATCCCAGGCCCAAATTTATAGGGAAAGTCGGCACATTAAATTTCAACAAGGATATCTGTTTCGCATGTTGTAGAATAATCTGTTTCGCATGTTGTAGAATAATCTGTTTCGCATGTTGTAGAATAATCTGTTAGAGTATTACTATGGTACTGATAACGATAGTATTGATAATAGTAACGATTATGATAATAAATTGCTTTTGGGTATTAAGTACAACTTACAATTGGATGCAATGTGCAGCTGTGACAATCCAGTTCTCATCGATCACGGCTCCCCCGCAGGCATGTATGAAGATATTTCCAAGATTCAATTTCAACGAAATCTGTAAAAGTACAAAAAATTCTAAATCACAGCCCCTTATCAACGGCGTGTTTATTTCGCTTACTCCTAAATGAAAAATGTAAACACTTAGGATACACACACACACACACACACACACCCACACACATATATATATATATATATATATATATATGTGTGTGTGTGTGTGTGTGTGTGTGTGTGTGTGTGTCAGAACTTAAGTTGGGAAGGGAATAATCAATGTAAATTTAATGGGGCTTCGAGATTAAATTATTTTCATGCCGCGGGAAAAGCCAAAGTAATTCAGATTTCCAGACGCGCGAAAATAATAGTTGGTTTTTTTCCCGACTTTGAGAGTGACTTTCGATTCGCAATGAAAGGAAATTAGGTAGAGAGAATTATTTTTAGAATCAAGTACAGGAGTTAGACACGAGGAGACCTTCGGGAGTCTTTTTTGGGGCTCTGCGCATGGCAGAGCGCGGGAGAAATTTATTGGGGTCGGACGTGTGTTCGCCGTGTTCTCCAAAATGTAAATGGCGAACATTTAAATTGGATGAACAATGGATCAGTGGTCGTGTTCGAAGGGAGAAATAAACTGGAATAACTCAAACTGATGCCTGTTCAATGTTTACTGAATTACTTCTTGCTACACCACCGGATAACCATGACTGCCATAATTTGTAATATGACGGGTGTAATAATACGCTCGACATATATATATATATATATATATATATATATAACATATATATATATATATATATATATATATATATATATATATATATATATATATATATATATATATATATGTATATAAATAACACAACAAGGTGCCAGAAAAACTGGGATATTTTTATAATATCTGATGGTTCCACTTTTGGATCGTAGGAGTACAGGAATCGGACGGGGTATTGACTTGTTGAGGTTTTTAAGGAAGTCTGTAGACAATGGACACCATTCCTCATGAGTAGTGGTCCCCAATTCTACAGTATTCCTAAGTCGGATTTCTACGTCAAATGGAGCATTGCATGGCATTCCAATTATGTTCAACAATACTGAGATCTGGGGGACAAGGACATTCCATATTCCAAAAATCGTATGACTGTTCCTCAAACCTTATTTGGTGGCTGTGGATGTGTGCGGAGAATATGTACATGTATGAGAGGTCCCAATTCAGTCCAGCACATCACACACTATACCATTACTAAGGTTCACCAGCTTCTACAGTCCCTTGTTGCCATGCTGGATTCATTGATTCATGGCAATTTCTTCACAAGCGAGCTTTGTCATCTGTCCGATTCAGTTAGAAACGAGATGCGCGAGACCATGCTAATCATTTCCAGTATTCTTTTGTTCCTGAGCCCATACGAGGATAAGAACTCTGTGTCGTGAGAAAAGCAATGATACTCGGGCTGGGCGTCGGTTTTTAACCCGCGAGCACTCGCGCCCAATTTCGAACACGAGAACTCGCTCCGGGTATCTCGTACCCTAGTTCATTTCTGCTATTTAAATATCAATTGATATTATTTATATGCAAACCTTACGTAACTAAAGAACATAAAATAATAATGAATTAAAGATTTTTAGTGAATTTTAATAATACATTTTTTATAGACAATTTTTACAAACTACATATTGATGTTCTACACAGAGACATTTTTCCCATTTTTGGCACATAAACTTTGTTTTTCTGTCCTTATTACTTGGGAAAATTTAACATCGTTTATGTTTTGTCTTGAGTTTTTTTGCAGGCATTTCACTATTAGGGATTTTCAGTTCCAGTGAAGTGCTTGAATAAGTTGTTTGTGTTTGAGGCACTATTATAGTATTTAGCATGTTGCTATCGAAGAGAACATGCCATGTATCTACGGGAGAAGCGACATCTCTTGAATAGTGTGTATTACCTGGAAGCTTGCTAATTACGTTCCTTGAAGGCTTCCTTACATTTTGCAGGTATTTTTTCTTCAGCCAATTTGTTATTTTATCTTTACCAATATAAAAATCGTCTGTTGACAGTGAACTTTTATCTTCAGTTTCTGTCTCAATTTCAGTTGAAGAATCGTCATTGCTACAGTATTTTCCATCGTCAGAGGCATCATTCTCTAAGGATAAATATTCATCATCACTAGAAACAGTCTCTAAAAAGTGTCGCAATTGTTTCATTTCCTCGTCGTAATTCAAAAAGCGCGCCATGATGCACTAAACTGACAGAAAAAAGTAAAGATTTGACTGACGCGAGGACTTGCACGGGTATGACATACCCCCCCCTTGAAATATTTTTCTCAAACCTATTTTTAGAGCAGAACTAGTTTTTACCCTGCTGAAAGAATGTGATATTGAATACAGCTACACGAAATTTTAACCTAATCCGATAAGAAGATAACAAAAACATTGAATAAAAATGGATTGGGCATGTCATACCCGGGCCGAGTTCTCGCGGGTTAAAGCCCATATCCTTTCAGTGAACGTTGTAAAGTATTCATCCTGAGGCTAGTAGAATACCCAGTATTGAATTGTGACGTTACTTGCGGCAATCATGCACGCCTTTCTCTTGAAATGATCTTAGTTGTCATCGTTCACGATCATCCAGAGTTTTTCAACTGCCCCATCGGTGCTGTAGGTTCGTTGTTTTATTTTAATCCATCTATTGAAAGTACACCCTTGAAATGATCTACCGTAAAATCCTAAACATTTCCGTACCTCCGAAATGCCATAACCCATCTCACGAGCACCATCGATGGTTTCTCTCTGATGCTCGCATAAATCATGATCACCTACCATGCTCACAGCGCAATCGACTGCCACAGATGTATGCCTCTTTATATAAGGTGCGTGAGGACGAAACCGTTGGCGAGGAACTGTTTTCCAACGTGTTTCGAATGGGATTGGGTATATGAGTTATTCTGGCCCTTCAGTGTGTGTGTATATATACAGTGAAACGTCCCCATAACTGCCAGTAAAAATTCAGAAAACAGTGACCATTTTGAGAGGGGTGGTCGTCGAATAGGGGTGTCAGGCTATAGAAGTTTCACTGTATTTGTATACATATATATATACTCGTGTATATATATATATATATATATATATATATATATATATATATATATATATATATATATATATATGAAACGAATTTCAAACCTTTTCCGTCATTAACTTATCGCAACAGAACATTATCCCTCATTAAAATTTGACCTAGGAATAACCAAAGTAATCTACTAGTTTCCCCTTAAGCAAGCCACGCGCCTACAGGTTATATAAGATTGTTCGAGAAACATGATGCAACGTCATCCGAGTTGGCGTGATTGGGGTAAGGTGTCACGTTTTAGCCAATTGGAAATTCAGAGCGCCTGTACTCAAGGGCGTTAAACTAGAGTTTCACACGTCTTCTGTGTCTGATTTCCATCGCTGCAACATGTAGTTTTTCGCTGAGGGTTTTGGCCATTATATGTTGCTCCGGCAGGCTCCGGATTGTTCTGAAAGTGGTATCCTGTTATAATATGTCCAAATGTGAAATTCTGAAATAATTACAGTCTGTGCCATGGGAGTCGTGGTAAATAAAAAGACTTTATAACCAGCTAACTGCAGTATCATGTTTTCTTGCCTCTCCCTTCCTTTCGAGTGTCAAACTTAGTCTACTCTCCATTGCCTGTTTCCCATCAAACCAGCCATGACTTGAGCCAGATTCGAAATGCTATGAACTTTTCGCCCTGTTGAGCTTCGCCCCGTCAAGGATTTCACAAAGAATCGGCATCGCCCAGCCTTAGCTATTATATATATATATATACACAGTTGGCTCTCTGTTTAACGACGCTCTACTTAACGATATCTCCCAGTCCCGGCCCCTCTGACGTTATGGGAAATGTTACTTTTTCACAAATTCTGTTTAAGGACGATCTCTACTTAAGGACGATTTTTTACGGTCCCTTGAAAGTCGTTAAACAGAGAGCCAACTGTATATATATATATATATATATATATATATATATATATATATATATATATATATATATATATATATATATATATATATATATATATATATATATATATATATATATATATATATATATATATATATATATATATATATATATATGAAACGATGGTCTCGACGGGAAGGGATTTCGAAGAGATTCAGGTAGTCGCAGCAGGCGAATGGAGAGGAAATAGGCCGGAGGGGCTCAGATATCACCTTTCAGGCAGAATCCAGTTTCGTGGAAGGAAAGTCGTTATACTTGATGAGAATCGCGGACGGCAATCACAGAAAGAGTGTCTGCCCATGAAAACAGGAGCCTTTCGATCATAACACAATCTTTATTTCTTGTAATTTCTGCTGGACATCTTTCATTTTTAAAAACTGGGCAACACATTGATATTTTTTCGTTCATTATTCAGTTCGCAATAGCTACCCTGCCGGAGCATCACATACCAGACAAAGGGACGTAGCGCGCTAGAGAGACATGTTTTCGGTTCGGTGGCAGACAAACAAAAGAGACGGAGAACGCTATCTGCCGAGGAGGTGCGGCCGCGTAAAAACTTTTAATTAGCTAGTTGAAAACTTCTGACCTCGCACGTCATATGAGTTGATTCGCATAGGACGATCTTCGAATTTTCTGGAACATTACGTCACACTGCTTTTAAAACAACTTTAGCTTTTACACGTGTACTAGAGAAAAATCTAATCGGTTCCTTTGGTTATCTTTAGATCCGAATTTGGATTAAGGGGCGATACTTTATTGAGATAAAATGGAAGAATTTCGAATAGGCGTTTAATTAATGAAAGTGAAATGATATTGTTTCATATATATATATATACACTCTTAGAAAAAATAAAAAAACGGTGCATCAGGAAGGAGTTATCCGATTGGACGAAAATCAGTAGATGTGATGTACATGTACAGAAAAACAAATGATTACAATTTGAGAAAAATTGGATTATTTATTCAAGACAAAGATTTTCAAAAAGTGAAAATGTCAATAACGCGTTGGTCCACCTCTGACACTTATTCAAGTAGTTATTCGACTTGACATTGATTGATATTGGTGGCGGATATCCTCTTGCGGGATATCATGCCAAATTCTGTCCAATTGGGTTTTATATCGTCAAAATCCTGAGCTGGTTGGAGGGCCAGCCCATAATGCTCCAAACGTGCTCAATGGGGGAGAGATCCGGCGAACTTGCTGGCCGAGGTAGCGTTGGGCAAGCACGAAGACGAGCAGTTGGAACTCTCGCCGTGTGCGAGCAGCCATTATCTTGCTGAAATGTAAGCTCAGGATGGCGTAATATGAAGGGCAACATAACGAGGCGTAGAATATCGTTGACGTACCGCTGTGCTGTAAGGGTGCCGTGAATGACAACCAAAGGGGTCCTGCTATGAAATGAAATGGCACCCCATACTATTACTCCTGGTTGTAGGCCCGTATGGCGGAAGACAGTCAGCTTCGTATCCCACCGCTGGCCGGGGCGTCTCCAGACACGTATTCGCTGGTCATCGGGGCTCAATTCAGTGGCGTAGCGAGAGCGGAGCAAGGGGGTCTATCATGGCCTGGTCGCCACTCGCAGAGGGGCGCCAAATGGTCCCCAAGACCATTGGATTATTTGGTCTCAAAGACCATACGGGGCGCCAAAAAGTGTTATGCCCCGGGCGCCAATTATGCTCGCTACGCCACTGGCTCAATTCCAAGCGAGACTCATCATTGAAGACAATTCTACTCCAGTCAGTGACACTCCAGGTTGAATGTGCCCGACACCACTGAGAACGGTCTTGTCGGTGTGCAGAGGTCTATGATAGTCGGAGTAAGGGGCTCCCTGAGTTCAGGCCCCTTTTTCTGAGCCGCCTATGAATGGTCCTTGCGATCACTGAAGTACTAGGCCCTCGTACGGTTGATGATAATGATGAACCTGGGGCTGAGAGTGCTGCTCTGACGATTGCTCGGTCCTCAAGTTGAGTCATTTCTATAGGCTGACCGCTTCCTTGTTGACGCTGCGTTCGGACAGGGTTCACCCATTCCTGCCAACATCTTCTAATAGTGGCATCGGTCCTATTCAAATGTCGAGCGATTCGCCGTTTAGACCAACAAGTTTCTTTTATTCCAACTACACGTCCTCTGTCAAATGCTGATATCTGCGCATATTGCTCCCTCACTTGTATGCAAGGCATAGTTACTGTCTATCTGAGTAACCATTCCTAAACAAGGAATGAAATTCGCAAAGAACTTTTGACCTGGAATCGAAATTTCTCATCTTTAATATCCTGCCAGCTGTGCAGTTAAAATGCGCTGTAACGTCACATGCTGATTCATTGGCCACCAAACTTTAAAATTTTGAATTTTCCGTCGAATCCTGTATCCATATCAATTTGTGTCCGATTTGCATTACCCCTTCTTGATGGGTTGTTTTTATGTCTAAGAATATATATATATATATATATATATATACACACAGTCGAACCTCCATATATTGAAGTAGCAAAATGCGGAAAAAAATTCGATATATAGAAATTTCGATATATAGAATTGATCTTAGTTTTATCATAATTTTCCAAAACGTTAAAATTAAAGCTAATTTTCGTACACGAAACTCCATTTCTAATTTATATGCGAATCACATTAAATGAAAGTTAATAACTAAAAAATGAATTAATATGAAAGATTTATTGAGTACTATATGCCTTTAAAAAAACAATAATCCAGACAGTGGTTACAGTGATCACAGTTACATTCTTAAAAAAAAAAAAATACGAATATCTTACTGAACAGCCAGTTTTGCGGAAAGTTCATCAGAGAAATGCTCGCATTTATTCAGTCCACTAAAACTTCATCAGGGACATTTTTCGCGAATCGAAGTCCACGAAGTATTGTTTCAAACGCATATAGAGATTTTTATTCTAAAAACTGAGATTTTATTCTAAAGTGGAATAAAATCTCTCAATTTGTCTTGAAAAAAAATTTCGATATATAGAGATTTTTTCGATATATAGAAACAGATTTTCTATGTAATGAACATGGAGATTTGCTAAGAGTTCGATATATATATATATATATTTCGATATATATTTCGATATGGGGAATTTCGATATATGGAGGTTCGACTATATATATATATATATATATATATATATATATGTGTGTGTGCGCAACACTTCTGATGGCCTTAATATGTTTCTTGTTTGACTGTAAACAATAGAAAGGACTTCTGATGAGCAGAGTTACATAAGTTGGTCACTCACCATCCACGGATACTCTTTGTTGAGCGTGTCCCATCCCCCAATTACTCTGTCTGGGTCGGAAGTCTGCAGCACGACGCTTGTCCCACAGCCTAGTAGAGAGCGAAGAAAAAATTTTTACCGAAGGCATTAATTAACTTAGGGGTAATCTGTAACTTAGGAGTAATTATACTGTTTTGGTGGTAACTCTGTCCCCCAAATATTCTCAGAGGCAAAATGCTTCATCCTCACTATTCGACAGTGTGGCTTTGGGGGGAGTTGATCATCGAGTTATTTGACAGAGGGACAAGAAAGAAATTCTTACAGATAACATTAATAAACTTACTCGCAGTCTAACGAAATTTTAAAAAGTTTGGTAGCTTAGGAGTATTGAATTATGGAATGGATTTGAAGTTCTACAAACTGGATTGATGTAATTCTCAGAGGTTTCAAAAAATGAGGTTAAAAAAAAAGAAATTATTTTTTATTGCCTGAGTAATAAATTTCTTTATAAAATGGTTATGTATTTTAACTACTCCCTTAATTATTAATTTTACTTGACCGAAATCCGTCTCAATCTTATCCGTAATTATAATTTTGATATAAGATATTTTCTGATAGTAAATAACTTACCTCCAGCGTATCTGCACAGACAGAAATAACTAAGAAATGCAAAAACTTTCCTATGGAAAAAAGTGTTAAATTGTTATTTTAAAATCAACATTAAGTTAAATTTTCTTGTGTAAATAAAGTTCAAAGTAATTCTATGATAAAATAACTTACCGATGCATCTTGAATGGAGTCAGAAGAACATCAAATTGTCAGAAGCGTCTGTTTTCTAATGGTAAATAATAGTGATTAAATTAATAGCAACGATACCGTTATAGTACTTGTCATACATTTCTGTTCTTAATAAGATACATTAATGGGGCTTGTGGCGGTCCAGTGGTACAGCGCGCTCGTTTTCGGTGCCGAGGGTGCTCGGATCGAATCCTAGCGTCGCGCCACGAAAAGTGCCTCTGTTCGTGTCGTCCCTTAATAGGGGGTAATCCTGTCCGCCAATATGGTGCCCCCACAATAAAATGGGCAGTGAAATTGCGGCGTAGTATGGGCGAATGTCTCACGACAAGTGCCTACGCATTGAAAAAAAAAAAAGATACATCAATGAGTAATTTTTTATTTTTTGATCTTATCTATTTCCTCTTCTCCTGTCAAAACGCTGATGAGACAATGCGATCTGAATTGAAGCAATAATTTCAGGAGGGGAAAGATGAAATTGTTATTTCCCTTGAGATCGCGGAAGATTCTTTTTGGCAGTCGGTAAATTCTCAGTCGGACATCTGAAAAGGGTGGTTACATGTTCTGGAAAATCTAAAATAAAAAACTCATAAATGGCTTTACTACTCTCGTTTGACATAATGTTCTAATTAAAAATGAACTTATGCTTCATAGTGGTTAGAAATCATAGAACAAAACACTGATTATACGGTGAGCCAAGTCTTTGCTTGGTGTACTTAGCAGATTTTATTTGCAGTTAAAGGAAAGCAAAAAGAAAACCAAGTGACGTCCATCCTGCAAATGACAAAATGGCAATGTGAATAGGCACACCAAAGGAGACCAACATTCATTTCCTAGAAACGGAAGCAAGTCTTTTGAGACTTTTATCATTTTGTCATCAGTACTCGCTAAAGTAATCATTTATGATTTTACCATGTTTTAATTAACTAGCTTTCTTGCTTGTTTGTTTATGTGTTTGTCCAGTACAAATCTTGCAATCGAGTTTTAACTAACTTCCCGACTAGCTAGACATTTGAAACTTTTAGAATAGCTCAGAACACGATGAGAATGCATTCTTTTAATACTTTTAGCCTAAAGAATCCGCAAGGTGGCGCTGTGATCGAATTCAATGCTTGCACTTTTGCGTAACGGCGTTTGATGATTTTGAAAACAGAATACATGTGAATTTAGTTTGGTTACAAAAATATTGTGCGAAAAATTAAAAAAATATATAAAAATTAAAGTTTATAAAATTTGTGGATAGTGTAAACGACTAAAAAGTGATTAAAATTAAATAAAAGAAAGTGAAAACGAATAATTATGTGAAGGTTTGTGCAATTAAGACAGAATTGTCAAGTTTATATGATTCAACAGAAAATTTAAAAACGTAGTATATAAAAAGTTCTTTTTATCTTGTAATTATTATTCCTTCAACTGGGCAGTCTTGTTACCGTTAATCTTTTAATCCACTGTATGGCGTCCTTTAATATTATTTGGGTCCCAAAATATTAATAAGGAAAATCATATATAATCAACCAATTATTCCCTAGATAAAGGTTATTTTTTTTTCAACAAACATATATAAGTCTAAGAAGAGTTCGCTAATATTAATATTCTAAATATTTAACCCGATTTCTAAGGTTGCGAATCGCCCAAGTTGTCCTTAGCCCAAAGACAATGCAAAATACGATCTTAGTCCCAACACGGCCTAATGTCACCAGACGTCAATGATCTGTTTTAATTTCATGCAATAGATTATCGGTGAACTCACGTATAAAAATTTAAACTTATTTACATGTTTTTATTAACTCGCTTTCTTGTTTGTTTGTTTGTGTGTGTGTTTGTTCAGTACAAATCTTGCAATCGATTTTCAACTAACTTCCCGACTAGCTAAACATTTGAAACTTTTAGAATAGCTCAGAACACGATGACAATGCATTATTTTAATACTTTTAGCCATCTTTAAGCAGAGTTTAATCATTCTCATTTAATTTGTTTTGTAGACTGGTGCAGCCATCTATCAACTGGGACGGGACCGAAAAGTTAAATGCAAGTTAACTTCCAATTAACTTCATTTTCTTTCAAGTTGATGGGATAATTTATAAAAAAAAATTTGTTTAAGTATTTATTAATACATAGAATTGTCAAGTTTATATGATTCAACAGAAAATTTAAGAACAGGGTATATAAAAAGTTCTTTTTATCTTGTAATTATTTCTATACTCAAATCCTGCAGAGAAGAAATGAAAATAGTAAACATCGTATATTGGCAAAACTGGTCAATTTTTATAATTTTTCTTTTGTTACTGCAGTTATATGCACCTCATAAAGTACACTGATTTAAGTGTAAATCTAGTTCAAAACCTATTGTTTACATACATATGAATCGATGGTTTTGTGTACACATGCTGCTTGCTCATACTCTATACTGTTCGGTAACTAAATTTTAAAATGTTTGAAAGTCTTACTATTTATCTGACTCCAAATATTTCCCCTTGAGAAGATATGCGATGTTTTAGCAAAAATCTATCAACTACAATACGTGTTCACGCCCGCGCAATGGACGTTTTGGCACTGCTTCCGGAGCGGTACGAATCCTAGGTGATGAAAATTTTCACGAATCACAGAGCTTGACGAAATAACCACGTAATGTGACAAACCAATCACAGTCATATCAACAATCTTGGCACCAACGGAGGAACAATACGCTCCGGATACAATATAAAGAAGGCCGAATTACGCTATACTACAGAGTTCGGTTAATTAACAATACAAGGTCCACCTCCATTTGGCGACTTTTTGCGCCATCTACTTCACGCCAATGCCAGTTCTCTCTCGAAAGTTAGATTAACATCCATAAACTTCCTTCTAGTACTTATATATTTGTCTTCGAGTAAATCCTTTTGGATTCGCTCTTTTTCTAGTAATAGAGCTCACGGATTCTGAACCTTATCTCTCTATCCAATCACTTTTCTTCCTCCTCTCTCCTTGCCAATTGAAAACCAGCTTACAGACAGCCATTGACTCCACCCCCATCAGCGAATCAACTCGAGGATCCTGGAGGCAGAGACTTGGCTCGTGCCAGAGACTTGGCTCGTTTCCGGGTTTGCTAGAATGGGAATTCAAAACACTGTGTCGTACCTCTTCCTTCCGTACTGCGGAAAGCCAAGTAACGCAGTATTCTCCTTATTCCAAGCGATTATCGCCAAGAAATTTCGAACGGAGAATAAAAAGGGGTTAACAGAAAATAAAACAAGAAGCATTTGGTGACAATACAACTGTTTTGGCGAAAATTATCAAATCCTGCTGGACTGTGTATTTGGGTTAGAGTCCTATTGAACATTTTTGCTGATCGAATCTCTCTATTCTAAAAAAAAAAAGTAACTCCCGCCGCCGCTGCACAGTTATTCACCTAATACAAGCTAGGTGGACAAAAGTCAATTCAAAGAATCGATTAATTGATGATTCCAGGACAATATCAACACCCCATTGGTCATAATTTGTGGTAATAATTATGTCAAACATTCCAGAGCGATAAGTGGTTAAAGTGAAGTGATAAGGTAATTCGATTCATGCAAACAATTTAGTTGCAATTTTGCAGTGCTTTCAATTACATCTAACAAGATTTGAAGGGAAGAATATTACTATTGCCGCGATTGATTTTACTTTAGAGCGTAAGTACTTTCTTACTTCATTTAAAATTTGATTCAAATGAGTGATAATATGTGCTATAATAGGTTTTGAAAAACTACGAAAAAATTGTAATTTTTGTTTCGTTTTTCATTTTTTATCGTATACAGTTTTTTGTATCCACATGTATCCAGGCTAATTTTTTAATATTGTATAGCGACAATCCTAATCTGTACAATGATATAAAATTGAGTACCACATCTTTCCCTATTTTTTTTCAGATCTTGTATGCTGTCTTTCAAAAATGGATTTTTTTGAAGAATAGCGGAAACATAACATAGTAGAACGAAATTCGCGTCTGATAGACTTTATTATGCGAAAATTTAGTGTTACGGATGTGACTCCTAATTCCCAGAGGGATTTACAGTTAAAAATTTCAAGTTTTTCGTCAAAATTCTCTGAAAAGTGGTATGCAGCCAATATGATGATGGACCGTTTTTTTAAATTAAAAATAAAAGTTGGTTAGACGGTGCAGATATAGAATTTAACATAAGTATACATGAACCCTGTGCTTCCTTATAATCTGGAGGACGTCGGCCTCAAGGTCGGCCCAAAAAGAACTTTGAAGATTTGTATTTCAAAACCATAAACGTAGGGTTGAAGAGTTAGTGCGATCGCGATGTGCCAGTTGACCACAGCTGCTGAAGTACCAAATCGTTTGTCGGGTCGCAGAAACGTAGCTACTTTGATTAGAAAAAGTTCGGAATCTTCAGATAAAAGGAAATCTGGTGATGTTATTTGTGGTGGCAGACAGTTGAACAGTGACGAGGCATTAGCTTATTACGTAAACTCTAAATGTCCCAGCCAGTCTTATAAACAGACGCGAAAGTGGTCATTGAAAGCGGGCCATCAAGTGTTCCCATTTAATCATAGTCTATGTAAGTGTAAATAGTTGTGTTACCCTTCAGATGAACGAATACATATTTGCTGAATATACTTTCGATAAAGTCCGATCCTGTAATCAACTCACTCAAAGAAGTTCCTAGAAAGAGAACCGAGAAATTACCGGTGGAACTTCTGAATTTAATCGACCTGCCTTATATACCAACACAACAGGTAGCAAGTGATGTTCATCCGTGTGACGATGAAGGTTACTTAGTACCTGATTCGTCTGATTGTGAGATAGATAATGAATCATATGATGATAATTATTAGTCTTCAGTATTATATGCTAATTAAATTTTCTGTTGTTTATTTCTACACTGCTGGCCACCCAAATTGCAACACCAAGAAAGACAAGAGATATCACAACAAAATTTATTTTGTAGATAACATGTTGACCAAGTATCAAATGATTAAATTTATAGACTTCTGTGAAGTGTGGTTCCTGCCAAAATCAGTAGCCAGAGTAGCCGCCATTGTTGGAGATCACCGCTGCCACACGCTTCGACATTGATTCAAAGAGACTTTGGATGAGTTCTTGCGGTACAGCAGACCAAGCAGCTTCCACACGTTGCCAAAGTTGATCTGCTGTGGCAGTTGGGGATGGAATCTGGGTCAATCGTAGAGCAACCATGGACCACATGTTTTCTATCGGCGAAAGATCCGGAGAGCGAGGCGGCCAGGTAAGCAATTCAATCTGGCGATTGACGAAGAACCGTTGGACAATGCGTGCCACGTGTGGTCGCGCATTATCCTGTTGAAATATGGCTGTGGGCAAGCCCTGAAGGTAAGGAAGGACAACTGGCTCCAACACCTCGAAGATGTAGCGCTGGCTGTTTAAAGTACCGGCAATGCGTACTAGAGGTGTGCGAGAGTGATATCCAATACCACCCCATACCATAATACCCGGTGCAGGACCAGTTTGGCGGTGCATAACGCAGCTGTTCAGCATCCTCTCTTCACGGTGTCTCCAGACTCGAATGCGACCATCGTGGTGTTGCAGACAGAAGCGTGACTCGTCAGTAAAGACAATTTCATTCCATTCTGCCATCCACATCCTTCTGTCATCGCACCATTGGCGGCGGAGACGTCTGTGGTTCTGCGTCAAGGGTAGACAAAGTAATGGACGTCTTGCGGACAGACCAGTCTGCTGTAAACGGCGTCGAATGGTACTCGCAGACACTGGATGATGCGTTACAGACTGCATGTGTTGTGCTATGGTTCGTGATGTGACTGAGCGATCCGTCACTTCCATGCGCACAATTTGCCTGTCATCACGTGAAGTGGTGCGCTGAGGTGGATGCGATCGAACACGCCGGTCCGTCGTACCCTCCTGCATCCCACGATCACATATCCGCATTACAGTTGTTTGGTTTCATCCAACACGACTACCGATTTCCCTGAAAGATAATACGCAATCTCGGTAGGCCACTATCCTTCCTCTGTCGAACTCGGTAACTTGATCAAAAGATGATCGCTGTTTTCGACGAGGCATAATTGATCGTTTTTTTGAAAAAATCACAAGAAAAACACAATTGTCGAACTTGAAATCGTCGAAATCTCCAAGCCTTAAACAGCGCTTTGAAGTGGCGCCACAGGCGCACGTGATGTGCGTCTGCGCTGAAATTCTGATCATTTGCATATCTCACCTCCATGTTGCTAATACATGTTGTAAATTTCATGTTATTTGCATGTTTCCTTCATGGTGTTGCATTTACAGTGGCCAGCAGTGTATAATCTAAATTATAAGTAGTATGAGTAAATTTTATAATATAATTTATGTTGCGTTAATTTATGTACATAATTTTCTAACAATAGCGATTTTTTTAAATACATTTTTTATTCCGTACTTAAGGGGGGGTCCAGGACACAATATTCTTCAAATTTTCGAAAAAAAAAATTATTGCATTAAGTATTTTTCTGTTCTTTTCCGCTTAAAATGACGCTTAAATCATGCTTCTATCTTAATTAGAACAGAAGATATTATTTTTTTTGTTTTGTAACATTCTAATAGCAGCCAATCTTTGCTTAAACCTAAATGCGTTTTGGTGCATGATGGGGTTTATCCCCATTTCTCGTCTTTAAATTGTTATAAGTCAGGAACCGTTAAAGATAAATAGTTCAAACTTGGAACATGTCTTTTTCAATTATTTTACTTTAATTTTGATTCAGAAAATTTGAAAAAATATGAAAAAAATGGATTTAAAAATATGATTTTTTAAAAATCAGTTACATATTTTTTTTTGAAGTTTTTACTCTAAATATTTTTAATTTTTTAAAAATTAATATTTTAAAATATGCTGAATCAAGATTAAAACTTATATAATTCTGTTTAATTAAATGAAAAATTTTGAAATTCGACAAATAATATTTCGAGTTATAGTGATTTTAAATTACCCCCCCCCCCCATTTTTTATTTAACATTTAAAAAATTTTTTAAACTTTACGAGAAATTTTTTGATTTGATTTTGTTTACAAATTATATAGTTAACCATGACAAAAAATTCAAAATTTTAACTCAAATAAATTTTTTTTTAAATGTGCCCCTTAAGTTTTTTATTATAAATATTCCCCAAGCTTCTAAATTATCAAAAAATGCGTAATTATTTAATAAACCAACAAAATATTATTCATTATAACCAGAGCAATCAAATCATAGAATAAAATGTTTTTGTCCACCTAGCTTGTATTAGGCGAATCACTGTGCGCTGTCAAAAGCTTGTCACGCTATCTCCTCTGAAACCGCTGGGGGTATGGGGTCGAGACCGATACCAATAGATGCAGAAAAATGTGGGGAACGAAGTAAGAGATGTCTCATCTACGTCGGACTTTTAAGTTTTTTTTTTATTTGATGTTTTGTGGGAAAATATTGACTTTTTCATCTTCAGATTACGATAACTCGCCAAAAATTAATCGTAGAATTTTGATCTTTTTACAATCTAAGACTACAGATATTTCTCTTTCAAACTAGACCTCATTTGCTTAAAAATATTTTACAACAGACTAATATTTTCATCAAAAAATGAAACACAGTTTTTCAAGAAAGATCGCCCCCTATCTGGATGTAATGTCGATGCTCCTCGAGTTTTTATCTTACAAAGAAAATATTTACATCATTTGGAAGTTGAAAGCTTTCTTATTCATATAAACCTCATTTCAAGTCTCTATCTTAAAATATTGATTTTTTATTGAATTTTAAAGTTGATAATTCAACAGTGAGGAAACGCCCTTCGCATAAGGGTGACAACAGTAAATGGATGGCAGCTGTTACATTGCCCGAGAATTACCCTATGTATCTCGCTATTAGATATCAGCGTGACGATGTAACCAAGCAGTCACGAGAATTGAATTGTTGCCAGTTTTTAAAAAATAAACTAATAATATAACTGCTAAAATGTATTAAGGATGTTGAAACTTCAAATTAGAAAAAAAACTAAATTTAAGTGCTGAAAATGAGCAAATTATTGCAATTTTAGGACAACTTCCGGTTTGATTTTGAATCAAACGGTATGTTTTATAATGGCTAGAAAATGTCTTCTAAATCACGTAGAGAAAAAAGAAAAACAGTTTTGGAAAGAGGAAGGTCCAAAGTATAAGAAACACAAATAAAAAAAATTCGACCAATTGTCGAAAATCAATGTTTTCAAAGTAGTCGGTCACGTTAATATCACATTGCAATAACAAATATTTTTTTACGAGTATGCCTTATTAGGGGCCTTTTACGAGTAAAATATTCCATTTTAAGCCTTATTAAGCCGTTTTACGAGTAAGCCTTATTAGGGGCCGAAGGCCCCGTACGAAAGGCGAGAATAGCGAGTCTAGGGGCGAAGCCCCTAGTAAATCTAAAAAAATTAACCTACTTTTCGTTTCTGCCTAAGGATTTTGGATACTGTAGAGTTACACTGAAGTGCCACTGAATTAGGGATACCTACCTAGTAACGAGTTGGGCCTTCTCTGGCCTTGATAACGGCTGCCACACGACGAGGCATAGATTCAACAAGTTTCTGGAAACGTTCCACGGGAATGGCTTGCCAAATATTGGCTGTCCAAATTTGGCTTGCCAAATATTGGCTTGCCAAATAAAGCTGTCCATAATTCAGTAAGGTTCTTTGTTGCAGTGTGATGGCCTTTCACGCCTTGTTCCAAAACATCCCAAGTTCCAGCCAGGCATGCAGGATCTATGGCTTCATGAACCTGACGCCATATTCTCAGCCTTCCGTCGGCGTTAAGTAGTCGGAATCGAGACTCATCACTCCATGCTACTCGTTTCCAGTCCTCTACACTCCAGTCTCTGCGCTCTCTTGCCCAGGCAAGACGTGCAGCCAGATGGCGAGTATAGAGCAATGGTACTCTCGTAGGTCGACGGCTCTCGAAATCCATACGGTGAAGCTAGCGTTGCACAGTCCGTTTACTGACTGTACGACTGGCACCGTCATTAAACTGGGTGGTAATTTTAGCTAATGTTTGGCTTCGCTGGCTACGCACAATACGCCTGAGCCGTCTCTCACCACGCACTGTCAAGGATAATTGTCCTTTGCAGTTTGCCCGATCGCTAGTTTTTTTCCACCATCCATGTATTCTTGGTATACTCTTGACACTGTCGACCTTGAAAATCCTAGCTGTCTGACGATTTCAGAAATTGAATGGCCCATGCGTCGCGCACCTACGATTTGTCCGCGATCGAAGGCGTTTAAATCAGGCAGTTTACCCATACTGGCAATTCCAATAACTAATTCAGACCAACCACAGTACGTGCTATATATGCAGTTACCACAGCGCCCTCACTTGCACATACATGATGCGCAGCGCTACACAATTTTCATAGGTTTTTCTATCCCTAATTCAGTGGCACTTCAGTGTAGTTTCGTTTGAGGTTTGGAGAGAATACTGTATTAAAAATTATATGGTTCATATTTTATGACATTAAGTTTACACAAAACTTACAGTAAGAGAAGAAGAATTCATTTATACACTTATACTGAAAAATTGGAATATACGAGCATGATCATTCTAGTCTATCGCTCTGAGAATTTTCTTTTATTCAGTTCATTTCTTTAATATTGAATCTCAGAATAACCAATTTATGCTTAGAAAGCGGCTCATAGGACATAAATCGAGATCTGCCTGACAAATCCATATAAAACTTGCTGACCGATCAAAATACTTTGTAAACTGATTATCACTTCAAATTACCTAACGAAATGCAGCAAACTAGCCGAAAGAATTTTTTACGTGTCCACCATTCTACCTCCCATGTGTCAAACGGCGCCGAGAGGTCTCTTGTATACATAAATAAAAATAAATAAATAATTAAATAAGTATATGTTTGTTTACGAGTTGAGTTCGGTTGATAAAAGATGTATGAAATGTTTTGGGGGTTGGTACTAAAAAAATAATTTAGAATAGAAATAATTTTATGCAAGGCGAAGGGGTTCTTTTAATGGCCCCATCTAGTGGCCATAAGTGAAAAAAAAACAATTTTTGAACTATGGATAGATTTAGGAATGGCCTTTAGTTTCCGAGGACGTTACTTGATCATTCTTAGGTTATTTTCAAAAATGACTAGTAGAGCGGTTACATCAAGCTTTATTTACAACAGAAACTATATACATTAAGTAAAAGATTGAAAACGATGAGCGCCTACGGTACAGGCCCCTCATGTAAACGTATCTGCACGCCAGAGAGACAAGAGGCGAAATGCAGACATAAGTACGCCAACCTTGGCGGCGGCTGAACTCTATCGCAGCCTTAGGCGACAAACGGGTAATAAGCATTGAATATCCGAACAAATGCCCCCTTTTTGTTCACACTAAATTGTAGAATTATAGAATATGAAAATACATATCAAAAGGAATAACATTTGAAAATTAAAAAAAATGCAAGTTAGAACACAGTTTAACATAAAGAAAAAACTTAAGATAAAAGTATAAGATATATAACACTAAACAATAGTTAATCCTATCAAGTTTCAACAATTTTTATGCTTAATAGAAATCAAGCCTTTCGTGAGAATATCTGCAGACATACTATCAGAGCGTACATAACTACTACGAATTTCACCCTTTTCAAAAATTACACACCTAAAATGATATCTAATGTCAATATGCTTTGTTTTAGCATGAAAAACATGATTTTTCACAAGTTTTTGAGCAGATTGGTTGTCACAAAAAATAATGGTTTGTTCATCAACAAGTTAAGTTGAGAGTTCTTTCAGGAAACGACTCATGTAAACAGCTTCCTTCGTAGCATTGGGCAGAGCCATGTATTCAGCTTCTGTAGCTGATAAAGCAACCGATCTTTGTTTCCTTGATTTGCACGACACAGCAGCTCCTCCAAATATGAAAACCAATCCAGTAAATGATTTTCTGTCGTTAACATCTGAAGCCCAATCAGCATCGACGAAAACTGTAGAAGCTT
This sequence comes from Dolomedes plantarius, assembly GCA_907164885.2. Lineage (NCBI taxonomy): Eukaryota > Metazoa > Arthropoda > Arachnida > Araneae > Dolomedidae > Dolomedes > Dolomedes plantarius. The sequence continues at coordinate 197,391,442 of OU015496.1, read as the reverse complement.
TTCCATTAGGATGGAACAGGAGACAATGGTGTTTGGTTCCTTTCAAATACCTCAGTATCTTTTTTGCAGCTTTCCAATGAGCTTTGATAGGGTTATTAACAAAATGACTCAAAAATATTCACAGCGGGGGTGATATCAGGTCTTGTTGCCACAGAAAGATACACCAGTGAACCAATTAAAGAGCGATAAGGAATTTGTTTGCTTTTCACATATTTCTTCATCATTTTTTGGGCTCATTTCCTTGGAGAGTTTAACACTGCTATCAATAGGAATGGAAACAGATTTTGCATCTTGCATGTTGTAAGAATTCAACAAGTCCTCAATGTACTTTCTTTGATGCATCTAAACACTATTTTTGTTTTGCATAAATTCAATGTCCAAACAATAATGCAATTTCCCAGATCCTTCATTTTAAAAGAAGCTGCTCACTTGTTTCGAACAGAATCGTAATTCTTCATAGTTGGTGAGAACTATCAGATCATGAACATACACAAGAAAAATGGTTTCAACAGTTAAAGTCTTTAGATGATAAACACATTTATGAGCATTTAGACATGAAAAACCAAGAGATTGTAATTTATCATCTAGCTTTTTATACCACAGGTGACCTGATTATTTCAGTACATAAAGTGAATGCTGTAGTAAACACATTTTATCATCATCTTCACTTTGAAATCCTTCAGGAATTTCCATATAAATTTCCTCCTCTAAATCACCATTGGTATATGCCATGACGAAATCTAGATGATAGGCACACAGTCTATTCTCGACAGCATAAGCAACAGCAGTCCTTATAGAACTTAGTCTAGAAACAGGAGCAAAAGTCTCATTGAAGTCGTCTCCAGGCTGTTGAGCACACACCTTGGAAACGAGACGACCTTTCCGTTTCTCTACGGTTCCATCAGCCTTGTATTTGGTTTGAAGAGCCCAACGACATCCAATAATTTTCTTATTTGATGGCCGCTGTACTAATTTCCATGCTCCATTTTTAACTAGGGCTTCATATTCGTCTTTCATGGCTGTCTTCCGGTCGCTGGCATTATTTCCATTTAATGCTTCGTCCACAGAAAAATGCGTGTCACCTTCTTGAACTAAATTGGGATCTTCATTATCATTGACATTTTTGTAATGATATTCTTTTCTCGGTCTTCCTGGCAATCCAGTCTTTATTTTCTTAGGGCGACCAGGCCCCCTATTAGACTGCAGGGTAAAGTCCCTTCTCTCTTCATCCCTCTCAGGATAAGCTTCAGTATTCAGCTCTTCATCGCCACTTTGCTCATCAGGAAATTCCTCTTTTTCTAAAGATTCTAGCCTTTTATATGGCTCCTTATTTTTATTTATTTCTGGAAAGAAAATTTCTAGTTGATCATCCTCATAATTAGAGCAATTTTAGAACTGGTCGATGAACTTGACATCTCTGCTGACGAAGAATTGACGTGATTCAGGATCCCAGAGTCTATAAGCTTTAGCTTCATCAGAATATCCAATAAAAACGCACTCTTTCGAGCGATAGTCAAATTTTCCTCTTTGCGGTTTCTTGTTCAGAGCAAATGCTTTCTGACCTAAAGTAGTACATAAATGTTTTACACTTGGCTTTCTGCTAATAAACATTTCATGGAGTTTTCACTTCTTTCAAGCTCCGAGTAGATGAACGATTTCTGATGTAGACCGAAGTGTTTACTGCTTCGGCCCAGAATTTATTAGGCAAATTAGCTTGAATCAGCGAAAGCTCGTCAGAGAAATTTGGGTGTGGTTAACCCTTTTCACAAAATCCGTTTTGCTCAGGACTATAAGGCGCCGTTCGCACTCATCTAATTCCCATTAATATCAAATCGTTATTGAATTCATTCCCCATATATTCTAGACCAGGGGTGTCCAACCTTTAAGCTTTCTTGGGCCACATTGAAAGAAGACGAATTATTTTGGACACATAAAACTATTCCTAACATTAAAAATAGTTGATGAGTAAAACAATATAATATATAGTTAACATATTTATTTCCTTATAAATTTTATTTATGATTATGAAGATAACTATAGGAGTCATAAAATTAATGTCATACGTGGCATTGAATTTGAGAAACGACGCATCAGTATTTGGGTCATTTGAAGTGGCTGAAAGAAGGTTGAGCAATTCTCAGGGAGCTCAAGGTGCTCATCCGATATTTTGGTTTTAATTTGACTCTTAGTGGGCTTCACTCTTGAAAATAGTTGTTCTCAGATGTACGTGCTTCCAAACAATAATGTCAGGAATAACGCATGACTATGCAGTGAGGGGTATTTATCTTTGGGCAGGTAGGATTCATGAAAGTCCAACAAAGGAGCTTGATTGAGTTTCTCTTTAAGTTGGATGTCAAATTGCAACTCTGTGCCTTCCATTTGAAAATTTGCTGGCAGCATATCTATATACACTGTAAATGGAGTAGCAAAGATGCAAAACAATTGTTTATTTTTCCAAAAGTTCTGAAATTGATTTTTAAATTCTTGTACTAAATCGGAAAGCAAGGCTGCGTATTTTTTTTACCATTTTCAGAATTATGCTTGATCAGCGTCTCGAAATGCAAAAAATTGTGAACATTTACATGGGCTTGCCATAATTTCAATATCATTTGGAATGCGTTTATGGTTTGAAACCTTATACCAATAAGTTGGTTTTTATCCTGAAGACGGGTGTTTAAGTCATTTAAATGGGCAGTCAAATCTATCAAAAATGCTAAATCTACAAGCCAGATGTCATCATCAAGTTTCAATGTCATAAGCAATTTGATTTCATCAAGTAGGCAATAAAATCTTTTTAACATTTGCCCTCAATTGAACCACCTTATTTCTTTTATTGAACAACCTTATTAAGTATACGATATAGCCATACTCAGCATACTAGCTTTTAAGAAATTTCTGAAACTAGTGATGATTCATTCCCCGAGTCCTTATAAAATTCACCATTTTGACGACGATTTGCATAACATGGTCCATGTTTCAGCTCTTCCGCATAAATTGTTCTGGTGCGTTATGCAATGGTACTTCATCAAACTAGAATTTTCAACAGCAATGGCATCATTTTCTATTAATCTTACAAGTCCCCTTTTTTGCCTATCATAAGAAAGAATTTTTCTCCTATACGCGGGTGGGTGGAGGGAAGGGAACTTCTCGCCGGCGAGAGGGGAAGGTAAAGGATTTTTGTTCTGCCTGCAACTGTTTGTAGAACGTGGGATACGTAACCATAAAATTGAAATACCTTCATTCGTTGTTTTTTAGTGTTTTTATTCTCTGACGATGATTGCTGAAGGGAGCGGGTCCCTAAACCGACCCGCATACTAAACCGTCCGTATATTAATGAAATAGCCGGGTGAAGTATTAATGAACTAGCTCGGCTAGTTCATTAATATACGGACGCAAGTCTGCGCGAAATGACACAACATTGAAAAAAATCAATGGTTGAAATTAAAAAAAATTTAAATATTTATCTTCAAGCTAGAAACATTTGATAACCATATTTTTAAAGAAGAAAGTGTATTTAAATCACAGAAAAAATTTCATATTCCTGAATGAATTATTTTCGTAACTACTGATGATTGAAAACAGGGATATCTTTACTGATTATCTTAGCTTTTAAAAGGTAGCTGACCCCTTATATGCCTTTTTCAGCCATGAAGATATTTAAAAGAGTTTACGGGATTCGAACTGTGCACCCTCAGCCCGAAGATCAAGGATCTACCAATAGGCTACCTCGTACCTAAAACTAGGATTTATTTATGGGACTGCATTAGAAGATATGAAATCTAGTTAACTATTACAGAAAGTGCAAACTCTGGCAACACTGACGGGATATCAGACAAATTTCTAAAAACATCGTTTCTTCAAAAAATGTCACATTCTGGGAAAAATATTCTCTACTCAGTGATGAGATTATTGTAAAGCTCGCTGTGATGGTATATTGTAATGCATGAAGATCAGATTTCGTAAATGCGACCTTAACAAGAACTGTATTTCTCTAGCAGTCGTGTTTCTCTACATGAGTACTCATGTGATATTGCAGTCAATTAAAATAATAGATTCTAAGAAAACGGTACTAGACAAGAAATATTCTAACCTCAACTTCCAAAACAAAATATCCATCAAATTAATAAACAGCCGCAATTTTACCCGGGTTGAATTTACTATAAGCAGATGAGATCATCCAAATTGAAAATACGAAACAACAACTTCAAAAAATATTTCTAGTTCAATTTCTTTTCGTACACATTTAATTGAGAATTTAGAAATCAAAGGAGAGACATAAACAAAACGCAAACATCATATTACTTTCAACAGCATTACGTTCTCAATAGACTGCCAGCAACTATATTTTATGTTCTAAACTTTTGCCTGAATTAAAATAAAAAAGTTTCTTGTGGTTACAGTGTTTGTCAATCAAGCAATATTTTTCGCTCGTGAAACAACCATTTACAACAACTCTATTTATGATTTACGAATGCGTATTTCTTCTTTTTTTAAAAATATTAAAAATATAAATTTCACTCGAAGTTCTCGACCTCTAAAGAAAAGTTTGGTTCTATACAATCGTGAACGCAGAAAATCAGAGATACCTTCCATCATGCGGGTATGCACTGTTACTTACATTTTATGTTTGGTGTAAAGTGATTTCCCGAAAAATACAAACCACCTTTTGTTTTGAAAAGCTAAGACTCGGAAAACATTCATCAGCAGTAGATTTAACGGCAAACTATGTTGCAGAAATAAATCAAGTTTATCATAGATTTGGTCTATTTGCCAAGAAGAAGAAAAAACGGGTTTGCGTTTCCTGGTTGAGAGTGGGGCAAACGTACGTCTTATACCTAAAAACGGAAAACTAAAATTCATTAGTTACTATAAATTATACGCATAATATGTAACCGAAATCGACACATATAAAGTGGAAATTCTTACTCTTTATTTCGGATTAAGTCGTGATTTTCAATTGTCTTTATTTTTGCGAAATTAATAACTACGCTAAATTAAGACTACGGGCTTCGCCCCTAGGCTCGCTACGCTCGATTTTCGTACGGGGCCTTCGACCCCTAATAAGGCTTACTCGTAAAAAGGCTTAATAAGGCTTAGAAGGGAATATTTTACTCGTAAAATGCCCCTAATAAGGCTTACTCGTAAAAAATATTTGTTATTGCAATGTGATATTAACGTGACCGACTACGTTGAAAACATCGATTTTCGACAATAGGTCGAATTTGTTTTATTTGTGTTTCTTATACTTTAGACATTCCTCTTTCCAAAACTGTTTTTCTTTTTTCTCTACGTGATTTAGAAATTTTATAACCATTATAAAACATATAGTTTGATTCAAAATGAAACCGGAAGTAGAACTTCGTAACCGGAAGTTGTTCTAAAATTGCAATAATTTGCTCATTTTCAGCACTTATATTTTATTTTTTTTCTAATTTGAAGTTTCAATAATGTTTTTGCGACATCCTTAATACATTTTGGCCAATAGCGAGATACATGGGGGTGATTCTCGGGCAATGTAACAGCTTCCATCCATTTACTGTTGTCACCCTTAATGCGAAGGGCGTTTCATTACTGTTGAATTATCAGCTTTAAAATTCAATTAAAAATCAAAATTTTAAGATAGAGACTTGAAATGAGGTTTATAGGAATAAGAAAGCTTCCAGATGATGTAAATATTTTCTTTGTAAGATAAGAACTCGAGCAGCATCGAAATTACATCCACATAGGGGACGATCTTTCTTGAAAAACTGTGTTTCATTTTTTGATGAAAATATTAGTCTTTTTTAAAATGTTCTTAAACAAATGAGGTCTAGTTTGAAAGAGAAATGTCTGTTATCTTAGATTGTAAAAATATCAAAATTCTACGATCATTTTTTGACGAGTTATCATAATCTGAAGATGAAAAAGTCAATATTTTCCCACAAAACATAAAATAAAAAAACTTAAAGTCCGACGAAGATGAGACGTGGCTAACTTTGGTCCCCCCATTTTTCTGCATCCAATGGTATCGCTCTCGACCCCATACCCCCAACGGTTTCGGAGGAGATAGCGTGATAAGCTTTTGACAGCGGCGGCAGCTGGAGTTACCTTTTTTTTTTAAATAGAGAGATATTTTTGATGCATCAGATTTTCTTATTAAACTTCTTTTATCAACGGATATTAAGCATAAAAAATTCATAATGCAACAAACCTTGAAGTCCATAGTAAAGTCGTATCAGTATTAAGTAACAGTGTAAAACCGATGCATAGCTCATTAAAATATTCAGATTTCTTTTTAGTGTAACCAAATATAACTAAACCTAATATTCTGATATCTAAATTTAAGCCCAATGCGAAACACCATAGTGCAACTAGAGGACCAACTATCTATACCAAAACTAGAACGTTTTACCGTAAAAGATTTGGAATAGCAAAAACAAGAATTAAAATTTATGCTGGACAATAACATCTTTCATTCATCATATGGAAAATAGTCTCGAACTGTGGTCCATTGTGGGAAAGGACGGCGGTGCTTTCCGTCAATGTGTGGACTATGGATAACCGAACCAGATTGTTTTCCCATTCCGAGAATTGAAGATTTTCAACATATATTTTATCAAACACTAAAACGTTTTCCAAAATTTACCTCTTAAGGGAATAAGGGACTTTAAACCTCGTTTTTTCAAAATTTTCTATTCTTCACTCTATACACAAAATGAGAATGATTAATATTCTTTTCTACAACATTGAAGGCACTTGGATTTCATAAATAAGTATTTTGTGGAAGAACAGGACCTGTTTTTCAAAAAATTCTTCAAAAATGTAGGCATTTTTCAAAAGGCTCAACGCGCATTCATTCTCTTCTGATTTCTTCCAAATTTCTCAGGATTGTTAATGGAAGTGTTTGTCACAAAACTGTGCATCGTTCTGTGAAACCACGAATATTTTTCAATTTTATAGACCGTGTTAGAAAGCTAAAACATAAAAAAATAACAGGCAGATTTAAAAGAAAACAACTTATTTACGGCTTGAGATTCATACGAAAAATCAGTGCACAATTATTTTGTTTATATATATACGGCAAATTAATATTAAAAAATTTTTAAGATTTTAAAATGGATTGGAATACACAGGGAACATTTTGAAAAATGATAGCATTTTTGAATTTTTTTTTTTTTTTTTTGAAAAATAGGCCTTTTCAGCCAAAAATTACTTAATTGGAATTCTAAGGGTCTTCAATGTAGTAAAAAATAATACAAATTATTCTCATTTGTGTATAGAGTTAAAAATTGAAAATTAAAGAAATAGATGCCGAAGGTCAGTTGTCCCCTTAAGTGGGATTACGTTCCTCAATAACGGTCTTATGGAGAGGAAGAAATTGTCCTGCCTCGCGAATTATAATTTTGGCAGCGCGCCAAACCAGGTAGCAGTAAACAGTTAAGCAGTAAAGTACGAAAATGCATCGGAAAAAAAAAGAAACAAGTAATATATAAAAAAAATTTTTAAAGTCAATTCCTACTTAGGTCAACAAAGAGAAATTTGAGCGTGAACTAATAGTAGGAATTGAAAAAAAGGATTGCCTGCCAGAACCTTGCCTACTGTGCAAGATTAGGAGGGGGGGGAAAGAGAGAGAAAAAGTTTGTCAGGTTAGGGATTCGATCCCGCAACCTACAGGACGGGAGGAGCCCGCGATGCCGCAGTGTTACCGTTTACACAGTAAGAAGAGGGAAATTACTATTCAAGAGCAAGAGACGCTCTAGGTCTAAAACTAAAATTGATTAATTAAATTTAATTAATGAATTAATATTTGAAAAAACTGCATTAACATCAAGTGTCATCCACTACAAGTTTAAAAAAATGTATTTGAACTTGAGTGGATGAATAAAAAGTACTTTTATTAACGATTGAAAATTTGAACAAGATATATATAGAGAGAGTGTGAACTAATAGTAGGAATTGAAAAAATAGACGTAAGCAAACGATAGGTAATCCTACGTTGATAACCCGCGGTGTTTCGTTAGAGGAGATTACCTGAAATAGTTTTTAAGACTTACTTTCAAATTGTAGTGCCAGAAGAATATAAGCCAAAATTAAGAATTATCACTCAGTTTCGATTTAATGAATTCAATGTGAGAAGGTTTGGACCCTGATATGCTCCGGCAACGTCACGTCAACGTCCGTCTGCTTACGTCATTTCGGAGGTTTTTTAATGAAGTATTCTACGGCTTAGACTCGATGGGCCCTTCAATATTCGAAAAGGGGACGTTTGGTTTTAATTTCAATAGAAAAAAATTTTAAAATGTTTTTATTATAGTGGTGTAAGTCAGTAAGTCAAGTGGTGTAAGTCAAAAGAGTTTTATATCAAAAACTACAAAAAATTCCACCATAAATTGAACAAATTATAATTCCTAATAATTATTATAATATTTCAAATAATGACTATTTGCAATTCCACTATAAATTGAACGCGGAGATTATATTTTTGCCCTCACATGAAAAGAGTTAAAAATGTGACTTACACCACTTTGCCTTTCACCGCCTCATATCTTGATAACACTGCATACCTTAAAGTAATGATTTATGTACATTCAAATGTAAAATTGATTTTCTTACCCCCGCACTTCGTACCACAACCGCACACCAAACTTTGGATCAGGGAATTACCGAACCATCCATGCTAGAATACCAACGACGTGTACTATGTTTTCTGGCTTCTAACCTTGAAAATGAGGGGTGCGTAACAGATATTATAAAAGCTATTATTATCACCATAATCAACTTTAACGAGGCAGGAAGTCGAGCAGACAACAATTGTTAAACGTAACTGCATTTCTCAACTTAAGAGGATAACGTCTCTATTGGTGGAATCCATGAACAATGAAATTCTAGAAAATGCTTCAAAACACAAAGTCGGTCTTGATAAAGACAGGGCGATTGGCTATTGCATAACATGTAATAGCCTTGTTACATGTTAGGTAATAACGAAGTGTGCAAGAAGACTTGGAAAATCGATGGCAAAAGAATTAAGGAAGTAGAACAACTTATCCCCTAAATTAAATAGATTTAAATTAATTAATATGTATTATCTGATCTGTTTACAAATATTTTTAGAAGATTTATCACTATTGTATAGTCTTTTGTGACACCCTCTTCCGTGAGACGTCAATTGGAGCTAGTGAATAGCGATTCAAAATGAGACAAAAAAGATCTAAATACGATTATCTTAGATGAAGGTCTTGTACCACATAGAAAAATTAAAAATGTACTAGTTGGTACCAGTCAAAACATGACAGCTAGATAGTAAATAAATGTACTAATACACAAATTATACTCAACACATCATTTCCAAATGTAGAAAATCATAAAAATGTGCAGAAAAAATTAATGTGTTTAAGCAGCCTCGTGCTTAGTATCTAAAGCCAGATTTAAAAATGTCACTGAGCATGCGCAGAAAGCAATTTTTAAAAATTGTTAATTATCGCTCATTAAACAATTTCCATCAGGTGTAATCTTATATTTCACAAACATAATTATCATAAAAATGGCAGAGAGAGATCTAGAGACTCCTCGAAATAAACGTGTTTATCATTAAAACATGTCACTGAGCATGCGCAGAGACAGTGAGTTTCTAAAGACAGATTTAAACATGCCATTGAGCATGCGCAGAAATCAATTTTTAATTGTAAATTATCACTCATTAATAGAAATTGCGGTTACAAAAACCAAATTTGACAAATCTACAGATTACTGTCTTTCGTTTAAGACCAAAATGAAGTAAACTGACGCAGTAGTTTTCTCTCACGGACTGCCCAAAAAGTCGGCTTAGCAACTTGGCTCTAGTCTCCCTTTCTGTCTACTTAAAAAAGATAAAGGAGCTAAAAAAATGTTTTAAAGGCTTGAGTAATAGATATTATAACAACACTTGAATCTGACAGGTAACATAGGAAAACTTTTTTAGAATTCCCTTGTAAACAATTTCCTTTAAACATGTTACGAGTGGATTAAACACTTCAAAGTGAAAAGTTATAGTTAAGGCTCACGCATAACATGACACTAATAAAGTAATACTTCTGGGGAATTCTCCCTACTGCACTTTGAGAAATTCACACTATAGAAACGTAAAATATGGATTTCTGTTAGATTTTTCCCCAAATATAACATGCATTTTAATTATTTTTCATTACACAGAAAAATCAGAATTCTTTCGTTATATATTAAAGAAGTTAAAGTCAGATATCACCTAAAGAGAAATAACAGAATATACAAATAAAAACAAAGTTATAGGTAATGTCTTACCTTTTTTCTCTGTAGTTTTCTAGCCTGCATCGTTTACATGGGGGTTCCATTACAACTTGTGATGTCCACGATTATTACAACCACTCGAAGAATTTTCACAAACATATAATTATCTAAGCACTAGGATACACAGTCTGCACGAGAATATCACAATAATAAAGTTCAAGTACACCACAAATGTACGTCTTACAAATACACCGTAATAGCAAAATCCTTATTAAAATCTGGAATATCCGAAGCATGTGAAAATGCCCCCGTGTTCAGTCTTATTCAAGTATTCCGTGAATTCAAACTCCGTATTCCTGAAATTATAAGAAAAAATTGATACCTTATCAGTAAGGGAAATGAAATTTTGTTGCATAATTGTGAATATGTAAAGAAGCAAAATGTCACTCAGTGGAATTATGAAGAAAATGTTTCACTGGATAATAAATATAATGCATATATAACGTCTGACTAAATGAAAGAAGTAATTGGATGAAATCCTTTACAAATTTAAACAAGACAATTAGATGTAATGAATCTCATTTAACCAAATGAATGCTTTAAATAAATCACAAATTCGATAATTTTATTTAGTTTAGTTGAAATGTTGTAATGAAACGTACGAGAGATATTCAACGATCACACTATTTTAAGTCACTATAAGTACTGTTAATGCCCCAACTGATGTGGGCTCAATTAATGTACGCCGCAACCTGTGTGTGGTGTGGCTGTTCGCGTTCCCCCACGCCGAACTGAAAACGGATATTATATGTGTGTGTGGATAAATGGCGACCAGAGTGATCGCTCAGCTCAGTGCTGTATTTAAAATAAATATTTCTTGTGTGTGAAATTCGTGTACAGTCCACTTCTTATAAAATGTGTTTTTGTGAGTTAATTATATAAATAAGTACTAATCAAAAGATAGATTTTGAAAAACCAGTTATTTAATAACAAATATTACGTAAACTGAAATCATTGACTGCTGTAACGGTCATTGAAAATTCTAGCGTCTGGGAATAAGATGCCGGGTGGTTGAATATGAATCCATATATTGCACACGTTAAAATTTTCTGTGTACAAAATAATTTTTTAAATTCCCCAGACTCTGATTTGTAAAATCATTGAATATTATTAAAACATACCTTGGATTAAATTCCGAACAAAATTCGATTAGACTCTAGTAAGAAAATCATCCTGATTCAAAGAAATGATAGATTTTAAGTGAAATCAATTGCTTAAATTTAAGAATTGCTAAAAGTCAAATCACTGGGTAAAACAAAAGACTGATTAGATAAATATCTTGTTTGAAATGTATCGGTCGCTGAAGTCATAATCACTCCGATTTAATCAATAGATTGATATAGAAAAGTGAATGGCTTTTTTAAAACAATTATTTAACTGCTGAAACTACTGGTTCAAACAAAGAACCGGCAGGATGAAATAACTTTTCTAACAATATCGTTTACTCAAAATTGTAATAATGGGACATGGAAACTCATATTTAAATATGCATTAGTTAAAAATACATAACTGAAGTAACGATTTACATCGAGAACAAATCAGAGTGAAGGGAAAGAACGGAGATCGTCTGCGATTACATTGCTAACAAGTACATTTATACCCTAAAAAAGTGTGACTATCTATTTGGAATAAGACCTGAATCGCATGTTTAAGTAAACTGTTTAAAATTTAATACCTTTCAGTTTCCGAGCGAAGTTTCTTTATTTTCAAGAAAGAAATTCCTCGAAATTGTTATTTTAGTCCTTATATGTAAAAAAAAGATTTCATCTCACTTCGAATAGACTTTCCTGACAAACATTTATATTCTCTGCGCCGGCGCATATCATAATGTGAAAGATATCTTCGGAGACCGGATTTTCGTTATTCGACAAATTGCACAGATCTGCGGGTACGATTTGAACAACCACCTCCTTCAAAGTGTCGGAAATTTTCCTATCTAGTCTATAAAAATATATCATATCAAACTGTTATGTTATTTAACTCAAAAATATTTTACGGATCATAATGCATCATGGATTCATACAGCATGATAATAGATATGTCAGTATAATAGATGCATTATCATGACGACAAAATCAAACTGTTATAATGATAATATTTATCATTATGATATGATATCACATACTTTTATATAATTATGATGCTATGAAAACAATAATAAAATTCAAAGTAAAAGCATTCTGCTAGAATATGTACAACTGAAGATTCATCCTTTTGTTCTGCATAGTCACGACTTTTCTGTTAAAATCCTTTATTAATAGTCTTTCATTTAGCAGCAGTTTATGATATGTCATTATTTCTAGAAGAATCCATTATCTTTCATAATGGTATGCCAATAATTATAATCCAATGCTGGAAGAAAATGATTGTGAGAGGAGGTTCTTATATCCTCCAAAGTATGTTTCCATAAAACATGTTTTAGTCGCATCTGTAGTTTTCCAATACCCGTATCCATTCAAATATCCATCAAGAATAATCCGCCATTGAATAATACTATAATTCTGAAGGATTATGTGGAAAAGCGAGACATTCTTCAATATATTTAGAACTACTCTTTTCTATTCGAAATTTTTAAATACTGTGGAATCTCGATCGATCATTTTCGAATCCATCGTTTTTCCGTATGTGTCGTTCATTTTATCCAGTCCCAAAGATCATATTGCTTTGTTATGTTTCCGCATCTATAGTTTTCCCGCATTTATCGTTCATTTCAATCGGTCCCATGAAAAACGATAGATCGAGATTCCACTGTAGCATCAATAATTTTTTGTTGAAAAGCATTCTCAGTGGTACGACAATGGATGATAACCCAATGCTAGAAGAAAATGAATACTCGAGGCAATTTTTTTTCTGTTGCAGTTTCCCGAAGACGTTATTATCTCTTATTTTTCTTTATATGGCATCCGCGTGGGACATTTTCGTACAATGACAGTGCAATGCTGAATGAATATGTGAAGTTGTGACATCGTTAAATTTTAAACCTCTGTTTCCTTTGAGCAATTTCTAGTTCTATCCATCATCTTCAATGTATACCTTTCCCAGATGAATTGAATTTTCTGGGGTAAAGCAATTCTGAAAGTATATCGAGATGTAAAAAGACTTTTAGGCTCACATAGCTTCCAGAGTGGAGCGTAGCGTCAGATATAAAAAATTAATCCATCGCAGAACTTTAATCAATGACCACATAAATCGACAAATCAGTCTATTGTCCTGTCAACAATCTCAGACGTATCAGAGTATTGCTATGATGCGCTCCGAAGCAATGTAAACAAGGCTTTATGCTACACGATCTACTGTCTTCTCGAGTAGAATATCATCTCAATAAGAATGTAGATCTAACTATTTTGAAACATTATGCTCAAAAATGGATTTTTAACACAAGGAAGAAATAGGAGAAAATTATAAAGAACAAGAAGTTAAGCTCCTAAACATCAACCTGCTCGCATTTATATGCTGATAAATATTAGCAACAAATATATATACATATCGTATATCCTCGAAAATAGGACAGAGTTTTATATTAATTTTTAATCCAAAAGGCGCATTGGGCTTATTTTTAGGGATTGTGTTAATTTTTATGCACAGAAATTTACATTTATTCATTTACAACCATCTACATTTATTAATATATTCACGTACAAATATTTACATTTATTCAAGTGCAGTCATGTAACCTTCTGCAACATCGTCATAAATCTCCAAACCCCGAATTACGGCCTGAATTTCTTGCAGCTTTATTTCCTGTAGAAACCATTAGTCCTAATATCTCATGTCTAGCAATAGAACTCTCCTTAAATAAACACTTCTTGTCCATGTAGCCTGCTCGTAGTGTATTGGCAATACAGCTGTCAGTGATTTTATCCCATGACTTCTTCGCCTAAGTCCCGATCTCTTGCAGGTTCACAAAGTTTCCACGTTGATTTATCTCCAGTCTATTTTCAATGAAATCATTGATTACCATGCGTAAATGGTCCTTGAATAGATTGCTTATTGCAATATAGAGTCTGGAGGTAGGAAGTCATTCCTGAGGGAACCATTATTTGATTTATTCTTCTTTCTGCAAAGAAATTCTTCATATCTTTAGTGCGGTGAGTGCTGGCTGAATTCCAGACTAGAAGACCTCTTTACACCACATCACAAAACAAGTAACAGCATTAAATGGCCCCACTTCCTTATAACTGCTTGTGTGCACCAGGCGTTTCTTGGTTCCAAGAACATAAATGCCTGAAACACGGTCAATCTTATCTTTCTTGCCCTTAGTGATGGTTAGGGTCGGAGATTTTTTTCCATGAGGACGAATTGCCAAAATACAAATAACACGTATCCTTTCATAACCAGTGGCGGAAAAGTAGATTGACGAGGCACCCCTCTAATCAATTGTAGTTTGAGATCCTTCAACCATAAACACTGCAGTTTCATCCATAGCAATCCTGTTGGAGAGTTGATGTTTTAAAAAGTCAAAGACATCAACTAAAGACTTGAATGCAAGTGCACGTTTAATAACTTCAGGATCTTCTACCTTGAACAGTGTTATCGATCTTCTTAGAGACAGAACATATCGCTGTAGGAAGCCATCCATCCTGTGTTATGATGCTTCAAATTCTTCTGGGGATATATCTAACTGAGGTGCCATTGCAAGGGCAAGTGCTTGAATATCAGCCCCTACGAACAATCAAAGCCTTTACTCTTCTGACAGCAATCCATTCGCAGATGATGTCTTCCAACTCCGGAAATAATGGTTGCAACCTGATCCAAGCTTGCGATTCTTAGCATTACCAGTGTCCACCTGTTGACTGAGATTATCGTACTCAGTCAACAGGTACGCCATTTTCGGACCATTTCGAAATCAAACTTCTTTCCTTTGCTGAAAACTGTAAGATTCTTATCACGAGAGTTCTCTATAATTCGTTTTTTTTTACTGGATAGAATAGCGCTTTCTTTTTGCACTCATCTTGTTTGGGGACAAAATATTATGCCCTTTAAATCTTTATTAAATAAAGCGTTAATTGTAGTCTTACAAAACAAGAGTGGCAACTAAAACCGTTATGAATGATGGACGACACAAAAATGATGAAAAATTGCAAGCAAAAAGTTCAGAAAACGTTTCTTTATTTCACACGAGTACATTGAATACGTCCCTTACAACACACGGCGTATTGAATTATGAAGATTCTAATAAGTCACTACCACGTCCGTTCGTTATCAAGAGCGTACGTGTGTTGTGACTACACTCCGATTGGTCATTCTGCAATAAGACTAGCTTCCGTCTGGCCGTCGAACTTAAGTGGGGCTTATTTTTGAGGTAGGGCTTATATTATGAGTATTTTGAAAAATCCTAGCAAGGCTTATTTTCAGTTTAGGTCTTATTTTCAGGGAAACATGGTATATATATATTGGGTATCGCTTATGAACGTCCATGTCTCAGCCGAGTTTCTAACGTAATATTCCATACCTACCCCAGCGAACCGAAGTTATGGAACCTGGTTATGCTACTGGTTATGCTACCACTATGCGATGTGGACGGAAAGAAAATGTTGTTGACAAATGACTGACAGTGGAAAATCAAGCGAATGTTCTTTGCCTTTGAGTAAACTGCACGAAAGCATGAGAAGACTTTGTTATAAAATAAGTTTCAGAGTATTACACAATCTATCAGAGAACAGGTAAGACTACATTCAATAGTGACCCTACAAAAGCTAATATATCTCCCTCATTTGTTTTCCGAAGAACCTTCGGGATCAATGCCGGAGAGTCGAGGACAGTGGGACAAGGCTTTTGGTCTTATAATATTAAGATCGTGCATGGTTTTTATTTGTTCCACCAAGCTTGAAGGTTTGTAGGGTCATTAGGAATAATTCAATAGTTCAAGTCATTCACTTGGACCTATTAAGTTCAAGAAAATGCACGACTAATATCCATGAAATAATAATTTCTCTAGAAAAGACAAAGAGTAATTCACATTCCTAAGTATGCGCCCAACTTCTGACCGTAGCATATCCCGTTGGATCTTCGTCCGACCTATAGAAACAGATTTTGCATTTTGCTTTTCCAAAAAGGAGCACCGAAATTGATAAACAATGCACGGATATATTCTTATGATATTCTCCTTGAATAACAGTAAACGAAGTTCAAAACGGATATAAAAAGAAATGCTTCCTTATAAGCAAAGCAAAAATGCTTGAAGAGAAAGTCAAGGTGCTTCAGCCGCTTGAGGATGTATAATGGGAGCTACATCCATGGATGTCAATCCATCTACGACCAATGATCCATCGGATCCATTGGTCGAGCCATCTGTTGTAGGATAATTTAGCAATACATGTTAAACTTCAGCGATCAAATGTAAAAACGAACATAGGAATGAAAACAGAGAGTGGTACAAACAAAGAACTCGTCCCGGAAATAATAACGGAGGGAGAAAATAAAGAAAATAGAGCGAAGCTTGTAACCACTTAGCTATTTTGCCGAAACAGAGCTCTGGCAAACGATATCGTCCATTTTCGCTATGTCCGAACGCAGTTCGGGCATGCTTCAAATTTCAGGCACTACCTCACTTTTCCCGAATTTTCATTATGAGGCTTTGTTTAAGTATGTTAATAACAGATTGAAGTACTATACAGTCCAAACTCGAATGTGAAGTTATTCTGAATATTCGTTTGACGCCCTTTGTACATCTGATACAGATATCGTTTCTACGAAATTTCGAAATAGGGACGTAAATTATAATATCATTATATTATTCATATTGAAAAGCATTTTTGCAATAAAAATGGCTTCGTAAATGGATTGTATAAGTAACGATTCTAATGAAAAAGAATGCACTCTGGATACTTCTGGTTCAGAGTCTTATAGCATAGATGATATAATCTGACAGTGTAACGGAAAGTTATTCGGATACAATTATTTCTGTTGCTATACAGTGGTGTTCTCTTGATGCTAGAGCTATTTTGAAACCTGTAACACCAGGATTTCCATTTCAACAGACATCTGGGATGACGTTTATTGTTCAAGATAGTGAAGACCCTTTCGAATATTTTGAAACATTTTTGGATGGAGAATTGATGAAACTTGCATGCACAGAAAGCTATTGATATGCCGCGCAGTTTAAGTCTCAAAATAGAATAAAAAATAATTATCGTTTAAATATATAGTATGAAACTCGTGAGAATGAATTGCGTGTGTATTCTGCCTTTGCCATTCTTCCAGGCATTGTAAAAAATCCAGAAGAAAAATTGTACTGGACTAGTAACGAACTCTTATCTACGCCAATTTTCCGGAAATTGTTGTCTTACTGACAATTCACTTTGATTAGCAAACTTTTGCATTTTTCTGACAATCTGTCTTTTAATATCCAGCTTCTCATCCAAATCTCAAACTCTCAAAAATATGTCCAATTTTGGATTATTTGAACAACAAATTCTGCAGTTCCTATAATTTGGACAGAGAAATCTCAATTGATGAAAGTTTGATGGTATATAAATGCCATTTAGGGGGGGACACAATACGCACCTTTGCTGTACCATGCTTCAAACTGTACCACACAACAGGTAATTTATAAAAGTATTTGACGTAAAAGATGAGACTATTTTATTTCACATGTCAGTATATTTTTTGACAAAATATTTTCCAATCGAAAAATGATTCTTAATGGTCATTAATGTTAAAACGATTTTCTCGCCTTTTTATAATGGTGCAAAAAAAGAAAACATGTAGGTTTTTTTGGTATTGACTGTTTAAAATTTAATTTCCAATAAATTTTTTGATTTGGTAAAAAACTTAGTAAAACTATTTTAGTTCATATTATACTTGCATATAAATGTAAAAAAAAACAAATAAAAACTTGACTTTTTTTTAACTCCATTTTGAAAAAAATAACAGCAGTTATAGGTGGCTAATAGAGGGTGGTGACGTGGACCAATGGGAAAACACTTGCAATGAAGACGGAAAAAGGGGTAATTCAACTGATCGGATCCTGGAGCGGGTTTCAGGAACGAATCAGAATGCGAGAAAACGACCAATGAAACTGCATAATTCAGAGGCCAATTTAAAAATTAGAAACTGGGAGAGTTCAATACGAAAGACGTACAAGAAACGAATTCCAGTCATTAAAAACTGAAGAATTTAATAAAAGTAAATATCAACTTAAATAATTAGGGAGCAGACAAGACACAAAATGAAAAGTTACGGGTGAGAATGGCACAAGTCCGTTTCTTGTTAGCTGAGTCAGTCGTGTAGAATTCAGTAGTGGAATTCTACGTAATAATTTATCTTTAAGAACATGTTTGGATCATGGTGGGCTTAAAAATACTGATCTTGTGTGTGATTATATATTATGTGTATATATATATATATATATATATATATATATATATATATTCTAGTGTAACAATGTTTTTATATATTGATATTTTTTTTAGTTGACATTAAGAGGGCGATGAATCCCCATGCACCCCCAAAACTTCTTGGAAAAACGAAAATTCCTGGAAGACGCGTAGTCAGCATAATGGCGCTCAAAAGAAATCAAAAGCGACGCCATTTTGAAGTTTATGGAAAGACAAATTCGATAGAATATTTCCAAATTCTCTTAGTTTTACCCTCAAATCAAGAGGAAATCAGATTCTTTACACAAAAGGAAATCAGATTCTTCACACATTACTACATATCATAGAAGAAAAAAAATATCAATATATAAAAACATTAAGAAAAACATTGTTACACTAGAATATATATATACACATAATATATAATCACACACAAGATCAGTATTTTTAAGCCCACCATGATCCAAACATGTTCTTAAAGATAAATTATTACGTAGAATTCCACTGCTGAATTTTACAGTAGGGTCATAGTTGGCAATATTTTTAATATGTTCATTTAGTAAATTTTTATGAAAGTTCATTGCAAGAGTTTGGGGATAATTTTGAATAGGGGGGTGATTAATCTCCCTATAAATCATTGCGAAAATACTATGAGGAGTTTGTGATTTGTCTAATGTCCATGCTTTGAGCAATAGCTAGAATTTTAATACAAGAATCCAGAGCATGCTACCAAACTGGCCCAGCGTATGCAAATAAGGATCGAAAGAAAGATTTATAAATGAGCATTTTATTACTAAAGTTTATGTTATTATTTCCGAAAATTATGGGGTAAAGTTGTCTTTTACGAAATTTGTTACGAATGTTTATGATGTGTTGTCTCCAAGCGAGTCTTTTATCTAGAGTTTATCCTAGAATCGTCCTAGGTATTTTACAGTCTTACACCAGGGGAATAACGGTAGAACCGATTTTAATGTTACAATTAGCATAGGTTTTCTCATGCTCAGAAGTGAATATCGTGGTGACTCACTTTTAGGAGGTAATTTTTATTTTCCATTTCTAAAGCCAGATGTTAATAAGGGCAATGTAGTTGTTAATAGCTTTGATAGGTGAACAAGAGTTTCGCTACTCTCAAGGCTTATTAATATCACACCTGTGATTAGTCAAGCACTCCATTTGTAGAAATGTTAAATAGACAAGCGCAACTTATTGTATTAAAAGTAAGCTGCAAGTTCTCTGCATATCACAAAAAAAAGAAATAAAGAAATAAAAAGATAGAAAAAATTAGAAAACCCAAATTTTTCCTGCAGCCGATAGTTTCGCATGACACTTTTAAAGCAGCATAATCATAATAAAAATTAATTGGGATAAAGCAATTACGTTAAAGCTGTTTAATTGCTGAATAGGTACTTTTTGTTTACCAAAATAAAAAATATGTGTAATTTAAAGTGTAATTAACGAAGAAAAAATGAAAAAAATTAAATATCCCTAATTACAGTAATTTAGAAATGAAGAATTTTAGAAATGAAGAATTATAGAATTGAAGAATTATATATATTTAGAAATCAATATTTTTGGGAGCTCTTAGAAAAGAAAGATTAGTCGTGCTTCTGTTGTCACGTCTTGTGCTCAGTAACCGTACTAAGTTAGCATTTTTATATCTTTGTTTTTATGCTCTTTCGTTCATAGTATTAATTGTTGTGTACATAATTGTTGATATGGGGTATTGTGAACATATAAAATGTGAATTGTTATAAGTCCCAGTATGTTGTTAAGATTACTTAAGTCGACTTAGTCGTGCTTTTGTTGCCACGTCTTGTGCTCAGTAACCGTACTAAGTTAGTATTTTTGCATCTTCGTTTTTATGCTCTTTCGTTCATCTGATCTACCAAGCGGGTATATCCAAGTTTTTGTTATGACATATAAAGGTTTTCTGTAAACGTTCGCAGCGGATGGCTGTTAGTATGTAATTGGACATGCAGAAATAAAGTAGGTGTAAGGTGAAGTAATGTAGTGGGAAGTGTGGTGGCTGCAATTGGGAATTTTTTGGAGCTCTATTCACTCCTTCTTTGAGACTTATCGGATTTTGGTGCGTAGTTGTGCCAGGTTTAGTTTACTTTTGTTTGTCACCGAGGACTCCCTGGGCGTGATCGCTGTTGAGCGACTGGCTGTCAATAAAGCAAGGCTTATTGATGGGACGGCGAGGTTCTTGTTTATGAGCTACATGTTTCATTTTAAGGTCAGGGCAGCTATATGATCATTATCTTCAAGATGGTAATATGTTAATACAACCTAAAACATGTAAGGATCAGGATAGGAAGGTAAAAAAATGTTACAACATTCTATGTATTGTACAATAAATTTAATTCCAAAAGTTGGGAAATTAGTAGTTTTTCAAATGGTGGTCTGCTACCTATAACATGTGTGTAAAAAAATATAAAAAATAAATAAAAAACAATCAAAAATAAGGAAAATGCTACATTTTAATTTTATTTGTAAAAGTCGCACACATATAATACAACCTTTTCTGCCCCACACACATTCTGTGTGTGCCCACACTTGACACTGAAAACATTGCACACACTTTTTCCTCTCGTGTCAGCTGACAAAAGTCCTTTACAAAAGATGCAGGCTGCTTAGCTGTGATCAGGGTAATATCCTGGTGGAGAATCCAGGTCGCTGTCAATGTCATCAAACTTGGGTTTACTATGTTCTTCCTCAGAGTCGGAAGGCTGATTCTTGGTAGCCCTCTTTGCACCACTTCCAGTTTGCCAATTTTTAGGTTTAATTTTTTTAGTTTCGTTTTCATGGCTTGTACATCCCTTACAAGCCCTAGAATCAGCGTCTTCTTTGTTTTGTGTCTTCTTTGTTTTGTTGCTGATTTGCACAACGACCGAGTGAACCCGTTCATGTAGGGTATGCCTATCACAAGACATGCCTTTGAGGACTTGCGACCTCATGTGGTCGCAAGTCCGGAATTGAAATAATTACAGAAAATAAAATATCACAACCCAAGCATAATTTTTTTAAAAAATGTATAATTTAAAAACATACTTTTGATTTAGAATAAAAAGGTCAACATTTTTTAAAAAGATATGTGATGGGTGAGAGAAAATGGTCAAAATATGGGCGAGCCCGTTTTTAGACCAACTTTAACCCATTTTTAAACCAGATATCCCTTGATTAATTATCTCAAAATGTAGCTTACTATCTTATTAGTAACGTGGTAACAACAAAGCATGAAATAGTTAAGGATTAAAATGTACAGAAATTATAATACACTTATCTAATAAAGTGTCTGAAAATATGTGATTTTCAGAAAGAATGGTGACTGCTTTATACGCAATCGGTAAAGATGTATCATCTGTTTAATATCTTCTTCCTTACCAAAATGAGATTCTTTGATGACCTCGCTGCCAGATAGCAGAACATCCTTGTATATAATTCAACACCTAGCCCGTTTTTAGACCCTAGCCTATGTTTGGACCTTCTCCTCTACCTATTTATCTATATATATCTATATATCTCTATATATCTATCTATATATCTCTATATATCTATCTCTATATATCTATCTATATATATCTATATATCTATCTATATATCTATATAATCTATCTATATAAAGTTTTATTTTATTTATTTATTTATTTATAATTTTTTTTCGGGGGGAAGTGTTTTTATGTTGCTTCTTTGCAGTAAATTTAAGCGTTTTAATGTTTATTCAAGAATTTATGCTTTTATTCTGCACTCTGCTTTTGAATCTAAAAATTGCCAACGTAATTCATGATTTTGCTGCAAAACAACTTTCCGAAAACTTGCTAATTTATACTATGACGTTAAGACTAAACAGGTTTCTTGAATGAGGGTAATCGTAGAGGTTAAAGATTTCGACAACAGCAAATTTAAAAACAACGTGCTCCCCCAATGCCATATACTGTACAATTTTACGAATTCATATTAGATCAAATATAATTTTGAATCAGTAATAATACCTAATCAATTCATTTTATAGAAACGACTGATTTTTAGTTGATTTTCAGAAAACCGTTAAGTTTATGCAAGAAGCGTGTATTGATATCGATATAATTCATACAGATAATTTACTGTAAACTATGGCACTCTGTAAATAAAGAACCCATTGCGGATTTTTCCAGACCCAGCACTTATTGCTTAGTAGTCTCTGGCTGTGAGATATATTCGGCTGAACGAATGTCCAGTCAGAAAATTTCCATACAACCACTAGAAAACTCTCTGACTCCTCCAATAGCAGAGGGCCTATTCACATAAAATCTTTTTTGAAGAGACTAAATATACATCTACCCACACAAATTTGTAATATTCTCTAATTTCTTTCTCTTTCGACCGTTATTCCAATGCCACAAAGAAGGAAATGAAATTGACACTATTCGTTATTTCCAGTCAACTGAAAACAATCTTGTGTTAAATGATTTTGAATTTCAATCGTTACCACTCCGCAAAGGGAGTTTTAATAACGTTGATTTTTAGGTCGAATTTTTTTTAATAATATTTTAGATCGGAATTTTTTTTTAAATTATTGTTTTGTATTATTGTGTATTTGCAGCTTGTTATTTTGGTAAAGGTTTTTTCATTATTTTTGTGCTGTTAAAAACAGTGAATAATTTTCTTTTAAAATCGTAATGTGGAGTAACTATACTCTGCCGGTTTTTGCTTATGGTAGAATTTCTTGCGAAGATTTAATTAGGGACCATTCAAGTATTACCTAAGAAATAAAAGGGGGTGATCAAGCTTTGCTTATTTTTGCTGACAAGGGGAAAGGGGTGAGGGATCGAAGCAAAGCTTACGTAAGTAAGGAAACATGTACCGAATACAGAGCTCTTCAATTCGCTCCTGACAACACCCCTACCATCATGTACTGAAAATTAGTTGTTTTGTTTTGACTGTTGATGATTAAATATCTTTGCCCTTTTACTTTCAGTAGAATGTACAATAAATTTAATGATCGAAAAAAATCTTTTTGCCTACGATATAGCGACAAGAAATTTGCAAAATCTTACGTAAGCAAACGGGAGGGGGGAGGAATATGGTCATTCCTGCGTACAAGTGCAGCAAAGAGATCTAAAATAACTAAAAATGTGTTTGCGTAATACTTTAACAGCTCTTTGTTAAAACTGGGAGCACGTACGTATGCTTGCATCATCTCTATATATAAAACAGTTCCGTAACTGACTCACTGACATACAACACACAGACCAAACCGCTGGACCTAAAGGGCTGAAATTTTGCATGGCGATTCGTCTTATGGTATAGGGGAGCACTAAGAAAGATTTTTGAAAAATTCTTCTTAGATTTTTTAAAAATTAAATTTTTAAGCTGTTTTTGTAACTTTTTTAAAGTTTGCATTTAAAATAATAACTTGAGGGTTATAAAATTTATATCACGAGAAAGATCATAAAAATTCCTTTAAAATGAAATCTTTTCGAATCTTTACCTCGATTTTCTGATTTGTGGTGAATTTTTAAAGATTCATTTTTAGAATTTAATTTATTAAAGGCCGATCACGTGATTTCTTTTTCTGGTACTTTAAATAAATTTATCGTCACGTGCATAACAACTAAATACACAAAAAAAATTTATTTCTAATGTAGCAGACGATTGGATATTATCCAAAAAAAAAATAAATATCCCTTACGATTTTTTTATAAATATATAAATATATTTCTTTTTTACATCAATTGTATATATTGATCGTCGCATTTATTATAAATATATATATTTTTTTTTGCATTAATTGCATACATTGACCGTTGTATTTAATTTGAATGTACTCCGTAGCAAAGTGCGGGTTTTCAGCTAGTAGAACCATATAAATTATCAGAATACGATAGCTTTTTTGGACAACTTCTTATTCTTATTCCTATATTTTCGTTTGTAACCTTTAAACGTATCGTCCGTTTAGTTTGTTCTCTACCATTATAGGTCAAAGTAAAACAAGTTGTGTCCCTTGTCATGCTACGGATACTTCTCAGTCTTTTACTTCTTTAGGGAGCATAATGTCTTCGAAGTTTCGGCGTCCGACTCAAAAGGATTGGTCGCGTCTCGTCAGATTTTCACACATACACTACCGAGTCTTTCACCTACTCATGACGCTAATCTGGATTCGGAATTCCGTCTCCGTAAAGTTGAAAACAAATAATAAATGTTCACTTACTCTTAAGTCTAGTTAACATAAAATTATACTTTTTTTTTAACAAATGCGTATGAAGTTCAGAAGGACGGGTTTTTAAGACCATCAGATATTTTCCTTTTAAGAAACATAAAGCATGACTTTCAGAATAACTATTGCGTCGCCATAACATTTTCTATCCACTTCATGTAGGAGGAAACTTTAGTATATACACCTGGGTGGTCTTTGTCCCCACAACCTTCTCCAAATGATACTACTCCAATCAAGGTCGACACCCCATCGGAGTCCGTTTGGAAGAGTGGTCCTCCGGAATCCATCTGTAATAGAAAACAAGTGTAAGGGCCTGTTCACATAGGAGTCCGTTGCGTTGCGTTAAGGAAAAGATGACGTTGAGACGAAAATAAACCAATCATAGGACTCCAAACGATTAGCAATGAAATTTTTAACGCCTATGAATGGTTTATTTTCGTCTCAACGTCATCTTTTCCTTAAGGGCCTGTTCACATAGGAGTCCGTTGCGTTGCGTTAAGGAAAAGATGACGTTGAGACGAAAATAAACCAATCATATGCCTCCAAACGATTAGCAATGAAATTTTTAACCCCGATGAATGGTTTATTTTCGTCTCAACGTCATCTTTTCCTTAAGGGCCTGTTCACATAGGAGTCCGTTGCGTTGCGTTAAGGAAAAGATGACGTTGAGACGAAAATAAACCAATCATATGCCTCCAAACGATTAGCAATGAAATTTTTAACCCCGATGATTGGTTTATTTTCGTCTCAACGTCATCTTTTCCTTAACGCAACGCAGCGGACTCCTATGTGAACAGGCCCTAACGCAACGTAACGGACTCCTATGTGAACAGGCCCTAACCAACTAGTTTAAACAGGGCATCATGACGCAAAAACTCTGACTCCTTGGATGGAAACAACCACTAGAGTTCGTGGCGATGCCCTTTGAACTCTTTTTGCTGAGAAGAAGTATTATCAGTTGATCCAATGTTTCCGTGCTTGTAGCAGCATATTTTCGTGTGTTCCTGTATAATTGTTAAATTTGTGTTATACTATAATTAATTGTTATGTCTTCATTAAATTAGTAAAATGTCACTTCGGGTTTCATTATTTATTGCCGGGATTGAGTTTTTTCTCGGGTATTATGTGACTGTTCCGGTGAATGGCCACACAAGTAATATAAAAAAAAAATTAAAGTCAATTCCTACTTAGGTCAACAAAGAAAAATTTGAGTGTGAACTAATAGTAGGAATTAAAAAAAAAGGATTGCCTGCCAGAACCTTGTCTACTGTGCGAGATTAGGAGGGGGGGGGGGGGAAAGACAGAGAAAAAGTTTTCCAGGTTGGAGATTCGATCCCGCAACCTACAGGATGGGAGAAGCCCGCGCTACCGCAGTGCTACCCTTTACACAGTTAAAAGAGGGAAATTACTATTCAAGAACAAGAGACACTCTAGGTCTAAAACTAAAATTGATTAATTAAATTTAATTAATGAATTAATATTTGAAAAAACTGTATTAACATCAAGTGTCATCCACTACAAGTTTTAAAAAATGTATTTGAACTTGAGTGGATGAATAAAAAGTATTTTATTAACGATTGAAAATTTGAACAAGATATATATATAGGGAACTCTCCCTATAATAGTTAGGGAGTTAACTAATAGTCCTACTATTAGTTAACCCCGGTGAACTAATAGTAGGAATTGAAAAAAAAAGACGAAATGAACCCGATTAGGATTCTTAGCGTATATGCAACCACTATACAAATAATTCAGTTATTTATTAGATTTTATTAGAGTATCATATAAATGATCTGTTAATTTTGCATGACCCCTAACTGTGTGGATCATCCATGAATTGGAAAAGATAAATAAGAAACAAAATAAAAACTTTCTAAGAAATGTTAATATGGATGGTAAATGTAGTTTAACTAGAAAGTTCCTTCAGAGGAGAAAAGTTATAATATAGTGATTTCTGCTTATAAGAATCACGTTTGTTATTACTGTTTTTGATTCTTATAAGCGGTTGATTCTTATAGCCGAAATTTAGCTTTTTGGACAGGCATACACACACCTATATATACATATATTAGATAATTTACCATAAAATACTCTTTAATTTACGTTAATTCTTTTATTAAAATCATTTTTTATAATTTTAAAAATACTACATAATTTCTAGACCTATAAGTAGATACACATGATTATATTAAGAGAAGAAAAAAATCCAATATTTGTTACAACATACCTGCTTAACAGTTTTAACATTTCAACTACAGGAAGGGAGCAAGAAAAAGTTTTCTATGGTAGTTTGACGTAATGAAGTTTTCTGTAGGCTGTTTATACCTCTTCCAATGCCAATAGTCTCAGACGAAGATTCACCTTCTAGATTACGTTTCACGGTTTGATAACATGCTGGATCTACTAATGTCACGTTTGCCTAAGCGATAGTGGACACTTCGCTGAAGATTTATGTGTTTCAAGGTCCAGGAAGCCGCAACCAGGATGTGGGAGGTGGGAAAAAAGATTCCCTATTTTTGTTTGTCAGTGGAGAAAAGTGAAATCGGACCCGGACGGGTAAAGATGCACCTGGGTCAAGCTAATAAGACAGTGTTGTGCCAAAGCGTTTAAGGGGAAACTATTATGTTATGTCAAACAAAGAAAAGGATAAATTTTATGACTATATTCCATTCCATCTTATTAATCTTTCTTAGAAAAAAAAACATTAAGAACTTCGTGCCTTTTGAGGGTTTGCCTAAGCGATAGTGGACACTTCGCCGAAGATTTATGTCTTTCAGGGTCCAGGAAGCCGCAACCAGGAGGTAAGAAAAAATAGTCCCTATTTTTGTTTGTCAGTGGAGAAAAGGGAAATTGGACCCGGACGGGTAAAGATGCCCCTGGGTCAAGCTAATGGGACAGTGTTGTGCTAAAGCGTTTAAGGGGAAACTAGTATGTTATGTCTAACAAAGAAAGGGATGAATTTTACGACTATTTTCCATCCCATCTTATCAATCTTTCTTTTAAATAAATAAAAAAAAGAGAACTTTTGAAGGTTTAAGTGGCTTTTTTTGGAAAAATGAGAGGAAAGCGAAGAGTGTAAACTGATTCTTAAAACCTGTGGATTGATTCTTTAAAGCGAAAATTTTAACATGGAAATAATACATTTGTTTTTGTTTCCGAGATATTGATTTTTATAAACGGTTGATTCTTATAACCACTGATCACTATAAGCGGTGGTTACTGTATTGTAATGAATTTTAACCACCTCTAATCTTTAATCGCCTGTAAACCGAGTTCTCTCTCTCTATGGTAACCTTTCCGTCCTTTACCCCTTTCCAGTACTAACCTACCTCGCCAATTTCAGG
This sequence comes from Dolomedes plantarius, assembly GCA_907164885.2. Lineage (NCBI taxonomy): Eukaryota > Metazoa > Arthropoda > Arachnida > Araneae > Dolomedidae > Dolomedes > Dolomedes plantarius. The sequence continues at coordinate 197,363,303 of OU015496.1, read as the reverse complement.
AAACCCGTTTACAGCTACTTGTACGCTCCCAGGTGAGAGTTGGACGTCGCTTTGTAAGGTCATGTTATTGCTGGAATAAACTTCTTTGTTCTTGAATTCGAATCGTATTGTTTTCGGCCAGGTTGTGTGTGCTTATTTCAGGAGATGACAAATCGGGTCATTTCATATATGCTTTTAGATGTTTCATTGTTATTTTAGATAAATCTTTTTTAGAATTACTGAATTTATTTCATTAAACAAATTTAAATATTTCATAATTAAGTCTACATAGGATCTGTTTTTTGTTTATGTGCGTTTTTAGATTTTTACTCACACACCCGTGTTTTAATTAACACGGGTTACTAATTAAAACACGGCTGTGTGATTTCATGAAATTTCCATGACTTAGATGCTAATACTTTTATCGTAATCAGCGGGCTTTGGTATTTTTGGAACGAAGTTCTTTTACGTGGCTTACAGAGGAGTGAACTGGCAGGAATCGTCACGTAACGAAAAAGTGTTATACCCCCTTCATAAGAGCTTTTTCTCTCTGTCAGGACTCTGTGGCTGAATGGTTATCGCATCGGACTACGGAGTATAGGACCATCGCACTACGGTGCGAGAGGTCCCTGGTTCAAATCCCCGCACAAGCGCTGGCCGTTTCTATTCCCACTCATTCTGGGGATAGCGCAGTATATATATATATATATATATATATATATATATATATATATATATGCAGTCGAACCTCAATATATTGAAGTAGCAAAATACAGGAAACAAATTCGATGTATAGAACTGATCTTAGTTTTATCATAATTCTCCTAAAACATTAAAATTAAAGCAAATTTTCGTATACGAAACTCCATTTCTAATTTATATGCGAATCACATTAAATGAAAGTTAATATCTAAAAAATTAATTAATATGAAAGATTTATTGAGTACTATATGCCTTTAAAAAAACAATAATCCAGACAGTGGTTACAGTAATCATTATTTAAAAAAAAACTACGAATATCTTGCTGAACAGCCAGTTTTGCGGAAAGTTCATCAAAGAAATGCTCGCATTTATTCAGTCCACTAAAAACTTCACCAGGGACATTTTCA